>CP141160.1:27615498-27962998 GCA_035233585.1 Antiaris toxicaria
ATGTCTTAAAAACCATGATGTAAATATCTCTTTAATTTATTATCGTATGATTGGCAAGATTCATTTTTTATTCATTGGTTGGCTTGAATCCTAGATCAACAGCATAACGTAATGCGTTCTGAATGTGGTCAGACTCAAATCTTGACATGAAGGTTCACAGGTCATCTAGTTCTACTGCATTTTTAGTTGTAATTTTTTGTTTTAAGCTGGAATGATTTGAAACAATTCAAACATGAGGTTTTTGTTCTTGGTTTTTTTTTTCTTTGCTTATAGATTGACCAGATCTTAACAAGCAGATAGCGATAGCATGATACTAATAAATCATAACATACTACGATAAAAGAAGAGTGTTTCATAATGTGCTTACCCAAAGTTATTTTGTCTTTTTTTTTTTTTAAATATTGTAATTATTTTTTGCTTCCTCTTCGACTGTCACACCCGTAACACTAACAAGCTTCCATAGTCAATCAACCATACACCTGCAATGAAGCATGATGACCATTAAAACAAACAGTGCTAAAGCCCAGCTGTTCGAAACCAAATAATTCCGCGTCGAAACGCATCAGAAGGCCAGAGTTTGTATCCATTCCTTATTTGAAAAACAAACAGAAGGGTCAGGTCAACATCATGACCACAGTAGTAGTCCATTAGAAAAATGAACACCTGCCGTTATATAGATTAATATATATAACATATATATATATATGTACACGAGATAATAAATATACATGGATATCATGGAAGATGCATCGTAAAATAATCAGGGGTTGCCATAAAAATTGAGAGCAAATTAATTTTTACCATAGATTAAAAAGTTCTATAGGTTGGTGATTCGTGAACTCTGCCTCTGTCACGGTCGCTGGTTGCTGCAATTAGCACTGTTGGCCTTTACTCAACTGCTTGTCGCTCTTAGAGGAGAAGAGAGAGAGAATAGAGAGATGACAAAGGGAAAAAAAATGTTAAAATTAATAATAGTGAATGAAACATTTACTCCTTTCATTTAAAAAAAAACGATAAATGGATATTTTTTTGTTGGTAAATGATTCATTTATTAATAATATTTTTTACAAAAGATATTGATATATTATTTATTTATTAATAGTACTTTTTATAAGAAAATTTTTTTTCTATGAAAAAAAAATAATCTAAGTCATGATTTTGTAAAATTTTTCTAAAGTCTCCATGCGTAATGCTTACACTTGAAACTATTACCACCAAAAATAAAAAATAAAAAAAAGTTCACACTTAAAACTAGTAGTTGGGTTTTGGGGTTGGTGGGGTACAAATACTGGTATACTGGGCCAACCATTCAATTACGACTCTGCCACACTCTTGCGTGATTTAAGGGACCACCAGGCCCACCAACACCCTTATTGTAATTTGAAACTTCTTCCATCCCTTGGCTCAAAAATCTGTGGGTTGGTAATTCAGAAGAATGCCTTTTGGTCCCCGTTTTGGTTATAAGTTTGAAAAACAACCTCTTGTTTGGATAGGTGGTTAATTTTCAAAAATAAAATTTTTTTATTTTAGATAAGAAAGTGTTTTTATGTGTTTAGGTATGTAAAAAATTTTTTTTGAAAACAAAAAGTTATTTGAAATGAGTAGAAATAGCATTAGAAAATATGTATTATGAGAGAATTAAAAAGATTTTTTTTTTTCCTAAAAAGTGTAGTGTAGAAAATATGTTTAGAAACAAAGGTAGCGTTTGGTATTGTTTTTGAAATCTGTTGAGATTTCAAAAATGTTGAATTTGAGATCGTTTTGAAAACTGGTCTGAGATCGTTTCTGAAACTGTGTTTGGTTTTATTTTCTGAGCGTATGTTTTGAAAAATACAAAAATAAAACTGTGTTTGGTTATATTTTTGAAAACCAGTTATTTCATAAGTATTTATGAAAACTTTGAAAACCAATTATTTCATAAGTATTTTATAAAAATATATTTATGTTTAATTTTTAAAAAATTATTATAAATATCAAAAATTACATTTTACTAATTAGTATGCCATTAATTTAATATTTTAAAACTACATTTTATTTTTATACATACTTGAATATTTCATTTTTATTTTATAAAATTTTTGACATGACCTGCCCTAAAATATGGACTGTTCAAAAACTCCAAAAACTTAACCTGCAAAAAAACAAATTCCAATTCCCAGAACAGTTTCAAATACAATTTTAAAACCTAAATATATTTAAAAATATTTATCAAAATCTATTATTATTATCATTTTTTTTCTTTTCCGTTCTGCTTATTCACAGACACACACACACATATATATTACTTCTCAAGGGCAGTCGGCCGGCGGAGGCTCACGGCGGCGGCGTGAGACAGCAGGGGGTGTGGCGACTTGCGGAGGCTAGCGACGGCTGCGACGTGGTCTCGGGGACAGTGTCGTGGGTTGGATGGGACGAAGAGTGGTTCGACGTTCACCAGGCGAGGACTCGGGTTGGGCTCGCGAGGCTCGGTTACGGCTGAGAAGGGAAGACTGGGCCACGGCGCGGTGGCTCGAGCTCGATCGGCGAGCTTTGGATCGGTCGGATGGCTATGGGTGAGGGAGGCTGCGAGCTCGGATGGCTCGGGCTTGGCATTCACTAGGCGGCGGGCCGGCGATAGGGGTTCGCGAGCCCAACGCCACCACCCCTCATTCGCCACGCACACACCCGAATAAAACCACGGTCTCCATCTCCACCGTGAGCCATCGTGAGTACAACTAGCCAAAGCAAGCCGTCGGCAGTCCCTCGCTTCCATCCTCGTTGTCTCGCGTTCGACCAAGCCCAGATCGACCACCATTGCCGCCCTCCTCTCCTGCTCCACCTTCGCCACGACGAACGCTCCGCCTCCTGTTGCTCCACCGGCCGCGAGAACGAGAAAGAGAGAGAGAAAGTCGTCGGGCTGGGTTTTGTTGGGGTGGGGGGGGGGGGGGGGGGGTGTTGTTGAGAATGAAAGAAGAAATGAACGGGGGGGTGGGTGTTTGAGAATGGAAGAAGAAAACGTTTGGTGGGAGGGGGGTTGGGCTGGGTTTTGTGGGGGGGGGGGGGGCGCAGCGGCGGGGGTTGTTGAGAATGAAAGAAGAAACGAATGGGGGGTGGGTGTTTGAGAATGGAAGAAGAAAACGTTTGGTGGAGGGGGGGTTGAAAGAAGAAAACGAACCGGTTGGGGGGGGGGGTTTGAGAATGAAAACGAAGAAAACGATATAATATCGTTTTCAAGTATCAGTTAAAAAAATTTGAGTTGATTTCAAATTCAATTTCCAAAACCAAGCTAACCAAATACGTTTTCAATTTGATTTCGAAAATGATTCCTTAAGGAATCGTGAAATCCATTTTGAAACCAAAAACAAACGCAGCCAAAGATTTTCTTTTTTTTTTTTTTCTATAAAGAAAAAAATCATGAAAAAACTTGAAACAAATAATTGTTTGTAAAATATTTTTTGAACCTCTAATCCAAATGCAGTCTAAATTTAAATTTTCATGATTAAAAGTATTGTTAAAAATTTTTTAGAGAACACCATAAACAAACTCCAAACAAAGTGCCAAATAAGGGATTAGTTAATATAAAGTGTAAAAATTACGCCCTTTCTTAAAGGCTGTAAATTTCACTCTCTCCCAAATATTTTAAAATTTAAATCTGCAGGATAGAATCCCATACGGAGCATTTCCACATTTTGAGAAAACGCATAAGAGGATTATAGTTGTAATTAAAAATAATGTTTTTAATATAAATAATCTTTTTAACACTATAGTTCTGAAACTATTTATGAAAATAAAATATATATTTTTTATCACAACAATACAAAAAACCCTCACTGGACAACTAATTTCTCAAGGCATCAGATAAAACATAATGCATGAACAGGGTACTTCCACTTAATAAGACATGTTTGTTTTTCAATCTCTCCATATACCATTTATCTATTTATTTAATTTTTTTTCTTTTTTATTTATACGCCAATAAAAAGAATATGCAACATGCTTTTGCTCACAGATACAGTTCCAAGACAAATTTTGTTCGCAGGTTGTCTTGTAATCAAGTAGAATCCCATGGTGTGTTTCAGAATATTGCATTTGACCAATAAATAGCAAGAAAAAATAGTATCACCAATATACATTTTATTTAGTATAAAAATAAAAAAGTAAAATGATCTCTCTAACAACATAAATATCGATAGCCATAAAAGACCCTTTCTTTTTTTTTTTTTTAATGCTAAAAGGTAGAAATTTTATTAAAAACCACTTAAGAGTTAGAAATACAATGGAGGGACAAAACCCACATAACAACAACCAAAATACTCAATTGGAAAATTATTGAATGGTAAGGAAACCCCCCGTGGAACCAATGGGGATCATTTAGACAATTAGCCCCCCCTTGGGAGGAGGCCGTAGCGGTCTCTATCCCAACAATAAAGCAGATCTCTTATGAAAGACGGAACGAAAATAAGATTCGTTTATCAAATAACACCCAACTAAACAACAGTCTTAAACCGATTAAATAATTCAAACACCAAATTATTGTAAGGGTAAGGTGGAGAAATCACGGTTCTTGTTACAAATAAACCGAGTAAAACACACAAGCCAGGGACATCCCATAGATCAAACCGGAAAAATCTAGCTCCTCAACACCAAAAATAGGAGGAAAATAGTAATAACGGCATTGGAGAAAAGCTGCTAAAATGGTGGAGAAAAAGGAGCCAGCACGACAGCGCTTGCGACGCATGTGCCACCTTTGATGGGTGGCAACAACCATACACGCTAGAATAGTACTCTTGCCTTCTTCTCACAACCTGGTTCCCGAAATTTTGGTGGGATCCCGAACCCACCCCAAAGCGGATGAGACCCAGATTTGCAAAAGAAGAAACGCACCCTTCTCTCCTCAAGCTGCTCCAAACCAACGATTGCACACACCTCTGACGACACTAGCTGAACTCCAAAGACCTCGACGACCTCCTTGACAAACTTTGGAGGTCGGCAACCAAACGGAACGCCGGACCACCAACCCCATATCTCAAGCTCTCGAAAAGTTTTCTGAACCTCTCTCTAACTAACTTCTTGTTGACAAAACCTAGGAATACAAGTACACTTATCATATTATACTATTAGCTATACTTTTTTTTGCCCCGTAATTTTCTTTATTTAAAAGAAAAAAAACAAAAAAACAAAAACTATCCATTGATTCAGTCTTTGCTTAGGACACCAATTTCTAGATTAATATTAACAGAATCCACTAAAGTCTTTTTTAATGGCCTATACTTCCAGCCCAACCTCTGCAACTTCTCTGAACTCAGCTTCACATCTTCCTTCACCTCAGTGTAACTGTCCCACATAAAGAAGATGTTTTCAGAAGAAAAATTCTAAATGACATAAAAAATTTGTCTCACACGATAATGATACTAACCTTTAGGAGAATTATAATTAGGAAACTTGCTCTTCAACATGTCTGCCAAAGCCTTCATACTAACAACGTAGGATGTACGAATATATCTCCCTTCCACCTCCGGCTTTTTATATGCCAGTATTAGGGCTTCAGCCACATCACGAACATCGACCACCGGATGAACCTTGTTCCCCAGAGGTTCATGTCCATCTAATTCGGTGGAATTATTCAAACAAATTTAAGATAACAAATGAGACCATAAAACGTGAAAGAAAGGAGAAAACAGTGGTAGCGGATTGGCGGTGTCGGTCTCTTAATTCTCAGTTGAATGGTTGAGAACAAGAAGATTCCGATATTCTCACTGTTTGGACATCGTATTTTGATATTTGCAAGAAACAATTACTTAAGGACAATATTGATCTCTGTTATACCATGATTTGTGATAGTCAAAGTCTACTATCCACGTTATCAATAAATAAATTGAAAAATCATCCATTTAGCTCAAGATATTTAAGAAGGCATTAAATGCTGATAATAGCTTGACACCATAAATTGGGAAGAAAATCTAAACTACGATATTTAAGAGAGTCGAGGGGAAAAAGATCACGACCAAGGAACTCAACGATGACTCCACTAGCGGGGCCATGACTCTACTCTTGTGCGGGAGCTTACATGTAGCCTTACTCTCACACTAGCAAGACCATGGCTCTGCTCTCACATGTGGCCCCGCTCTCACGCTAGCAAGGCTATGGATCTACTCTCACATGTGGCTCTGTTCTAGCATTAGAATTTGCCTGTGGTCGAGCTCTTACACTAGCAAGGCCTTGACTCTGCTCTAACACTAGTGAGACCATAACTCTGCTCTCATGCTAACAAGGCCATGACTCTGCTCTCGCATTGAAACTTGCCCATGGCTGAGCTCTCACACTAGCAAGGCCATGGCCCAACTCGCACTTAGAGATAGACGGAGCCTTGATCAAGTCACAAGGTCAGGTACATTCCTATTTGCACCTCAAGCGGAATTTTGTTTTTACCTCACTTAGTCCTTTCCCACTACCTCTAAATTATTCGAGATAATTGCATGAGTAACCACCGCCACGTTCTTATCAACATGCAAGCAACATAACTTCCACGATCGGGATAAAGCAACGAGAGATGGTTGAAAAAAAGCTTTGAAAAAGATGTGATGGGATTTCAGGGCACATTAAAAGGTTACCTTCAGTAAGCTCTATAAATAGGAGGGAAAGAGGTTGAGAATTAGAGTCGACGATTTGAACACTCACCAAAATTCTGTTAAATTGTATTTTGAGTGGTTATGGGGATTTAAGTGTGTATTCAAATTTCAACCATTATAATATATATCAAATTATAATATATATCAAATTCCGATGAGTATTTCAAATTGGAATAAACCTCTATAAAACTTCGATGTTTTACTTCATCAAATTCAGAGGAGTATTTCAAGTTGGTGTAAACCTCTACAAATTTTTGGTGTTTTACTTTTATATCGATTATTTTTCTCACGCATTTATTGTTATTTGATTCGCATTAATTAGATTTCGGTCAAGAAACTTAATTGTTCCTAGGCTGACGATTTTCATCATCAACAGTCTCAAAATTTGTATATACTGTGATAACCATGTCGAGTACTAGGCAACAAAGTGAACAAGCACAGAAGACAATGAAAAACATTAATGCAAATATTTCTTATTTATGTGAATATTTTTTGTCCGGAAACTTAAGTAGTACGTAGTATGAGAAGACTGAACCTTTGAGAACGTAGAACGAGAAGACTGAACCTTTGAGAAGAGTTAGAATCAGCAAGCTGCTGGCATTTACAGTGGATTGCAGCATTGGCCCAATAGCAATGGACGGACAAACAGATACCACGCTCAGTCCACTGCTCTTTGCACACTCGAAAGCTTCAGCTTATGCTATTGTTTTTCCCAGGCCATAGAAGCCCTTGGTGTACAAAAAAAAAAAAATCACAAGGATATATAACAACTTATTGAAAATGATAAATCAACAGAGTGAAATAAAAAGTAAAGAAAATAAAAATTAAGAGTGAAAATGTCATGATAAAGAGTAAGCAAATTGGGTACTGGAATATGCATGCAGAATTCGTGATCAGACCAACAATGTTCATCAATAGGCTTATCCTTAGGCCAGTTGGGATTATGCATAACGGCAGAAGCGGAGGACACAACCACAATCCTCTTAATTCCTGACTTGACGCATGCATATAATATACATTTCTTGTCCCAGTTACTGCCGGTTCAATCATTTCTTTCTGCAAAAAATAGTAACAGAGATATTAATCTCACAAATACACAACAATCAACATACATGCAAAGGAGAGTAGCTGTGATGAGTAGTAGTGAAGTAGTAATTAGCACCTAAGGGTTCGGGAGGGGGCGAGGAAAAACAGGACAGGCGATGTGGAAAACACCAGAACACCCAGCCATGGCGGAACAAAGTCCTTCATAGTCCAGCAAGTCTGTCTTGAACAACTGCAGATTCTCATTAGCTTTTTCCATTTTCTTCAGATGAGAATTCTTTTCATCACCTTTAAACGCATGTGCGTATACATGTTGATTCCCATATGCATTTGGTTGAAAAATGGACCAAAAAAAAAAGTAGTTAAAAAGAGAGAGAGAGAGAGAGAAAGCAGAAAATGAATTTCATGGGTCTCTGACAGTGCCATGGACAATGTAGTCTTGAGAGAGAAGGAACTTGACGAGCCATGAAGCCGCGTAGCCTCCAGCACCAGTCACACACACTCTTTCCATCTCTGCTTTAAATTTTTTGTTTCTGTTTTTTCAGTTTACATGTACAGGGCTCTCTGTCTCCAAACATTCATAACTAAGCATGTGTTAGGTGAACACTTTTTTTTAGCATTGCATTTAAATACAATGCAATTTTTCTCTAAATATAAAAACATTTCATTCAAATACCAATCACATCACATTTTAAATCCAACACAATCACTATTTATTATTTTACTTTTTCAATTACTTTTATTAATTATATCATATATTCTTTTTCTCTCTTTTTTTTCTCTCTACTTTTACCCATCACATCACATATTCATTATTAAAATACAATTTAAATACTTTCATCCAAACACACATTACATTCAAATGTAATATTAATGCTTTTCTTCCAAATACAAATTGCATTCAATGTATTGCATTCAAACGTAATACAAATGTAACGCATTCACTAAACGAGACCTAAATCGAGCGTGCAAAACAAACAGACAAATATGTGTGTAAAAACAATTAAAAACAGACAAATACGCGTTCTACTTTTGTAGTGTTTTCTCTTTATGTGGTTTTAAATGTATTTATTATTATGATAATAACAAAAGTTATTTTGCCCACCGATGTTGTGCTTAAAAATTGATATCAAAGCTACACTAGTAAGGACTTTTTTTAGAAGAAGCTTCGTTTTCCACAAGTGGTCCGGAAACTTTATAAATTTTTTATTTAAAACAAATCTTCTTTGATATCACATAAGAGATCACTCCATAAATTATAATAATGTTTTTTTTTTTAATTTTTATTATCCTAATTCTCTTCTATATTTTAAATAAAGATTTTAATCTTCCTCGGTGTATTAATTCTGAGATAATTCAGACACACGGACTCGTACGTTAAAAGCGAAAAAAAGGATATGAGAGCGTCGAAAGCCCGCTCTTCTTCCCCGAGGATTAAAGTAATAAACTGCCGCTTTCCTGTATCTTGTCTTTCTCATGCATTATACAAACATATATTCAGGGTTTCTTCATCTTTTTCTGCAACTCCGAATAAGGAAGTCTTGAACAATTTTATATTTTTCCTATCGATTTGCTTTTGTACCAAAAAAAAAAAAAAAAGATATCCCCGGCTACTACGAGAAAAGTTAACAAGCAAGTTTATATAAAATCTTGTGTAGAATCGGTAAACCTCAACCAAAAAAAAAAAAAAAAAGGTAAATCTAAGAGTTGAAATATAAATTTTAAATTGGTTAAAAAAAAGGGCATAGTGATTATAATATATTGCAATTATTTTTAGTTGAGGAGAAATTACAAATTAAAACTAAATAACTAAAAATGACTGGTTCCATTTTAGGAAACTTGGTAGTCATCAAAGCACTGGTTCACTTTAAATTTTTTGTCATTTGCGGTTGCAAGTTGTGAAAAAATAGAGAAAGCAATATCATCTAGTTCTGAATCCTTTCAGGATGCTACGGATAATGTGGCAGTTATTAAACATAAACAAAAACAAAAAACTATTACAGAAAAGAGGTTTAAAGCTTTGAGCTTATTAACAATAGTAATCAATAAGCTAAACCTTACCTCTCAAGAAACTTATTCCAATTACCATGGCATAAAAGAGGTCTAAAGCTGAACTTATTAACAATAATTAATAAACCAAACTTTACCTCTCAAGAAACTTATTCCAAAGTTGAGAAGAACAAGCGCATTATAACAGGAATAGTGTGTTAAGCGCTTTAACGCCAAGTCTTCTAATTCCTCTTAATCCAAAAGTCCAGCAGCACGGTAGCTTTGGACAGAATCAATAAGAGTCTCCTCCAATGGCCGGTATGTCCACCCCAATCCCTGCAGCTTATCCGAGCTCACCCTCGTTTCATTAACTACTTCAAAAAAGCTGCAAGATAGACAATATACTTTCATATTAGTGGTTTAACTATATCTATATCCGTACATTATATAAAAGGATTGTGGTTTGCTCATTTAAAAGGAGTATAGATCAATATATTGACGGGCCTTGGTGAAAAAAAAAAAAAAAAGGATAGTCATCTATCAGAAACTTACTTCTTAGGATAGTTGTACTGAGGATATATGCTCCTCAGCTTATCCACCAAATCCTTTGCCTTGATTGAGTGTGCTGTACATATATATCTTCCTTCAGCCTCAGGCTTCTCATATGCAAGAAGAATTGCTTCAGCCACATCACGCACATCCACTATCATACGCAGCTTGTTTTCCAAGGATTCATACCCTTCTGCTTACAATTTGGCAATTGCACACAGCTTAATTTATGTGAAGGAAAAAAAAAGTTGTGATCGGTTCACAATTCATGTACTACCTTTCAAAAGTTTGAGGAGAATTAGGCTACTCGAGTTAACAGTGGACTGCAGAATCGGCCCAAGGACAACCGTAGGACAGATTGCCACAACGTCAAGCCTGGTTTGCCGGCAAAATTCCCAGGCCTCACCTTCTGCTTCTGTTTTAGAAAGGCAATACCAGTTCTGTGGAAAAGAAAAGAAAAAAGAAAAAAAAAAAAAAAAAAAGACAAAATGAATCCTGCGCAAGTTCTAAATATGGTTTGGTACCCAAAGTCCTATAGAAGACAGAAGAAAAGTTACTAAAATTGTTGTGAGCGAAAGACACAGTTTTCTACTTGGGTAAATGCTATGCACGCAGTAGTTTCATGTTGCATTCCAATTGCTATCAATGTTATAGCATAAAGCTATTTCAGTTTTTTCAACCCAACTTGTTTATCAAAACAAACCATCCAACTACCAACTATCCAATTAAATATTGTTTATAAAGACAAAACTAAAACTTGAGGGACATGCTATAATTTAGTGTCCAGTTTGGCACCACGGATGTGCTGAGATTATGATAAATTTAGCTTGCCAATGTTGAGCAAAACAAAATGTGGCCGATATGCTAAAATTTAGCATTCATATTTGATATAACATCCCCATCAGAATTTGGAGATGCACTAATGTAAATAATGGTATTTCGGGCCTTAACGACCAAATTCAATCAACTGACCAAATCCTTGTTTTTTTTTTTTTTTTTTTTACTGTTTTAGTTTTCATATGATTCTTACCAAGGTAATGCCTAACCTTAGTAGTTTTGCAGTATTCCTTATCAGACCAGGATGTTTCATCCATGATCCGATCTTTGGGCCACGAAGGATTCAGACTAACAGCGGCAGTCGACGAGACGTAAACAACCCGCTCAACTTTTGCCTCAAGGCATGCTTTCAGTACATTGAGTGTGCCCTTCACGGCAGGCTCAAGAACCTCAGCCTGCACAGAAGGTGTTCGAGAAAATGAAAAAGAGAATCTTTCTAATAAATAGTAGTAATATAATAAACTCTCTCCAAATGACTACAAAGTTAACTAACAAGTTGATGAGAAAGAGAAGGGGATGATTTGCCTCGGGGTTTGGGACAGTGGTGGAGGGAACTGGGCTAGCAACGTGGAACACTCCGCTGCACCCATCAATGGCCGACACAAGGGAATCGTAATCCAACAAATCAGCTTTCATTATTTTCAGGTTCTTCGATTCCTTCTTCATTCTATGCAAGTGAGCATACTTCTCGTCCTCTACACAAATTAATCAGTATTATTACCAACAATTCACAAAAAATCAAAGATTTAACTCAGCATCTAATCATTCGATATTTCTCTAGTATGTTATAAAACATACTTGAAAATACTGCAACATTCTTCCCAGTCATACCACACCAATAATATACAACAACTAAATATATACATGTATATATAATTCAACGCCAAGACGACGAACGGTTAAGTTGTAGGAAAGAGTCAAAAGAAAAAACAAGTATAGAGAGAGAGAGAGAGTACCGAGACGGCGAACGGTTCCATGGACGAAGTAGTGTTTAGAGAGGAGAAGCTTAACGACCCAAGAAGCAACGAACCCACCAGCCCCTGTCACGCACACCCTTCTTCCCTTGTCGACCATCGCCATCTCTCTCGCTCTCTCCAGAGTATCGCTCTTGCTGAAAAAGGAAGGAGATATTACTTTATTTTTTTAATAGGAATATTGGAAAATAAAAGTGGATGATGGAGAGGGAATATGGTGAGTCAGATTCAATTAAGTGCTGTGTTTGCGACGAAGGAATCACAAAACGACTATGCTCCCATTCATGGAACGTGGAACCGACAATGCTGAGGCAAAATGTGACGGCCGATGCGGTGGTCGCCAGCCACGAGTGAAAACCAAAACGACAATGTATTTCCTGTGGAACTTTCTCGACTCTGAATCGCAGAACGACAATGCGTTTGTTGAGGAACATCGTCGACTTTGAATCATAAAACGACAATGCGCTTCCTGTGGAACTCTCTCGAGTCTGAGTCACAACACGACAATGCGTTTCTTGTGGAACACTGTCGACTATGAATCACAAAACGACAATAATGCGCTTCCTGTGTTGAACTCTCTGGACAGTTCCAGTCTGAGTCAACGCTTCTTTGGGGCATCTAGGCACGGAGAAATAAGGCCATCTCTAATCTATTTATATTTACGTATGTTGATGATATATTTATTATAATATAACATAAAAAAAATTATTATTTTATTTTATATATCAACATATTATAATATTTGTCATCTTATTTCTAATTTTTACTATTGTTATTATTATATTTTAAAAGTCATAAAAGTGAATTTTATAAGGTATTTGGAAACGTTCGTATTTTGAAGGTCGAAAAAAAAAAGAGTTTTGAAAAATGTGTTTTGGAAAAAAAAAAAAGTAAAAATATATAAAATCTTAAAATTTAAAAAATATAAAATTTATATTAATAAATTTTTTTAAATAAATTTTTAATATTTTATATTTTTTTACTTTAAATATTTTTTTGCATACGTATATTTTAAAACTGATTTTTTTTTTTAAATCTCCAAATATGGCATCCAAACAACTCAACCTAGAAAATAAATTCTTAAACATGAGTTGCTGATGGGCTTCTCCCTAGCTAGCATTGTTTGATGTCTAAACGTTTGACCGAGAAAGATGCGCTCAAATCGAAAGATTATGCCCAGCGGGGTATTCAAACTGAAGAAACATGAGCATAAGACGACCTGAAAGACCTTTGTTCCGTCCAAGGAAAAATGGCAAATAAATGCTGCCTTTCTAATTTTAAATTGATTTTGGCAGGCATAAAGATATCTTTTATGATTAATTAATGCAATGTTTCCCAACATTAGTATAGGTGTACGGATTATTATTATTATTTTTTTAAGGTTTAAGAACGAGATTCAAATCTATACCTATATTTAAAAGTAAAATTTAATATAATATTAATAGTAGATTATGTGTGTAATTATTTCTATTATTTTCTATTATCTTTTTACATTGATACGACGTATTGTTGTTCTTATTATTAATTCGAAAGATTTTCATAAAAATAAAATAAAAATAAAAGTCAGGGAAGCCAAAATTAATACTATATATATTTGGGAGTTTATTTTTTAAAAATGAAAAATTTTTCATCTTAAGAAAGACTTTATATCTGAACGTTCAAAATTTTTTATTTTTGTAAATGAAAAAGGAGTTATTTATAGAAAAAAAAAAATTTTTATCCATCCAAATAATTTTTTACTTTTATAAAAAAATCCAAAAAAACTTTTAATTTTTCATATTTAAAAATTTTATATCTTCTAAAGATAAACCTCCTTTTTAAACATATTATTGGGGTTAATTATATCGTTAGTTTCAAACAATTAATTTGTTGTTTTATATTATAAGGACCTATGACTCCTATTTATAATAATAAATAAAATATTTTGGATTTCAAAACTCCAAACTTTTATTTAAAAGCATCTATTGAGTTTTCAAAATTATTAACGAGCCATTTGGTATCATAATTGTATTCGTATTACGTTTAAACGCAATATAATTTTAACTCAAACGTAAAAGTTTTACGTTCAAATATAATACTTTTCAACAGTACTATAAACATAATTACTATTTCTTTTTTTTTAAATAATTATTTATTAGGTTTTTAATTTTTTTATTACATCATACTTTTTCTCTTTTTAATTTTTTTATCTATTTTTACTCATCACATCAATTTTTTAATTTTAAAATATAATTTAAATACTTTTTATCTAAACACATATTTTATTTAAATACAAATCAAATATTTTTTACCTATATATAAAATATATTTCTAAAATTATATTTAAATATAATATAAATGTAATATATTTATCTTACATTACATAAAATTTAATAGTTAAATCCATGAGTTTGGGAATTCATGGTCGGACCTGCCCAGGCCCCTGGACGCCCCACACTTTGGACGCATCACCTTCGACGCACAGAATACTTGCAATAATGCATCAAAAACAGACAAACAAACAAAAACAAAACGTGAAAGAATTTTAAAACGAAAAGATATATAAAAGCAGATGGCGGAGTCTTGTCACCAGGTTGTTGTTAATTTAAAGCAGGGCATTAGACGGTGCACTTAAGTTACGTGAAGTTAATGATTGAATTTCAAGAATCGCATCGACTGAAGATCATGATCTCTGTTGCGTTTAAAGAGTGAAAATAAAAAAAAACGAAAGTAAGCAAATTAGTGATGCTCTTTAAGTTTCAATCACCTCACGTTACTTTGGCAGTATATATATTATAGGTAACGACATATCCCATCATGTATGTGTACTTACATACTAATTATTTACACATATTTCTTCAAAAATTACATAATCAACTTATTGATATATATATATATATATAATTTTGTTATAAAAGAGTGTGAAGAGTTAAAAAAAAATGTGTAAATATAATTACTCTTAATTTTATTGATCTAATATATTTTTAGATACTAATTCTGATTAACCTAGATTTGTTTTATATTCTTTGTTATTATAGAGGAAAATATTATACCATAATATTTTAACACAGAGAGTTCACATTGTTAATGGTCAATAGCTAAAGGCCAAAACTAATTAATCCTACTCGAATGATATCTCCTTTACATGTACAAGCTTAACAAAATTTAATAATAAGATTTTTTTTTTTTTTAAATACTGAGAGATTTTATAGATCCCAATCGTGGATCTGTTTTCTGAAAAGAGGTGAGTTCATCTAATTGCATGGGGCCCATCCTCTTTGATCTAATGTCCTTCCCCTTCACTTATGTTTATTTTCTCACTTTACTAACAAATTATTTAAGTTATAAAAAAAATTGTCCATATCATTTCATTTCTTATTCTTGTTATTTACGGTAAAAATTTGTGTATAAAGAATTAACTTTCAATGGTATTTTTTTATCCAAAAAGAAAGAGAGAGAGAGAGATTGGTGGCATCCTCACATAATTGAATCATTTTGCTGTTATTGACCTGAGACGGGTTAGCTTCATTTTCTTTTTTTTTTTTTAATAATAATTTTGTAACATAATATAGCAAAAAATGCTGCTGCCCAATTTTGGACAAAAATTATTTTAAATATCTCTTAAAATTTATATCTTATGTAAAAAAAAAAAAAAGACGAGACGTTTCTTTTTTTTTTTTTTCCTTTCATGAAGTTCTCACAGAAACCGCTTTAATTAGGGGCATGGCTTATGGAAACTTATTCTGATTTTTTTTTTTAAATATGAAAGATGCTTTTAAGTAATGTATTATATTTACATTATGTTTGAATATAATACATTGAATGTAATTTATATTTAGAAGAAAAAATTAACATTGTATTTGAATGTAATGTGTATTTGGGTGAAAAGTATTTGAATTATATTTTAATAATAAATATGTGATGTGATGGGTAAAAGTAGAGAGGAAAAAAAAAAGAGAAAGAGAATATATGATGTAATTAATAAAAGTAATAGAAAATGTGAATTAATAAATAATGATTGTATTGGATTTAAAATGTGATGTGATTGACATTCGAATAAAATATTTTTGTATTTAAAAAAAATTATATTACACTTAAATATAATATAGAAAAAAATATATATGGGCTAAAAGTTCTTAAATAAATTATGAGAAGAGTTTTATATCAAAAAACAGAAGAGTATGATTTAAAGTAAAATTATTTTAAATAAATTTTAGAATTTACAACAGAATTTAACATAAACAATATAAACTTCGACTTTAATATTTTTATTATTTATTTTATAAAACTTTCAAATTATTTTGATATGATAAATTCTCTTATAAATATGATAAATATTTATTAAAAAATCTTAATTTTTATTTTTTTCTAACTAAAAATAAAAACAAAAACATTGTTAAGCATAATATTAACTAATGGAACGTTTGGTATCATAATTGTATTCGTATTATATTTAAATACAATACAATTTTCATTTAAATACAAAAATTTTACGTTCAAATACCATATTTTTCAACAGTGTTACAAAAATAATTATTATTTTTTTGTTTTTTGTTTTTTAAAAATAATTATTTATTAAGATTTTAATTTTTTTATTCCTATTATACCCTGTTACTTTCTATTTTTTATTTATTTTTATATATCACATCAATTTTTTAATTTTAAAATATAATTTAAATATTTTTTATTTAAATATATATTGATTTAAATATAAATTAAATATTTAAAATATATTTTTAAAATAACATTTAAATATAATATAAACCTAATATGTTTGTTAAACGTCCTCGTAAATAAAATATATGATTAATAGTGTAAAACTACTTTTTTTTTTTTTTTCTTTAAGTCAAATCAAAGTGGGGAAAGAAAGACGAAGGAAATCTGCAACTTGCCAAAGACGCCCATGTGCTAAAAGGAAACTAATAGTACGCAATTAATGAAAGTTAGAATATTAAATACTGGACGGAGTACCCTTTCATTTATGGTTTCGTGTCATTATTTGCAACCCCATGTTTTTTCCTCTTTATCGATGGGAAAGTTTTACGTATTGTGTTGTACAGAATGGCGAATGCTTTTGAAAAGATGTCTATAAAGTTATCAAATTTTGTTTATTTTTATGGAGGGTCTGAATAACGTGTGAATTAAATTTGAAATACAATAAAATTTTAAATTTAAATTAATTATTTTAATTATTAATTATTTTAATTTTTTTTAAAAATAAAATTAAAATAAAAAATTTAGGGCACGTTTTGTAAACACATTATATTTTGATTATATTTAAATGAAATTTATTTTTTAAATGTTATAGTTGGTTGAAAAGTATTTGTTTTGTATTTGAATGAAATGTGTGTTTGAATGAAAAATATTTTAAAGTTGAGAAGTTAATGTGATTGATAAAAATAAAAATAAATAATGAAGTTAAAAAATTGATGTGATTATTTTAAAAATATTTTGAATAATAATTACTTTCATAGTACTATTAAAAAATTTGTATTCGATATAAAATTATATTACATTTAAATAATATTAAAATGTAATTTTTTTAACAAACGATACCTTATATCCAAAACGAAAAATCATTAACAGTTTGAGTATGATTATTGGCATGTTGTTTGAATATATTTATATATATGTATAATACTTGTGATAAATTCACAGTCCCAGAAGTTAATTACTGCACAATGTAGTGCAATGCTATATTCGTATTTTACCCTTTATTTATTTTCAGTATTATATTTATGATACATTCAAATATAATTTAATTTTTATATAAATATAAAAATATTACATTCAATATCAATCATATCATATTTTAAATTTAATATAATTATTATTCATTATTTTATTTTTTTTAAGTATTTTTATTAATCACATTACATATTTTTTTTTCTCATTTTTCCCTTTATTTTTACTCATCACATTATATATTCATTATTTAAATACAATTCAAATATTTTTCATCTAAACATACATTGTATTTAAATGCAATGCAAATATTTTTTTCTTCAAATACAAATTACATTCAATATATTGCATTTAAATACAATACATTATTTTAATTTTTTCTTTAAATACAATGCATTTAAATAATTTACATTATTTTACTTTTTTAAGTATTTTTATTAATCACATCACATATTCTTTTTCCCTCTTACATTTTTTCTTTTACTTTTACTGATTATATTATATATTCATTATTTAAATACATTTCAAATATTTTTTTATCTAAATATATATTATCTTTAAATATAATAAAAATATTTTTTTTAAAATATAAATTACATTTAATATATTATATTTAAATACAATATAAATGTAACGTATTTAACAATCAGAGACTTAAAATTTTCACGAATGACAAAGGTTGAGAATATCATTTTCCTGTACTCATTTGTTATTTTTTCTTTTACTAGTTAAAGTAATGCGCCCCACACGTGTGAGATATATTAAGAAAATCAATCCATTCACTTGCAACTTATGGTATAGTTTTTTTTTTTCCTTCAGTTTAGAGCGAGAAATTTAACTATATATTTTTAAGTAGAATAGTGTATAATATTATTGTTAGATTATATTTATAGTTATAATATTTTTTTTTTCAAGGTGGCATTTACCGTTTTATATTTTATCTTAAAGATTATATTTATAAAATATTTATTTTTTAAGTGGAAAATATTTACCGTTTTATATTTTATCTTAAAGATTATATTTATAAAATATTTATTTTTTAAGTGGAAAATATTTATTTTCTATTGATAAACAAATATTTAAAATAGATTATAATATTTTTAAAATTATTATTTATGCTTATTTGTTTAAAATTTTCGAGATGCGTATGTTAGTTTTAAAGCTGTACATATTATTTATTTGTACCAAGAATAGATTATATATATGTAATTAAATTTTCTTGAAACAATGGTTAATGTGCAGGATGTAAAAATGGTAATTGAAAATAATTCTTGTTAATAAGAAAAATGGCAATTCAGAGTATTAATCATGAAGAAAGAAATTTGAGAAAAACAAAAAAAAAACAAGTAAAAAGTTAGAAAGCAATATGCGAAAATCTTTAAAGTTAGAAGTTTTATATAAATTTAAAAAGAAATGAGTGGAGATAATTAAGAGATAATATTTAAAAAATTTAAAATGAAAGATGTCATTTTTAAATATTATGAAAAAAAAAAAAAACCCCCCCAACTGATTGCCACTATTGGGACTTCAAACATCTACTCCTCTGCAAAAAGCAAGCGACAAACATCAATCGAAGAACAAAAAAAAAAAAAAAAACAAAGGACAAAAAGAAAAGGAAAAAATAACAGTAAGAGCCCGTTTGAACGTGAGCTTTGGATTTTTTTATTAAAAAAAATTAGTTTTGAAAATATATTTGAGAAAAAAACTATTTAAAATAAAAATATATAAAATTTTGATAATTTATTAAAAAAAATTATTATTATAGATTTTATTTCGTTTCTTTAGAAAATTTATGTAATTTAAAAAAAAATCATCTTATTTAGATTTGTATATATAAAGTTATAAATTTTTAAAATTTAGAATTTATTATAATGTTTTAAAAATATTAAAGTAAAAAAATAATAATAAGGTGAAAAAATATCGAAAATTTTATTTTGGAGGTCAAAAATTGATCCCAAATGGGCTCTAAGTGTAATTGAAACCGTTTCAACACCAAATAAACGAACAACAAGAAAACTAGAAAGAAACCATGTGGACGCGTATAAAATACGGAGAAGTTAAGCTTTGAAACTTCCATATGTTAGATTAGATAAGTCACTTGTTTGTTATTTTTTTCTGTAAGGAAATGGCGGTTTTGATTTTTAATGCAAGACAAGAACAAGTTAGTTTTTCTTTTTTAATAAAAAAGGAAGATGATTAAGAACATCACCTTTCTCATCTTTACGGTTATTAAACTCCAGTTATTGTTGTAACGATACATTAATGATAGACTAATTTTTACGCAATCAAAATAAAGTAAAAAAAAAGGATTTAATTTATTGATGACTGTAAATTTTTATATTGTTTTAAGGAGCCAATTATTTTGGTGCCATACAATCTAATATTTTCTTTTTGAAATTGAAAATTTCATTAAATTCAAAATAGAAATTACAAACTTACATTATTGATCCCACATTTGATATCTTTAGTATGTTCTGATGACACACAAAGGAACTTGGTGTCCAAAAATGGGATAATACCTCGACATACCACTATTAACTACATATAAGGCTTTTTTCAATAATTCATATGTAATTGATGAAAACTCCATATAGATTAATAGGCTAACAACTATAGCATTGAGACCACTACTAAAACTATCTAGATTTATATTTAACAAAACTAAAATACTGCACAAACTTAAATTGATCGTGTGATAACCAATTCAGAAGGTGGGGGAAACCACTACTATTATTACAATCACAATATAAAATAAAACACCAATATATTAAACCTAAAAAGAGAAGACAAATAGACTATTATTAAAATTAAAATCCTATAATAAACTTGGAAAATCTCACCACCACAAAAACAATCATTAGCAATAACTTGACCACTGTGTCTGTCAAGACGAAATCAAACAAAGTCATTAAGAATAAATTTGCTGCTAAAAAACCAAGCACCCTACATGTCCTTGTTTTCTACATACCATATCCAACCCAAAATAACTTCGAATAACTAAGCCACGATCCAAATCTTTCCTGTGACAATGAAATCTTTTCCACGTTGGTTGAGAATTCATAGGCTAGCCAAAAAGCATTGTTGAACTCCGACCCCTAGAAAAAGAGAGACAAGACTGCAAAACCCTAAAGCAAAAAGAAAAGTTTAGAAAGGGAAAGAAATATTAGTTTAATATTTTCTCAATTTGATACGTTTATGTTCAAAAAATTTCATTGAGGTACCTTAACATTTAAGTACATTGAGTTTCTTTTTTGAACATTAAACAAAAATTCTACCATTGTAGTTTAAATACTTGTTTTAAACTTTTAATGATGAAATATTTTTTTCTCTTTTTTCATTGGACTTCATTTTTTTTTTTTTTTTGTGTTGAAAAGGTGGTTGAGCATTGTTTAATTTGAATGAGCTTCCACAGACAATAAGGAATTTTAGTGAATTTTAAATATAGTTGGATTTTCTTTTAGTCAGTAATTATTTAAAAATTATAATTTATACCTCGTTTATTTACTGCGATGTAATTTATTATATTTAAATAACAAATTACATTATATTTTAAATCCACTGTAATTACTATTTACTATTCTACTTTTTTACAACTTATATTAATCACGTCACATCCTTTCTTTCTCCCTCTCTTTTTTTTCTCTCTACTTTATCAATCACATCATAAACAACACAATTCAAATACTTTTTATCTAAATAAATATTATATTTAAATATAATGTAAATACTTTTCATGTAAATACATATCGTATCTATTGTATTGTATTCAAATATAATACAAACGCAATAGCGGCAATATGTTATTCAAACACCCCATTAATAGAATTCATTAAAAGTCTATTTGATCACCTTTTTTGAAAGCTATGTGGTCGATTTGTTAGTGGGATTCATGTTTGTCTCACTATTGTGATTTTGATTTTGATTATGTTTCTTTTTTCTTTTTAATATTATCAAGGGTTTTTTTTTTAAATTATAATTGCCTATTTGGAGAGAGTTTTGGAGATTTTTTTTATTAAAAAAAAGTTTTGAAAAAAAAAAACTATTTAGAATGAAAAATATAAAATCTTAAAAATTTATTAAAAAAAATTATCAATATAGATCTTGTTTCGTTTCTCGTAAAATTCTATACAATAAAAAAAATTATCTCATTTGGACTTATATACGCAAAATTATAGATTTATAAAGTTTATAATTTACTGTATAATTTTAGAGATATAAATAATAAAATGTAATGATGTGCTAAAAAAAAATGCTAAAAAAGTTGTTATGGATATCAGAACTAATCCTCTAAACGACCTCTAAGTTTTTTAATTATAAAAGATAGAACTGTCAATTTATGTCTAAATGAAATTATAGATTCCTTATGATATTTTCTTAAATAATAAAGTATCTCAATGAGATTTTTTGGGCATAAACCTTTTAAATTGAAAAAATGTTGAATTATAAGATGTCAACATGATATATATATATATTTTTTCCTTTCCTTCTTTTATTTTATCTTTTTGTGTTGAGATATTTTATTTATATTTTCTGTGAGACTGTAAAGTTTTTATTTTATTTTTTGTTATCATCATTTTTGCTTCCAAATGTTTAATTGAAATTTGTCCCTTGCGAGAATTTATGGAGAAAACATAATTTTTGCTTGTCTTAAGGGAAAAACACATTTTGAATAATTATGTAACAAGAGGTAGTCTTGTAATTACACTAGATCAAACACTGCAAATCTCGAAGCTTTGAGAATGACTAATGACTCTGCAAAATAATATATAAATATTGCCAATCACATGACTTCTCTCGTAACGACAAGAATGACAATGCACATGTTAAGTTATTACGAATATAGAAGCAAGCGAGTATTGATGATTGAAACAACACACATTCCTTTTTGAAAATCATACCTTTTTTTTTTGTTTGCTTATACCTGAATTAACCACAAGAAATGTAATTTGGAGTTATTTTTTTTGCAATTGAGAATGCATAATGTGAAACTAACACGGAATTGTGTGAAATATTGGTGACTGAAAACAACCAAATTAACTTTGGGCATGATATTTTCCTTCTCTCTCTTCCTTTTTTTTTTTTCCTTTCGACTTATTTTATTCAATGGAGAAAACTTTGGAGATGTGGGGCAGTGAGTTTGTAAGCTTTGGAGATTTTTTTATTGAATGAATGTATAATAACAAATAATGGAATGACAGGCAGATACCCCACACCACAAGGCCACACCGGCAATCAACCTTCCCTCAGCCAAAGAACTTTTATATTTTTAGGATTTTAACCAGTGCATTAACTTTTAGGATATACTCAAATATAATTTTTTTTAGTTTTAATTATTTACAGTTTTTTTGTGTAACTTTATAATTTAATTTTTAAAGTTCATAATTTTATATATACAAATTTTAATGGGATATTTTTTTAAATATATAAAATTTTGAGACGTATAAAACAAATTTCATATTAATATTTTTTTGAATACATTTCAAGTTATTATACTTTTTAACTCTAATATTCAAAAGCTTATATTAAATGCATAATTAATTTAATTCAAATTCAACCCAAAAAACTCGATTTAAATCTGTATATCAAATACATGCTTAATTTTAGTAATTTACCCTCTCAATTTTTTAAACTATTATAAATTATTTAATTTTACTTAACTTTTCGTTAAATGTAAAAACAGAAAATCCTATACTCGAACAGATTTTTCCAAGTCTAATGCAAACCTTTATACAAATGGGAAATTAAAAAACGGACACTACCCACACTCAATTAGATTTTTCTAAATCTAAAAAGTTAATGGATAAATTGTCAAAATCAAGGGTTTTTTTTTTTTTTTTGTTTATAAGTTAAATTTAGAATATAATAAAATTTTTGAATTAAAATTAATAAATCTAATTATAATTTTTGATAATTTTTCAGAAAAATAAATAACAAAACTGATATGAAATATTTAAGTTTGGACTCAAGTTTAAAACACCTCCTGTAAGTGGAGGGTCATCTATTACAAAAAGACCTTCCTCTAAATGGATATGTGAGGATATGTGGAAATACGCTATGATAATCCAAAGAAATGTGTGGTTTCTAAACCCATTAAGATGACCCAAGAATTTCACTATTTCGATATCCATGCCTCTAAGCCGAAGACTTTTTCTCCTCGGATCGGATTGCAGCACTGGATGCTTTGTGAACAGCCCCCTTTGCAAGTCCTGCCGTAGATATATGAGCTGCCCCCTCTTTTTAATATCAATAACTGTCAGATTCCATAGCTGATGAATCTCTTTCTTTTTAAACTCTTCCCATTGATCGTCATGCAAGACGTTTTTGGGCAAGAAGGGGGGAAAGATACCTAGATTGAAAACCTTGCTCCTAAAGTGAGTCCTTTTCTCTTAATGGCAAGAGGAGGTATAGAAAAAAGCAACTTGAGTAAACTGTTTTTCACTTGAATTCAACTCCACTTCTTTTGGAACAAGAAAAGGGTGTTTACATCAAAACTGAACTTTGCTTTCAATCTCAAGAGAGGGGGCATGATTTTTTGCACATGTAGCCATCAAACCAAAGACCAGAGTAAGGCTCAACAAAACAGAATGTATATGTTGTCCTTCCCTGAAAAGGGACAGGACAAGTTATCAAATATTTTAAAATTTGGGGGCAATACATACAAAATGAAAAGTGCACGAGCACTTGTATTCATGATTTTTCTTTTAGCATACTTCCTTATGTAAGCTTTTTCGTTTTTTTTCCTTGGAAATGGACTCATTTATTTTAGGGTATTGTTACAGGAAGGCACTCTATTTTGTCTAATCAATAAGTTAGTTTTTTAATTTAGTTATTTGATTAAGTGGTGTTTGGTAAACGCATTACGTTTAAATAAAATTCTTTTTTGAGTGTTGTATTTGATTGAAAAGTATTTGTTTTGTATTTGAATAAAATGTGTGTTTGGATGAAAAGTATTTTAGAGTTAAAAAAGTTGATGTGATTGTTTTAAAAAACTTTTAAATAGTAATTGTTTTCGTAATACTATTGAAAATAATTGTATTTGAATGTAAAACTTTACATTTGATGTAAAATTGGTATTTGTAGCACTAAAAAACGTTAACCAAACGCATTCTAAATTTTTTAAATAGTGGATTTGTAAGTTTCTATATTACAAAAAATAAAATAAACCATTTAGCAAGAATGTACTCATATTCATAAATCTGCCAATAATTACCAAGTGTTTGTTTCATTCGTTTTCATGAAATGTGACATATTCCATCTAGATTTATCGTGTACATGTGTGTCTGAGTTTTGGAAATCGTTTTGAACATCTTAAATGCTTCATCTGCATTGCTTATTTTAAAATTGAATTCAAATGTAAAAAAATAAAAATAAAATCTAAAGAGCTAGTCTCATTTTGGAAATCATAAAATTTTCCCACTTTAAAATTTTCAAATTCAATTTTAAATTCAAATATTTTTGTTCAAATGTTATTTTTTATTAACATCTAAATATCTATGTTAATGACAATTCAAAGAGGATTTTTTGAGGAATACCAAAAAAGCATACATTTATGGAATATTGTTAAATTTATAATGATTTTAGAAGCTTTATTCTCTTATAATATCAAATAAAAATTGATTTTTAAATAAAAATTCAAATCACGGAGCAAACCTTTAGCATTTACACTAAATGGACTATTTTTATAATTTCTTCGTTCAAATATTATCATAAAAAATGCTTAGTTTGATTTAATTTGTAAATTAAGATAAATTAATCATTTTGGTTCTAATTTAATTTAATTGATAGAGCTCATTTTATTTCTTTTTATTTAATATTATTATTATTTCAATATAATTTTTAATATAATTTTAAGTTAAATTAAATTGAAATCAAATAATCAACTTAAATTAAATCAAATTAAAACAACGAAACCATGTGAAATGTGAAAAAATAAAAAAGTAATAAAAAGGCAATAATGACCCTATTTTCATGTGCAAAGTTCGGAGGAGGTGAGCTGTAACTTGTAACTTGAAACTTGCAAGTGGACAGAGAGCTAGTTTGACATTGTTGTGCTGTGAAAAATTTTTATTGTAGTTGTATTATGAGTTCAAAGTTACTATTCTTAAAAGCAGGCGAGCATTTGATAATTTTTTTTTTCAAAGTTGCTGTAAATACTAGAAATAAAATTTATGTATTAGGTAAATTATAAATAAAAATTTTCTCTAAATAAAATAAAAAATATATAAAATTATTTATAATATAATAATACTTTCAATAAGATGAGAATTTATAAGTTTCTGTTTGTTAAATGTATTGCATTTCTATTACGTTTGAATGTAATGCATTTAATGTAATTTATATTTGAAGAAAAAGTATTTGCATTGCATTTGAATGTAATGTGTGTTTAGATGAAAAGTATTTGAATTGTATTTAAATAATGAATATGTGATATGATATGTAAAAGTAGAGAAAAAAAAAGAGTGAGCGGTGTGATTAATAAAAATAATAAATAGTGATTATATTTAATTTGAAATGTGATATAATTAACATTTGAATGTAATGCTGGAAACAAGTAGAGGTTAAATTTTGTACAATCCTCTATTTGACATTGCTTTTAAAGACTGCTTTTAGATTATTAAAGAATCTAGCAGGTTACGTGTGTTTGGTGAGCTCTGCTTTTGTCTAGTAGATTCTAAATACTATTGTAGCATAATAAAATTTGAGAAATAAGTTACGAATTACTTTTATGTAATAACTTCTACTACTATTATACAAATATGCAAAAATATCCTTACTGATATATAATAATTATAATTTGTACACTTTATTTATCTCATAATAAATAAAATTACATTTTATTATTGCATAAAATTTATAAATTTTTTTCGTCTAAAAAATAATTTCAAAATATAAATTATAATTTTATAATTTATTTTATTCTATTTAAAGAAAAATTTTATCATTGTAATAACATTTGTGCTTGAAGATGATGGTAAACATTAAAAAAAAAAAGATGAGAGTAAATAATTTATAAAAAATTTTATTATTATAATAATTATTTCTATTTTGCAAAAGAAAATATCAATATTATGGTCCGTTTGGTGAACGCATTGTATTTGCATTGCGTTTGAATGCAATGCATTAAATGTAATTTGTGTTTGGAAGAAAAGCATTATCATTGCATTTGAATGCAATGTGTATTTGGGTGAAAAATATTTGAATTGTATTTTAATAATAAATATGTGATGTGATGGGTAAAAGTAGAAAGAAAAAAGGAGAGAGAAAGAGAGTATATGATGTAATTAATAAAGACAATAGAAAAAGTGAAATAATGAATAGTGATTGTATTGGATTTAAAATGTGATGTGATTGGTATTTGAATGAAATGCTTTTGTATTTGGGGGAAAATTGCATTGTATTTAAATGCAATGCAAGTTGAAAGTGTATACCAAATGGGGCATTAGAATACTTTAATTATCCATCTAGGAATTAGGGAAATATATAATATATCATTTTTGGTTATTATATATTTATACAGTAATTTTATTTATAATTTACTAAATATCTAAATTCTAAATTCTGCTTTGATATTCACAATAGCTTAAAAAAAATAAAAAAACCAAATACCTACATGCTTCTAAATGCAAAAGTTTTGAACTTGCAACATAGTTACAACAAAAATTTCTACTGTATAATAATGCTAAACTAGCTCAATAGCTAAATATAAATTTTTTATTCGCTATGAATATAAATAAAATATATAGATTAAAATTATTTTTTATTATAAAAAATATTTGAATAAATTTATATAATAGCAATATAACCAACTGTATAAAAATAACCTTTGGTCCGTCTTTTAAATTATATTGTATTACAATAGTTTTTAAAATCTATAAAATAAAAATAGAATTTATTGAATGTTCTTAATAGTTTTTAGGGGTCGTTTCGGCTGTCTCCAACCCCCAATTTTTCATTTTTTTCCAAAACTTTCTTACCTTTTATTATTTACATATCAAAAACGTTATAGTAAACTCCAAATTTTAAAAATTCATAACTTTTTGTATACAAGTTTAAATGAGATGATTTTTTTTAAAATTACATAGAATTTTGAGAGGAACAAAACAAGATCCATATTGATATTTTTTTTCTAAAAAAACTTTTAAAATTTTTAATTTTTCACCCTAAACAGTTTTTTCTCCCAAACATATTTCCCAAAATCAACTTTTTTCCAAATCCCAAAACCACATCTCCAAAACCTCCACCAAACTCCCGCTTAATCATCTGAAAACAGCATAAAAGCAATGCCAACCGGAAGAGAAAGAGAGGTGGCATCGTGGCCCGCTCTTCCTGAAATTTCGACACGTGTTCGGCATTCACACGTGCGAAGGACTCTCCTCTTCTCTCCTTTCAACTCCCCATTAAAAAACCTCCCTCCCTCCCTCCTTATTCCTCGGCCACACCACCCCCGCCTTCCTCCCCACCCACCCCCCCACCCCCAACATTCTTTTTTCTCGTGCCCTGTGACCCCCATTCTCTCTCTATCTCTTTCTCTCTCCTCCCATGGACCTCCACCGCCGACCGCCCAAGCGTCACGGCCGGATGCCGTCGCCGTCGCCGTCGCCGCCCAAAGCCTCTGACGCTCTCCCTCTGCCGCTCTACCTGACGAATGCGGTGTTCTTCACGCTCTTCTTCTCCGTGGCGTACTACCTCCTCCACCGCTGGCGCGACAAGATCCGTAATTCCATCCCTCTCCACGTCGTCACCTTCCCCGAGATCGCCGCCATCGTCTCCCTCATCGCCTCCTTTATCTACCTCCTCGGCTTCTTCGGCATCGACTTCGTCCAGTCTTTCATCATCTCCCCCCGCGCCTCCGACGACGACGACCTCGACCTCCTTGACGACGACAATGCTTCTCGCCGTCTTAACACCACCACTACTACTCCGCCGCCGCCTCCCCCCGTGGTGGCGGCGGTCCCTACGTTGGCCTCCGAGGAAGACGAGGAGATTATCAAATCGGTGGTGGAGGGGACCGTGCCGTCGTACTCGCTCGAATCGAGGCTCGGGGACTGCAAGCGAGCGGCGGTCATCCGTCGCGAGGCGCTGCAGAGGACGACGAGGAGGTCGATCGAGGGATTGCCGATCGAAGGGTTCGATTACGAGTCGATCCTAGGGCAGTGCTGCGAAATGCCGGTCGGATACGTGCAGATTCCGGTGGGGATCGCGGGGCCGCTGCTTCTGGACGGGTTCGAGTACTCGGTGCCGATGGCGACGACGGAGGGTTGCTTAGTGGCCAGCACCAACAGAGGTTGTAAGGCTATTTATATTTCGGGAGGAGCCACCAGCGTGGTTCTCAAGGACGGCATGACCAGAGCTCCCGTCGTCAGGTTCGGCTCCGCCAAGAGAGCTTCCGAGCTCAAGTTCTTCTTGGAGGATCCAGTCAACTTCGATACTCTCTCCGTCGTCTTCAATAGGTCCGTTTGTTCTTCTTCTTCTTCTTCTCTCTTAACTGTAATTTTTTGTCCATTTTCGATACATTTCTTTATTGGGCGCTTTTTCTTTATTCTGTTGTCTCTTGTGATTAAAATTTTTATAATTGATGAGAAAATTGAAAATTAGGGTTCCAAAAAGAGGGGCAAAAAACAATAAAGAATAGTTGGAAAATCATTCAAGGTTGAGTCTTTAATCAATTTTTGTGTTGGATGTACAATTACGGGATCTTGAGAATCTATTTGTCTTGCTGGGTTCCAGGTCTAGTCGATTCGCGAGGCTGCAAGGCATTCAGTGCGCGATTGCTGGGAAGAATGTGTATATGAGATTTAGCTGCAGCACAGGCGATGCCATGGGGATGAACATGGTTTCCAAAGGGGTTCAGAACGTCCTTGATTATCTTCGAAACGATTTTCCCGACATGGATGTTATAGGCATCTCTGGTTAGTCCTTTAACTTCTCCATTCTCGTGGCTGGTGTCTGGAATTTTTTTTTTTTCTGGTTTACCCTTATCAAATTTTTACTTCTGGAGCTCCGTGACTTGATTTGAAGAGGGGTTCTTTTCTCTTCAACTTTGTTATGCGTTTATGTCTCTCCCTTAGTAAGTCTATGCTGGCTGTCCCCTCAATTTTGGACTTGGGGTTGTGAAGTGAAAAAGCTGGTTTTGTGAAGTGAAAAAGCTGGTTATCATTCTTTTGAACTTCGTCTTCGTCGGTCAGTGATCTTAGCTTCGTTTAGATCGTCGATCCAATTTGGATATTGGGTTTAGTTTAATCTAATTTGTTAGATAAATTAAGTTTTAAATTGATTCAATTTAGTTAATTTAATTAGGTTTATTTTCATTATTTTTTGAAATTATTTCAACACAATTTCTTTATCTTTATTTTTATAATTTTTAATATAAGTTTAATTAAAATAAGTTCAAAAAAAAAGTTAAGTTAAATTAATGAATTAAATGCACACTTAATATCATTTAATTACAAAAAAAAGTTAATTTTAACATCATTAATATTACAAGGCATACACGCCCGACAAGTCATCGTTGACAGCGCTAGCTACCGACCAAAAATTTAGAAGAGGGTCTTATTCGTTTGTTTATAAGGATTAGCTTGATTTAGCTTATAAATTAAATCAAATTGATTATTTTGATTTCAATTTAATTTAATTTAGTAGGATTTATTTTTTCTTTTCATTTTCATTTTTATTATTTTAATATAATTTTTAATATAAATTCAAGTTAAATTAAATTTTAAATTAAATTAGAATAAAATGATTAATTTAATTTAATTTAATTTATAAAGTTAAATTAAGTTAAATTATAGCAAAACGGAAATTTAGGTTTGGTACTGATTCAGGACATACACAATGTCACTGTCGTTTTTTTTTTCTCTTTTTTAGTTGAAGGTGAGGTTAGGAGAAACCCTCCATTTGATGTTATCAGTTACGGCTAGTCATAATAACCATATTTCTCTTCTTAAATTATATATATATATATTTATACACATGCATTCAAGTCATATTCGATTTGTTCAAAATTTGTTCCAATCTAGTTAGGATGGTAAATTGGACAATATCCACGGTTTCATTGATAGACTCTTGCTCGTGATTTGATAATGACAGGGAACTTTTGTTCGGACAAGAAACCGGCTGCTGTAAACTGGATTGAAGGACGTGGGAAATCTGTTGTTTGCGAGGCAGTGATTAAGGAGGAGGTGGTGAAAAAGGTCCTGAAAACGAATGTAGAGGCTCTGGTAGAGCTTAACATGCTAAAGAACCTTGCGGGTTCTGCCGTTGCAGGTGCTCTTGGTGGATATAATGCTCACGCCAGCAACATCGTGTCTGCAGTGTTTATAGCCACAGGCCAAGACCCAGCACAAAACATTGAGAGTTCTCACTGCATTACTATGATGGAAACAGTCAACGACGGCAAGGATCTTCACATCTCCGTGACTATGCCTTCTATTGAGGTAACCTTGACAATCGTGCTCTTTTCGGCCTTGTTTACTGTTTTGTATCGGTGAGTGGAGAGGTAGATGTTTTTAATCATTTAGGTGAGAGAAAATGAAATCGGGCCCCAGGAGGAATAACAGAGGAAGGCTTTTCCTCTATCGTTCTTTAGTATTAAAAGGAATAAAGAAAATGACAAAAATTCTAGAAATAATATGTATTGTAAATTGGTCTAATTTCCCTTAATAATGAATGGTAGCAAAGTTGTTTGACATTAAAATTCAATAAAATGAATAATTTAAAAAAAATCAATAAAATAAATAAGTTCTTCTTTGTTAAATCTTTCAATTTCTATTCAAACATAGTCTTAGACTTGACCAGTGGAACAGTTGACGAATCATTAGGAATGACTTTGGGAGAGTTTTTTTTTGGAAAAAAAAAAAGTTTTAAAAAATATGTTTAGAATAAAAATTATTTGAAGTAAAAAAATATAAAATCTTAAAAATTTATTAAAAAAATTATTAATATGGATTTTGTTTTATTTTTATCAAAATTTTATATAATTTTAAAAAATAATTTCATTTATATTAAATACTTAAAATCATAGATTCTTAAAAATTGAAATTTATTATAAAATTTTAAATATTTATAATAAAAAAAATAATGAAGTGGAATGAAAAAATTAAAAAAAAAAAAAAAGGTTGGTTTTGGTCCCTTGAAACGGCCTTTATGTTGATGGTTTAGTCCGTGTTTCTGTTATTCAGGTGGGTACAGTTGGAGGTGGAACTCAACTAGCTTCACAATCTGCCTGCTTGAACTTGCTTGGGGTAAAGGGTGCGAACAAAGAGTCGCCGGGGTCAAACACCAGGCTCTTGGCCACTATAGTAGCTGGTTCGGTATTGGCTGGAGAGCTATCTTTGATGTCTGCCATTGCAGCTGGTCAGCTTGTGAAGAGTCACATGAAATACAATAGATCCAGCAGAGATGTGACAGAAGTTGCATCCTAAAAAAGAAGGGGAATATCGATGGTCCCGGCGATGAAATCGAACTAAAGCATTATTATTATAAAAAAAAAAAAAAAAGGAATTTAGGGGGGAGCGAGAGAGAGAAAAAGAAGAAAATGGTCCAGGCTGTTTTGTTCACGTGGGAAATTGTTGGATTCCATATCTCATTTCTGGTGGTTGGTGGTTGGTTTTTGGTTTTTTCCGATGGAGTGGACTTGACAGACCATGATTACAGAGAGTCCCCACCCCACGAAAGTCTGAGGTCCGGCTCTTATGTCGCAATTCGTGATATACTTGTGTTAATTGTTGGGAGGTGTTTGTAATGTGGTTGTAGTTGTACTGGTAGTAGAGTGTTTGGGGACCAGATGACTTTCATAGGGAGGGGGTGAGGGTCCAGGTCCAAGTCCCAACTGTCCAAGTCCTATTCCTACTGAATTTTTCTGTCTTTCTTCTTGTCACTTTGTACACATGATGACCTTAGATACCTTAGCCCTTTTTAATTCTTAATCAAAATTATATTGTTTCTGCATGATTACTCCAATGCGTGTTTTTTCTATTCATCATTTTTTTTAGTAACATTTTTGCCTATGGTTCATGTTCTTCGAAGTCGGTGGACTTTGCCACATAAGTTCTAGAGGCACCAAGTGGATATGCTGTTTTAAGCTTCCTCTTTATTCGGCTAGAATCTAGACTTTCAGACGCTGACAATATTAGAGTGGGTGGGTGATGGAGGTGATATTAATGAACCATAAATTAATTAGGTGTCCATCCTAAGTAGTTGATCAGCAATGATGCGACGTGGGCTTCATTTCAGCTGCTTCGCCATCTTGTATTACCTTCCTTGATATCCCGTTTGTTTTGCATGTTCAGAGACGGAGGGGATAAAAAATAGTAAGGTGACGTTTGGGTAAAAAATTTCATTTTAATTTTACTCAAATACAGTATAATTTTACATCAAACATAAATTTTGTAACAGTGTTACGAAAATAATTACTATTTAAAATATTTTTAAAACAATCACATTAATTTTTTAACTCTATTATTTATCTCTATTTTTCCAATCGCATCAATTTTTCAACTCTAAAATACTTTTCATCCAAACACACATTTCATTCAAATACAAAACAAATACTTTTCAATCAAATACAATATTCAAAAAACAAATTTCATTCAAATACAATTAAAATGTAATGCGTTTACCAAACACCCCCTAAATGAGTTTTTTTTTTTTTTTTATCATTTTTCTTATTTGAAAGGATTTGACAACAATTTTATGGTAATTTTTATGAAATGCAATTTCTTAGGGATATTGTTATAAAATTAGATAATTAATATTAAATTAAAAATAATATTATAACACTAAATAAAATAGATATAATAATAAAATTATAAAATGTAAGGTGGAATTATAGATTTGATTATTTTGAAAATGAAACTTATTTTATTCTTTCATTTTTAAATTTACTTGGTATAATATTTTTTAATAATCTTTTTAAAATCTCTACATAATGCATTATATTTTTTATTTCAAACAATCTTTTTTGTTTTTTAAAAAAGAAAATTTTTTTTATATATCTAAATGTTATATCATTTTCAAAATGAAGTAATTTTCACCAGTTAAACCAAAAAAAAAAATTATTCTTTTAAAAATAAACATGCAATCAGAACAGACCCTCAAGTTTTCAAAGTACCTCCATTATTACAAGTTTTCTATCGGTTTAGTAGTACGCATTCCACGTGCCCGGTTCAATAAATTCATTTTCAACTACTTCTTTCCCAATTAATTTTTTTATTGTTAATAAATTTAGTTTTATACTGAATGTATATATTTTAATTAAAATGATCCTCATGCCAACTATTAGAGAAAATATATTTAGCTTGTGTTTTGCACAAATGTTTAGAAGGAAATTATGAAATTGAAGTTAGTATACTTTCTGAAAATTAGTTATAAATTTTGTGAACTTTTTTGACTGGAATTTTTAGTTAAGGTTGATATTCAAATGGACCCATAATGTTTAATATTTGCTTATTCTGAAAACAACATGGATAATAGATCATATCTAAATTCAAACTAATAGCAGCTCTGCATTTGCAAGGAGTTAAAAAATAATAATAATAATTGTGGTTAGATTTTTAGTTAAAAAAGTGCAAATTTTGCATGAGGTCATTGAATGTTTGCTTCAAATTTCTGATTGAAAACTTTATCTTAGCCAACACTTCTTAATTATCTTATTTCCTAGTAAAATCGACATTTCATGCCTCAAGTTTGATTAAGACCATTTGCAGGGAGGGATTTATAAATGAAAACCAAAGTAGGAGGGTTTTTCAAAGAAAATCAAATTAGATGGTATTAAACTGTAATTATTATGAAAAAAAGGTCAAAAATATGGAGAAAGATTTTTTCAAAAATCATAAATTATATAACTCTCTCCGTCAGCTTGATGGGTATGAGTCTATGATAAGGGGCTTCTTTGAATTTATTAAACTCACTTAATTTGTCATCATTAAGATGGATGGCAAGCAAAGTATCATTTAATTCTATTTATTTTCATGAATTGCACACAAGCTATATTTGTTTGGGATTTTCATTTTTGAAAAATAGAAAATTTTTCATTCTAAGCAAATAGATTTTCTTAAATTTCCGTAGTTTAACATCCAAAATCTTTCATTTGGAAAATGAAAAAAGAGCTTTGTAGAAAATGAAAAATTTTTACTCATCTAAACAACTTTTCACTTTTAAAAAAAAATCCAATCAACTTTTTATTTTCTAAATCTAAAAATTTTTCATTTTTTAAAAATAAACCTCCTGTCCAAATATACCTTTACGGGTCAAGTAGGTGATAAGAAGAAAAAAAAGACATAAATGACACTATGACATCTCTTGAATAATTTTGACATAAGTTTGTGAACACTTTCTTTATTTGCCATTCAAACATACTATTTAAAGGTCAAAGAATATTGATAAAGGTTAACATAACATGTCTTATCTAAAAAACTTTTATTAATAAAAATATGTACAAAATACCAAATTATCCATATTAATTTTAAAAAAATCTACAAGACATCAAATTGCTCATGTTATAGATATTTTAGTAGAAAATTTCGTGTTTTCAATATGGATAATTAAATATCTCCGATATTGATCGTTGGTGCAAGTCGTAGAATATTCTAGTAGAATATTTTGTGTATTCTATTAAAATATTTTTAGTTTTCAATATGGATTACTAAATGTATCCGGCTTCAACCGCTAACACGGATAGTTAGAATATTCAAGTAGAGTATATTGTATATTTTATTTAAATATTTTAGATATTCTACTAAAAGTTTTTCAATTTTCAACATGAATGATCGAATGTTTTCGACTCCGACCATCGATATTAATGATCAGAATATTCTAACAGAGTATATTATATATTCTATTAGAATATTTTGTATATTTATTAAAATATTTTTGATTTTTAATATGAATGATTAGATTTTTTGCGGTTAGTCACCAAAATATACTATACTCTATTAAAATATTTTGGATATTATATTAGAATCCCAAAATATACTATACTCTATTTAAATATTTATACTAAATCTTTTTCTTTTTTTTCTTTTTTTCAGTGTCGATAACCAGACATCTGTTAATAGCCCATTGAGCGATGCAGTAGAAACAATTTCTAATAAAATGCTTGAAGAGCCATTTTCTTCGACAACCAAACAGCCAGCCCAACAAAGAACTAAAGATGAAACAAAGATGGAAAAATTTGTTGAATATTCGAGATCATAATTGTTTTGTTTGTTTTCTAATTATTCATTGTATGCTTTGCAAATGATACCAGCAATGTCACTAAACTAGGCATGTCAGTGAGTATTTATAAAACCTGACTGCGTCAGGAACTTCCAAAGCAACTTGTCAAGCAGTGAGACAAACACAGGTGAAGGGAGGAATTGACTTCGTGCAGACAGTAGATAAAAATATGACAATGGAATCAAGAATCACATCTGAAATGCTGTAAACTCCAAAAATATATAATTTTGTTTACCAACCTCTAATTTCGAAAAGCTCTTCTCAAAAGTTGTAACAAGTGGGCCAAATTTATAAGCAATCTTAGGTGCGTCTGATAAACGCGTTGTATTTTGATTGTATTTGAATGAAATTTGTTTTTTGAATATTGTATTTGGTTGAAAAGTATTTGTTTTGTATTTGAATGAAATGTGTGTTTGGATAAAAAGTATTTTAGAATTGAAAAGTTGATATGATTGGTAAAAATAGAGATAAATAGTGGAATTGAAAAGTTGATGCGATTGTTTTAAAAATGTTTTGAATAATAATTGTTTTCGTAGCACTGTTGCAAAATTTGTGTTTGGTGTAAAATTGTATTGTATTTGAGTAAAATTAAATTTGAATATTTTCTCCAAATACCCCCTTAGATTGATCTAAATATATTTTAATATCTAAATGGTATATAAATTAAAATACAGAATAAAAATTAGATCAAACGTACTTTTAATTATTGATGCTTTCAATCACATTCAAGGTTAAGGGATGAATTGATTTTGATTTTAGGTGCTTTTAAGTCTTAAAAACCTCGTTTTTTACGATGTTTTATAAGTGAATAAGTTTTTGGTTTACGGAGCTAACTGTCTCTTAACATCCCTTTTATTGACTCTTCCCATTAAAAGTCTCATTTGGTGTCTTCAGGCCAATTAGTAGACGTGTTCTAATAACTAACAGTAGGGAATATATGTGGACTATTTTATGATTTTATTCAAATGACTGTCGATGTTCTAATATAATGACAGCCGAAGAATTTCAACTTTTTCAATTGCTGGAGGCTTTTAGTATTTCGACTGTCGTTTGCAGCCAACCGTAACATTTTCTTACTTGGTCCATATATTCCATCACATATCATAATAAAAAACAAAATATATGAATCATGATGATAAATCCTCTAATAAAATGAGAATCTAACCTTCTTGCTCGATTTTGGTTTGAAATGAAACCCGATAGTTTATCAGCCTTCCAGGCACTAAAAATTGTGTTTCAAAACCCAAAAATGTTAGAGATCCAATTGCCCAATTATTTTTAATCTCATTTTAAATAAAAAAAAAGTCTAAATCATAGTTTTGAAAATTCAAAAAACGTGTGCGGTAATACCACAACAAATTTGCAGATATTTGGAAAAGCAAGGATATCAAAGCAAAAAAAAAAAAAGAAAAAAGACTTTGATACTAACGATAAACAATCTTAAATTGATCTTAATATGTTTTAATAAGCAAATAACACGTAAACTGAAATGTAAAACAAAAAGCGGATTAAAACATACTTCTAGCAATTGATACTCTTACTCACACTCAAAACTAAGAAATGAATTGGTTTCGGTTTTAGGTATTTTTAAATCTTAGAAACTTCACTCTTAATGGTATTTTGTAATGAAATAAGTTTTTTTTGACTTAGAAATCTAATTGGTGCCCCTTTATAGACTTTTCTATCAGAGAGCCTCATTTAGTGTTTTCAGGCTAATTAGTACTTAGTAAACATGTTTTAGTGACTGATAGCTTGGAATGTATATGAATCACTTTATCGTTTTATTTAAGTGGCTGCCGATATTCCAATAAGACAGCCGCCAGAAAATTCTAACTTTTTCGACCGCCGGAGGCTTCCAACATTTCAGTTGCCGTTAGCAGCCAGTTGTAGAATTCCAACAAAATTAACATGAAAATTCAATAAACAAAGTAATTTGCAAAGCCTATTCAACAAAAACAAAATCAAATCCAATAGATCCAAATCCAAAAACCTAAAAAGGAAAATGAATTCAAATCCAAATCAAACCTATATCACTACACAAATTCAGAAAAAATAAAGCAATTTGGAAAATTAAAATTAGTAGTAGATTTATAAACTATAATTGTCAAAAGCCTCAAAAAATACCAATAAGCTCACTTTCTCCACAAAACACGTTTCACAACAATGGCTTGTCCCAACAGTGGTAGCAGAGGGGAAAGGTTGCAAGTGAGCTAAAACTTGCCGTTGTCGGCAAACAAAGGAGAAAACTTCTTCGTTGGCTGAGATCGCCACGACTAAGATCACGATCAGTGAATTGTGAGGCTTGCTTTAGCGAGTAAATCTAGTGATCCACCTTCGATCGTGCCTCTGCTCTAATGGCATGCTAGATAGCAATCGCAACAACAAATTGCATCTTTGGCACCACGCACCAAATCTTGACCTACATCTCACAACTGGATCGATGTTACATGACTAGCAACTCACTTTGAGGACGATTGCTATAGGCTTATCGTAAAGTTGTGACGGCCATCGTCGAGAAAGAATGAGATAAGAAAGAGAGTAAAGCGGCGAAGGGGGATGAGAAACGAGAGAGAGTGGACAGAAGAGAGAGAGAGAGAGAGAGAGGGCCGAGGCAGAGACTCATCATAGGAGGTAGAGCAAAGGTGAAAATTTATTTAAAATATATACGAATGTGATCTTTGACAAAAAGGTAGATCGCTGATGGAGGATACGGAACTTTCCAGCGAGGAAGAGAGAGAAAATTAAAGAAAAAGAAAGCGGAGAGACAAACGTTTTGTTTGGTCTAATGAGAGAGAGGGAGCATGGATGAGAGAGAGAGAAAGTGACGAAGTATAAATTGAAGAAAGAGAGAGTAAAAGAGATCAAAGGGAAGGATAGAGAAAAAGAGGGAATAGGGGTAAAATAGGAAATTAATAAATGAAGGGAAAATATTTAAAAAATCTGAAACTATCACCATGTAAGAAAAAGAAAAAAATGTATCAACCGTCGCAAAAAGGTCCAAATGGTAAACAAACATGGGACCCCATGTCTATTTCTCTAACAAGAAAACTTGAGTTTGGGCCAAATCTGTCAAGGCTCTAAATTCTTGGGCCAAGAGGTAAATGGGCTCCGAGCCACCCCGGAGGAGAGGAGAGGGAGAGAGGCATCCATCAAGTCCAAGTCGATGACATTTTGAGTTTTTGAAGGGGCAAAAGTAGAAATCACTCAAAATACCTAACTTGAAGGGAAATTCCTAATTTTGAAAACCAGGTTTTACATGTAGGTACTGAACTCAGCTGCAGTCTCATTCATTCATTTTCACAATTCAATCTAAGCTGGTGAGTTTGATTAGGGTTTAGAAAGGGGGGAGAGAGAGAGAGAGAGAATGAGGGGCAATTGGAGAAGAACACTGGGAAACGTGAGGTCGTTTGTGGGGAATTCAATGGGAGGTCTAAGAGGAGGAACCAATCTGGCATCGTGGGCTGTGGCTGGAACTTTGGCTTACTTTCTGTGGGTCAAACCTTCTCAGGATCTCAAGCGAGAACAACAAGAAAGGGCTGCTCTTGCTGCTTTGGAATCTCACTCCGATCCTCATCGTTACGTCGAGAAGCGCAAACCAATTCCTGATCCTCAGGTCACTTTGTGTGTGTGTGTGTGTGTGTGTGTGTGTGTGTGTGTGTGTGTTTAATTATGATTTTGTTTTGTTGTTAAATTTATTTGATTTTCGTTTTTCAGGACAAGGGCTTGATATATGGGAAGAAGAATGTAAATACTGAAAAGGAGGAGTAAATCAGTTAGTTTGCTTTAGCTTTATGAATTTTTATGTAAGTTCAACTAGTTTTTTCTGAATTATTTTCGAATTCAGATTATTATTATTATTATTTCATTTTCTTGGCTCCAGGTGCAATAAGGGTATAGAGATAGGGAAATTACAAGTTTATAGAACATGGGACATGGTTTTACTATGGTTTATATCATTATTCTGATATAGAGAAGAACTTTTCACATAATTTTTTCATTGTCTTCTGTTTTATTTTTATGAGACTTTTCTGGTTTATTGCTATCCCAAATAAGATATGAAACTGAATTTCTGTATATCTTTCTGATTTTTATTGTCCTTGAATGAATCGACTGTTAATCCATCACGTAAAGACCCGACATCCTAATGGAAAAGGAAGAAGATTTGTTAATTTCCCATGGTAGCTTCATTTTAATCATAATTTGGGCATTAAAGGAGCCCTTATCTTTATCGAAAAGCTTCATTTTAAGCTTTATGACATTGCATAGTTTGGTGGAATACCGTGAACACCCACAGTGATGGCAATATTCTGTTATCCTGGTCAGTCTTTTGGGTCTTTGTAGCTTTGCCCAGTCAATGGAGCTTGTTGTATAGGCTCAACCCATGCTAAACTTATTAACAATGAGGATTTTACTAACATTGGCTAGAGTTTTGCGGGGTAATGGGAGATAGAAAGGTAATTGGCTGCAAGTAGATATACAATATAAAGTATGAAGCATGATGAGCGTGAACACGAATTTTTCAAGTTTTTCTCTAAATAGTGAGTATTAGTTGATTATCCGTATCGAGAAGTAGACCTTTTTCTTCCTTTTCAAGCCTGTCCTTCATTGGAGGGCAATTACTAATGTCTCCATCTTAGTTACCTGGTCTACTTGTTTCTCTTCAAACTCCGCTATCGTAATTTATTTTTTCTATACATTCTCTTTATGGCTGCTATCCTTCTATCTAGGATGGGATCTTTAGAAAGAGAATAATTAAGAGATATGCCTTTCAGATAACAAAGGTAAAAAGGACTTACCATGAGTCTCTCTTAACAACCTTGTCTCTATTTGAAGATTGGGACGAAAAGATCTATCATGTTATGGAAAGAGGACAAAGGATGGCCAACGGGGCAGAGCTTGAAAAAGCGAAAGTGATCCTAGAGTAGCAGCCTATCTATTATGTTTTTCAGGTCCCGTTACTTCAATATTGTTTTAGTAAAATGCTGGCTACATTTGGAACAAGTCTCTTCTGCTATTAACGAAACCGAAAGGAGGACAAAAACCTAGTACATTTTGTATCCAAACGAAGAAAAAAACAGTCTGATGGATTGGTTGGCTTGAGTTGAAAGTCCCAGAGTGTGAAGACGTGTTTGAGTGCTACTGCATACTGCAATCTCAGATAAACGTTGGCCTGTGTGTGGAAAAGGAGCAATGGCAAAGCTTGAAGTTATATTGTTGAAGCAACTGAAGCGGATTTGAGCCAATTGATTTGGTTGGTGGAATAGTAACGAGAAACCTAACAGGACACTAACCAAATGGAAATTTAGAAGTTTAGTAAGCAATGTTTCATATTAAAGATTTTATTGTCCCTTGCTTAGCTATTTGGGAGTTTTTCTTTCTGATTAATTGAGGTGTACCATTTCCGTACAATTATTTGGCTCTTTATTTTGTTTTTGCTGTTTCATTGCTTCTTCTATATACAAGGTACAATTGTCCACATTTTGCAACAAAGTAGTTTATTGTCCCTAGAGGCAGTAGCTATTAATTTATTTAGTTATTCTTATTACAGTTATGTTTTAGTTCCTTGATATGTTATAAGGCATTTTTCGAAAAAGAAAAGGGAAAGGAAATACGATGGTTATATGATGTTACGAATTGAATGGTATTTATGGATTTTAAGTTTTTAAAACATCACCGATACGTTCCATGTACCAAATTCAATCAAGTCTTTTTCTACATCTGTAACATTCTTAATGGCAAGGGTAATTATAACAAAAAGGGTGTTCTCACTTTCATTTAGAATTTATGAAATCACCATTCCTAGTCGTTTATCATCATCCATTTTGATTGCTAACGAAGTTTTTCTTTTTCATTTTTATTTTCCTAGGGCAGAATTGCAAACAATTTTGAAGGTAGGATTTTTTGAAATAACATTCTTTTCACTTCAATTTATGCATAAACTCCCATCTGATCTCGTTCAATTAGATGTAAATAGATGTGTGGTTCTACTCGGTTAATTTACAATTTAAAATTTAACTCATTCCAAATCATTCGTGGTGTATAAGCCATATATATTACCTAACACGAACTTTTAAAGGCAAAAATAAAAAATAAAAATAGGTATTTCAATATGCTAAATGATAAGACTCTACAGTTACACTGGATCAAGATTAATCAGTACATTATAATTTACTCATCCCTTAAACTACTCTGGCAGGTGATCTTCAAGTAATCCTAAGGAATGTCACAAAAAATACACCACACATTGGGACTTGCTTCATGAATATGAGGACCCATTTGATTCATGGGGTTAAACTAAGTTTTTTTAACTCATTTTTGTTACAATCTGAAAAGTTATCGAAAGTTTTAATTAATTTTTAAAAAATTAAGGGGACGTTTGGTAAACGTATTGTATTTTGATTATATTTGAATAAAATTTGTTTTTTGAATATTGTATTTGATTGAAAAGTATTTGTTTTGTATTTGAATGAAATGTGTGTTTGGATGAAAAGTATTTTAGAATTGAAAAGTTGATGTGATTGGTAAAAGTAGAGATAAATAGTAGAATTGAAAAGTTGATGTGATTGTTTTAAAAATATTCTGAATAGTAATTGTTTTCGTAGTACTGTTATAAAATTTGTGTTTGGTGTAAAATTGTATTGTATTTGAGTAAAATTAAAATGGAATTTTTTTTCTAAACGCCCCCTAAATAATTGTAACCTAAATTTTTTTAGTTTCAATCAATAAATTAAATGCAAGGTTAAAGATTTAGACGGACTAGTCAAATATTTTTGATACGACATTTTATTAGTTAATCTAAAATTTCTAATTCTATATCTCATTTTTTCTCTTTCTTATTTTCAAAAAACTCAAATTTTAAAAGTTTATAAATTTCTCATTTTGAAATTAGATGATTATTGTGTTAAAATATTTACTATAATAAGACGAATGATACAAGGTTTATTTTGCATATTTTTTTTCTCTAACACATTTTCAAACTATTGCACTATTTTCTATATTGCAAAACTTTTGATAAAGTCCTCCCACCCAAATATATATTTTTAATCTAACTTCCAATATTCCATCTCCACAAGTTTTGAAACGAACCCTTAGACATGCAAAACTATGGCATGTTTCTAATAATCTGTCTTAAAAAATAAGGGAGAAGAAGGAAAAAAAGCCAAAAATAAGATGGAATAAAAATAAATAGGTTAAAAGTTATGATTTGGTAGTAAATAACAAATTTAAGTATAAATTCGAATTTATACCTATTTGAAATCTCAAATATAATCTTCAATAATTTATATTGTAAATAAAATATTTACATTTAATTTATACAAAATTTACAATATAAAGGCAACAAAAAATTTTCTAACTCATTTTCGTCATTTTCTGAAAAATTAACAGAAATTTTAATTAGTTTTTTAAAAAATAAATAATTATAACCCAAAAAATTTATTTCCACCTGATGAACAAAAGCAAGCTTAAAGATTTAGACGGAAGACTTTTGATACAACATTTTACCATTTAATCCAAAACTCCTAATTCTAGGTCTCACTTTCTCTCTTTTCTATCTTCAAAAAACTCAAACTTTAAAAATATTTAAATTTCTAATTTTGAAATTAGATGATTGTGTTAAAATACTTAATACAGTGAAACGAATAAAATAATATCTATTTTACATATTTTTTTTCCTAACACATTTTCAAACTATTGCATTATTTCTATATGGCGGAACTTTTTAAAAAGTCCTCTCACCCAAATATATATTTTTAACCCAACTTTTAAAATTCTGTCTCCAAAAGTATTCAAATGGGCCCTTAGACATGCAATACTTGTGGCATGTTTCTAATTTTCTGTTTTGAAAAACAAAAGGGAGAAGGAGGAAAATAGGTTAAAAATAAGATGGAATAAAAATAAATAGGCCAAAAGTTTTGATTTGGTAATAAATAACATATTTAAGTGTAAATTTGAATTTACACCCATTTGAATCTCAAACATAACCTTCAATAATTTACATTGTAAATGAAACATTTACACTTAGTTTACACAAAATTCACATGTAAAGGAAATATTAACACTCGATTTATACTATAAATGCAATATTTACATTCAATTTATACTCAATTTAAATAATTTACCGAATTAATTAAACCTTAACCCTAGCCCTAAATCCAACAAAAGTTAGTCGTCGCCACCTCACCATCACCATTGTCGGAGCTTGCTGTCATCACTGTTCATTATCATGAGTCGGAGCTATCGCAGCAGCTTCGTTGTTGTCGAAGAAGGAGATATGCCACTAGTAGCTTTGTTGTCCTTAAGATCTAATTTTCGAAGAGCCGTCGGAGAAAGCAACAATCCTAAATCATTTGAATCTCAAACATAACCTTCAATAATTTACATTGTAAATGAAATATTTACACTTAATTTACACAAAATTCACACGTAAAGGAAACATTAACACTCGATTTACACTGTAAATACAATATTTACATTCAATTTATACTCAATTTAAATAATTTACCGAATTAAATAAACCCTAACCCTAGCCCTAAATCCAACAAAAGTTAGTCGTCGCCACCTCACCATCACCATTGTCAGAGCTTGCTGTCATCACTGTTCATCATCATGAGTTGGAGCTATTGCAGCAGCTTCGTTGTTGCCGAAGAAGGAGATATGCCACTAGTAGCTTTGTTGTCCTTAAGATCTGATTTTCGAAGAGCCGTCGGAGAAAGCAACAATCCTAAATCATTTGAATCTCAAATATAACTTTCAATAATTTACATTGTAAATGAAACATTTACACTTAATTCACACAAAATTCACACATAAAGGAAACATTAACACTCGATTTACACTGTAAATACAATATTTACATTCAATTTATACTCAATTTAAATAATTTACCGAATTAAATAAACCCTAAGCCTAGCCCCAAATCTAACAAAAGTTAGTCGTCACCATCTCACCATCACCATTGTTGGAGCTTGCTGTCATCACTATTCATCATTATGCGTTGGAGCTATCGGAGTAGCTTCATTGTTGCCAAAGAAAGAGATATGCCACTAGTAGCTTTGTTGTCCTTAAGATCTGGTTTTCGAAGATCCATCAGAGAAAGCAGCAATCCTAAATCACGACAAAAAAAAGGCAAGGTGGTGCGACTCCTACTCCAATCATGACGTAACTCCTCCATGACTCGTCCCCTCGCCGCCACCATACCTAGAGATTGCCATCGTCAGAGAAAAACGAAAGTTGCAGACATGAAAAGCCTCAATTATGCTTTTGATAAACGAGAGAGAGAGAAGCACGAGAGGAGAGGAGAGAGAGAGAGAGGGAAGACGAAAACCAACATTTGACAATCTCCAAGAAGCTCTACTCAGTTGACCAGTGATGAAGGCTTGCGATTTTAGAGGAAGATCTCGTTGTGGATTCGAAGCTTACAGTTGCCAAAATCATACACCATCAAAGTACAATGCCACCATCAGAATCACTGCTCTTCGTTCACGATCTCCTCTTTCCATTTGCTGGAATACATTTGAAGAGAGATAAAGAGAGAGAGAGAGATTGGAGAGTGAGTATGTGTTTGTGAAGAAAGAGGAAATAGGAAATAAAAAATTAATTAAGGATAAAAATAAAAATTTATTTATAAATAAACTTGATTAAGTTATAAATTTTCAAATATTTGATGTTATGTTATTTATTTTTAAATCAATGGATGTTAGTCTATATAATGCAATTTATGGGAAAAAAGAAAAAAAATGGATATGCTATTTTACACAAGCAAAGGGCAAGAAGAAGCGTAAGGCTTTTGGTGGGATGGGCAGCTTTGGGCCCAAGCCTCTATATCTAGTCCATCCCAAATCTAGGAAAGCATAACAGCGGGCCTCGTATCTATAATTGGGCTCTGACCAATCGCATCCCAATTCACAATCAAAATCGCAAAAATGTTTTTCCAAAACTAGAAATCTGGAAATACCCAACCAGTACGCACCGGAGAGTTGAGAGGAGAGAGGAGAGAGGAAAGAGGAGAGAGAAATAATCAGATAGGGATTCAATGGCGAGCGGTTGGGAGAGAACATTAGAAAGCGTGAAGTTCAATGGATTGAGAACATTTTGCACGGTGTCTTGCTGGGCTCTCACTGGAACTTTGGCTTACTTCCTCTGGATCAAGCCCCGTCAGGAGCAACCGGTGGGTCTTTTCTTTATTCCACATCTTTAATTTATATATATATTTTTTAATTATGTTGTTCGCTGATTTTGATTCATGGCTCGATTCAGAAAGGGGCTGCTCTGGCAGCTTATACTGCTCTGGAATCTGATCCTCATCGTTACCTTCCCAAGATGAAACCCATTCCTGATCCCAATATCTACTCACTCTGGCTCAAGGCCAAGCAAGAGCAACAGGTCTCTCTCTCTCTCTCTCTCTTTTTGCCAAAATTTTTTGCTTTTTGCTTTTTTCTTTTTTAATTAATTCATTTTATCTCGATTCAGGAATTGGCTTTGGAATCGCGGAGGGAATAATCACTTAGTTTGCTATCAACCTTGTGAATTTGTAAGCCCTACTAATTTCTTATTTATTTTCAATTCATTTTTAATTGGTGTTGTTAGTTTGATCTTTAATTATAAGCAAAATCAGAAGTTAATTGAACATGCTATGTCGTTAAATCGTTTTACATTGGTTTATTGCATCAATGTTTTGGTATGGTGAAAAGCGTTCGTTTTGGTTGATTCATTATTTTTAATTGTGAGACTTTTCTGGAACATTTGTTGGGATGTTAATTTGTTTTTATCTTAAAAAAAAAAATAAAATTGTGTTGCGACAAATAGGAAATGAGTCTGATTTACTTAAAAGTTTTTATGTATTTCCATTTTTTTTTTCCTTCGGTGAACTCATGTTCTATGTCCAAGAATTGGTTTTTTGTGATAAGTTTTGCTTATACAATAATTTTCATATGTGCTTTAGTGGCTTCTTTTTTTTTTTTAAGGAAAAACTTGATGATGGTTTTATTAAAGAATCAAATTTGTCACGATACAAAGAGAGATAGAACTACTCCCTAGTACATCGTCAGAAATTAGAAAAACCAACCGACTAAGAGGTGGGCTACGCTATTTCAATTTCTAGAGCCTTCCACCCAAAACCTTAAATTACGCGTTTGTTTATTCAACGTTTTCAAAACCATTTCGAAGCATCATTTTAAACTATGCTATTTTTTTTGGGTTTTTTGAAAACGAAAAAAAGTTGTTTTCATTTTTTGTTTTCTTTTTCTCCTTCCATCTCAACACAGTTTTCAAAATATCCTCATTTTCAATTTTTTTTAAAAACAGAAAACATTTCAAAACCAATACTAAACACCACCAGCGTTTGTTTATTCAACGTTTTCAAAACCATTTCGAAAACATTGTTTTACTCTCCGTCTGTTTGACACGTTTAAATTTGAAAAATGAAAAATTTTTCATTTCAAGAAAAATGAACATTCATAAATTTCCGTATCTGAACATCCAACATTTTTTATTTTTGAAAAATGAAAAAAGAGCTTTCTAGAAACAAAAAGTTTTCACCTACCCAAACAACTTTTTACTTTTAAAAAAAATTCCAAACAACTTTTTATTTTTCATATCTAAAAATTTTTCATTTTCCAAAAACAAACACCCCATCCAAACAGACCCTTAAACTATGCTTTTTTTTTAGGTTTTAGGAAAACGAAAAAAAGTTGTTTTCACTTTTTGTTTTCGTTTTCTTCTTCTATCTCCTCTCTCTCTCTTTCTCTTTTTGCCTGTGTAGCGTCAGTGATGATTATGTCCAACGATAGCATCCATCTCCGATGGAGGTTAATGACCATGGGCTAGTGACGATGATGACGGCCTGCTAGTGACGATGATGACGGCCCCCTCGCGACGATAACTATCAACTCATGACCTAAATTTAGTTATCACTACCACCTAAAGGTCAGACCACCAATTTCTTCCACCCCCTATCGCTCATTGTAAAACTTACCACCAAAGTTTTTTTTTTTATTTTTTATTATGACTAATAATTTATTTTTTATTATTTTTTTAAAATTAAAAATAAATATGTTTTTATAAAATATTTACTTATAAAATGAGTTTCCAAAATATATAATCAAAAAAATTTTCATTTTTATGTTTTTCAAAATATACACTCAGAAAATATAACCAAATACAATTTCAAAAATGATCTGAATACAGTTTTCAAAACATTCTCATTTTCAATTTTTTTGAAAACAGAAAACATTTCAAAACCAATACCAAACGCTACCAAAGTTTCAACATCAGAGATAAACATGCCCTTCATTAATATGGAACTATTTAGCTCAGGAGCCTTTAACCAAATTTGCAACATATGGTTCGATAATGAAATACCTAAAACCACAAGCAATGGAAAACTCAAAACCCTCTTCATGAGCTAAACACTTTGCAATAAAGTAAGGAAACTAAGACTGACAATTTGGGTCATGACACGATAATATGACACGAAACTCGCACGAAGTTAGAAGGTTTGGATTTTCCTTAAATGGGTTTGGATAAAAAAGAGTCAAACCTTTCAAATACTATTAAATAAAAGGTCGAACCCACCAACCCGCAACTGATACGAAATAACTCGTTTAATAAATTAATTATATATGAGTTAATATGAATATGACTCATAAATTATCCATTTATAATCTTTAATATATTTATATTATTATATATATTATAATGTTTTATTATTTTTAATTTTGAGTTTTCAAAATTTAAAATTCAGATATAATATATATATTTTATTTTATATATATATTTTAAAATTTTTTAATATAGAAAAGAAAATTTAGATTTTATTTTATTTTTTTTAGTCTTTCATTGTTTTTGCAGCTCTGCTCACTTTATCCAAACGCCCTCTCCTTTCCTCACTCTATCGACCTTGGCAACAACATGACTAGTCTTCCTTGACCCTGTCGTCATTGTTTTATTTATATTTAATTTAAACAGGTTAATTTGGATCAATACGATTAATATGATTAATAAATGGGTTGAGTTTGGGTTTGAGATTTTGACACGAATATTAAATGGGCTGGATTTAGGTTTAGTTAATAGTGTTAATTAAGGAGCATAATATAAACACGATACGATAACATGAATTGCCAGCGCTAGAGGAAACGCACCTAGTGTTCTCTTTGTTATAGTGGCCAAAACCATTCCATGTGAATCCCCAAGAGGCAGAAACTTTTAATAGCTTTAAAGTGATATTAATTAGGTGTTCCGGATTCAAATAGTGGATGGGTTCGTGGAAGATAACACTCCTCTAGCTGGGTTTCTGTATTTTTTCAATATATTGAATCATATATCTTTATGTATGAACTGAAATATCATTGGTATTTTTGTTTTAATATAAAATGTAAACAGAAGATTATGTTGGTGTGTTTAGTGTGAGTAATGTACGCATGAGTGTTGCTGAGTGAGTGTGTGATGGTTTTTGCTAATAGAAGATTTTGGGAACTTTGTCAAAAGTACATATTAAATTAGAAAGAAGTATCCTACGTTTGAATCTTTGATTCTGGGATTATTTTCATAATCAAAATGATGAGATTTAAAAATGTGCTGTTCGGTTTATAAATCCCTATTTGGACTGTGATTCGTGAGGTCAAATACTTATGGTTTGGACTTGACCCCTTCGTGCGTCCATTTTGATTCCACGATTCTTCTTGTATTCTCTGGCAATTCTTGCATATTCTTCCATCACGCAATGACCATAACAACATTATCTCTCTCTGCCTTCTCCTTCACCTCCTCTTCTTCTGTCTATCACACTCTGAATCGAAGTGTACAAAGGAAAAAGTTATACTTTCAACTCTTATGTTTTAATTTATATAAATGTATTGTGGGGAAAGTTTAGCGGCTGATATATATGTAAATGGCTAGGGGAAGCCATACTATGAATGCATAGGATTTCTACAAATAAATGAATTTTTTTTGTTCTGCTCTGAAGAGTACATAAGCTGATGTTGAGATTGTTTTCTAAAATTTACGGATTGATTAGTAAGATGGTTGAGTTTATATTGATTTTACAATAGCTACTTTCTGTTGTCTGGAAAAGCTATTGGTGAATTCGGTTGTGTAGTTCTTGATATATGTATGTGTGTGTGTATATATATATATGTATATATATGAAAATTGCATACCATTTCTTTGGACTCCAAATTATATAACATTAAACTGAATGAAGGTCTAAGAACCTGGGGGCTGAATCCACCACAAGTGAATGATAAGATTGATTTACTGATTATACGTAGAGAGTTTCTCCGCATGTCTTTGAGCTGGGTTGGGGTGGGGTCGTCGTAATAGGTCGTTTTAATATCATTGATGTGGGTGTGGTGGTCTAGGATTGTTACACTCGTCTGCTGCCCCTATTGCCGTACTACTTCGAGTTATGTAGTCAAAATTCATTTCGAAAACCAGGAGTCACCAGTTATCAACTAGTGTTGACGTGACATCAAGTGCTGGCATGACACGGAGCGCTCTCAAGAATTTATGATATATTTTTAACCGAAAAAGGAGGATAGAAACAAATGTTTGATGTACAACTACATTACTTGAGCATTTAATTGGAATATTTACATTATTATTAATGACTTATTGAGTATTAACTCGTTAACATATTTCAGGTGATGTGGTTGGACATCGAACAGCAACGTGGCAGTCCGATGATATCGATGTGGCTGAATAAATTGTTTTTGAGTTCCAGCGATTATAACCGTGTTATTAGAACTTTTAAAACATTTTCAGTTTTGACAAAGCTCTTTGAAGAATAAGAGAGATGGTTAAAAAGGTGGCTATACAATGTTTTGCACAATTACTTACTATTTGCTTCAGTTTGCAAATCCACCCTGAAGGTAATTGCAATTCTTCTTCGAATTACTACTGTGGGCGCTTGCTAATGGGATTTGTTTTACTTGAATAGATACAAGTTTGCTTGATGTTAATTTTGCATACCAGCTAATTAATAATATTGTTCTCTATGTTAAATTGCCAAATTAGAAGGGATGTCACCTCTTCTAACAGAGGTATCTCATCAAATTTAAGTCATGCATTCACATACTATTCAGTGCCTAAATCTCAAGGTTTTGTTTTTGTTTTCAACGAGTACTTAAAAACTACTTTTTTACAGAGCTCAATGGGGCAAAATGATTTTTATATTTTTATTAATTAGTAAAATATTTAAATGAAATTTATAATGTTTAACTGTTGTAAAAGTTTTACCTTATGTTTTGTATGATGGGAGAGTAGAAGGAAGGAAAGTCATTGGAGGGTTTATTCGATGCAAAATGACAATTTACATTTTTAGAAAGAAGGAAGAGACGAGGGAAAGGAAAATAGAATGGATACAATTTATAATAGGGCCCGTTAACTTAATCTCTCAAATATGGTTAGGAAAACTAGACACCCTTTGTCTATTTTTCCCATCACTTTTTATAAATAACTCACCAATTGAAATTCCAAAGCCGTCCTCAGATTACCGCGTCTTTGTCTATGAACTCTCTTCACCCACGTATTGCATATCACGAGTCTCGGAAAGCTCAACGCATGTTTGTATTCAAACTCTTTGAATCAACATGTATATGTATGGCATATGTATATTCCCTCCGACAGGATTTCTCAGGAAAAAAAAATCACATAATTTGGATGGCATCACTTATATTAATTTACTTTATATATATATATATTAAAATCACATGATTTCTTATAAAATGCTCCCCTTATTTGGAATCTATTAGAGGGAGGTTTTTGGAGATATATATTAGGAGTTGGAGAAAAGTGAGTAGGAAATGTATTTAGGAAAGAAAATTATTTGAAATGAAAAAGTATAAAATCTTACAAATAAATTTGGAAAAAAAATTATCAATATGGATCTTGTTTCATTTATCTTAAAATTTTATGAAATTTAAAAATAAAATCATTTTATTTGAATTTATATATATAAAGTTATAGACTTTTAAAGTTTGAGTGTGATATAGAATTTTAGAGATGTAAATAGTAAAAAGTGCTGTGAGGTCAAAAAAAAGTGTCTAAAATTTGTCTTTAAAATATACCCCAAACACACCCTTAGAAATAGGAAAATTTTTGCAAAAAAAGTGTTTTTCTCAAAAATTTTTTTCATCTTTCTTCTTATTTAAAAAAAAGAAAAACTATAATACTTTCAAACTTACCTTGTTAAGTGCCATTTTGAAAATAGAAAAAGAATCCTTTTAAATCTTCTAATACTATATTAGTTTTAATGTTATTTGTTCTCATATTAAACAACTTTTTATTTTTAAGAAGGAAAATTATTTTTCTCTTAAAAATAAAAGGAAAGGAAAAATTTTTATATATCCAAATGCTATTTTATAGTTAAGATGAAAAGACTATCATTTTAAAATAAGAAAAATTTTCTTTCGAAAATTTACACGCAATCCAGGGGCTTATTAGAAATTCTGATCAAACGAGTTTTGGAAGTTCCAATAAATGGGCCAGCATGTGCTCCACAAATCTGCACAAATGGTCATGTATCAGGGGCCCATTTGAAGTTGGGCCTGAGCCGTGGAACACTTTTCTGTCTAAATATTATTGGGATAATTAGGATTTGTTTGATTTTAAGATTTAGCTTGCATACAAGTTTAATCAAATTAACTAAATAGGTTTTGTTTGAGTTTAGTTTAGTAAAAACTATTTTTATTATTTTTTATATTTATTTTTATTATTTTGATATAATTTTTAATATAAATTATTTAATTTTTAATATAAATTATTTTTACTTTCACAACCTCAAATATAAATTAAGATAAATTAAATCAAAATAAAATGATTAATTTGTAAAATAGATTACAATAGAATATTAAACCAAATATATTCTTACAGTATGTATCATAAAAATGAGACACAAATTGATTTTTGTCAAAATATATACCATAAAAATAAGGAATAAATTAATTTTTATCCTAATAAAAGAGCTTTTAAAAAAAAAACCATTAATTTTATTACATTTGATAAATCAAAATTTTTTTCAATATTTTTTCTCTCTCTCCCTCCCTTGTCTCCCTCTCTCTTGATATCCTCAACCCCACTTTCTTTCTCTCTTCCCTTTTTCTTTCTCTTTACACTTCAACAGAACCACTACAGTCAGAGGCGACAGTGAGGCTCCGATCTCTGGCGCAAGTACCAGTCTTCGTTAGGAAGTGGTGAGTCTCTCTAGAGCAGCTTACCCAGCAGCTTACCCTTCCTCCCCTTTTCTCTAATTTCGATTGGAGAGGGTTAAGTCAAAGACGGCGACAGTGAGGCTGTGAGCAATGAACTGCGAGTTTGACATGGTAGATCACGTTGCCTTTGGAGTTGCCTTTAGAGTTGCCTATTGTTCAGTCTCTCGCGGCAACAGTAAGCTCCTTAATCGCGCGTAAGCCTCAAATCCATCGTGAGTTCCGATCTCCACACCGTTGCTATTCTGCGACAAGCTACGAGTGACATTGATCTCCTCCATGGCTGGATCTTCCACCCGATGTCAGATTGCTCGAGCTCTAATGATTGCGACTGGATCTTCCTCGTGTAACTCGCGATCTCCATCGAGAAGTCATTAGTTTTCAGTGAATAGAGAGAGAGAGAGAGAGAGTGATGACCTCTTCGCTGGATCAGCATGTGGAGGATTGTGCTATAGCCATGAACGAGCAGGAGAAAGAAAGGAAGGAGGAGAGAGAAAAAAAAATTTTTAAAAATAATAATTTTATAATTAATAATAAATAAATTATTTACAACTAATAAATAAATCATTAAAAAAATAATAAATGAATAGTTATTTATTAATAAATAAATTATTTATCAATGATATTTTTTAAGGAATTTTTTTAATAGTAAAAATCAATTTAAGATATAAATTTCGTGGTATTTTTTTAAAGCTCCCTAAATTATTGGTAGGACTGTAGTGGCCACATAATTGTCCACGTGGACCAGGCTCACATGACCACATCCACGTCAATTTGGTGCATGTCTTTGGTTTGGTTTTAGACTTTAGAGGTCAAATCATGTTTTGTCGTCGCTTACGTTAACTTGTGGGGTTCTCTGCCCCCTCATATTTCAAACTTCATATCATACAAAAAAAAATTTTTACCCCTTTTTTTGCTAAATGCTAAGCGAATCATACATTTCTTTTTAGCGTGATTGTTATTTATTTATTATTGCTTGAAATTTTAGCATGATTAGTTAAAGCTCTACCAATTTTTAAATTTTAAATTTTAAATTTGTATTTATAACAATGTTATTGCTTGCTTAACCTCAATTAAACCCAACTATCCATCTGCGAATTGTGAGCAAATTTGAGAAATTGACAAAACAGCTGTGCAATTCATGTTTTCACTATATTGAATTGGGAAACGGAACTCGTATAACAAAATAACAACAACAACATCAACAGTGAGATTTCAGAAAAATAATAATAGCAATATTAAAATAGTCTTAAATTACTGTGTAGCATGTGACAGTGTCAACATATTTATTCGTGTGATAATTGCATCATTTATATTCGTGAAAAATTGCATCGTTTATAATGATGGATTAACATTTTTGTTATTGGAACGAGATGAAGTTATTAGAAAGATATCATCTTTCCTTGGTCGTTTGGGTCAATTGCACCTTTCTTTCTCACCCTTCAAATAAAGTTGTCCTCCTCGCTATTTTTTTATTTGCTCTTTTGATTTAAAAGTAATGAAATGATACTAATAATAATAATAAAAAAATTCGTAAAAAAATAATAAAAAAAAAGGTGGCAGTGGAAATGGCAAGTTGGCAACTATGCCATGAGTTTTTTGTTTTTGTTTTTGTTTTTGCTTTTTTTTGTATGTTTGCTGTGGATCCCATGGAAATTGAAGGTGGGAACAAGAGTAGCGCATACTTCAATCATTTGTGGCCATTTCCAACCACACAGTTGGGGGTTATACAAAACTTAAAGAATTTGGTCTCTTCACTCTTCACTGTTCACTCTTGTTAAGGTAGCTTAGTTTGGGGAGTTCAAACCAAAAAATGGCAAGAGGCAAAGAGGAGAGAGAGAGAGAGAGAGAGTGAAAATAAAGTAGTGACCAAATGAGGGATCTTGCCCAAAGGCAATTGGCAAGTAGAAAAGCGATTTTGGAAGAAAACGACAAATGTTATGGAGCCAGTGTTATGCACATGGCCATTTTGGGTTTTTGGCCATTATCACAAAAGTCATCACCAACTTGCTTATGCTTTTTCCAATTTGATAATTGGGATTATTAGGCCAATCTAATTATAGTGTAGTGCCTCCCAGGGTCCTCTTAATAATTCTAAATGGCGGTCCTCTTTGTTTTATTATATGGATAAATGTGGGCCTCTTAATTAAGTTCCTTGACCTAATAATATTCGAGAAGTAAGAGTAACCATATCATCTTTTCCCATAGAGAGAGAGAGAGAGAGAGAGAGAGAGAGAGAGAGAGAGAGAGTAACCAAATCATAATCATGCCATCATTATTTAAACTTTATGAATTGTTGTAGTAACGATGGATGTTCGTCATCAATAATGTTACAAAATATTTAAGACTAGACAGTTCTAATATGAACCATTATGTATCTTATGTTCTATAGTTTAAGAATATTGTAACCATGATCTCATTTTTAAACACAAACCTTCAACTTAAAAAATTTAATTAAAGTTCAGAGATAATTATAAGTACTGCCGATACGAGGGTAATGAAAAAAATATATACATAGAACTGTTACAACCATATGCGGCCAACCTCCCTCTCTCTCTCTCTCTCTCTCTCTCTCCCTCCACTTTTGTTTTTTGTTTTTTGTTTTTTCCCCTAGGATTAATGTCGGGAAAGAATAGTAAGTTATTACAGCTACCGCAAAGAGATGCTCATATCAGTGGATGGCAAGTGTGACTAGCATGTCATGGTAATTTATTTATATTATTTTATCGTTCCCCATTTTTGTTTGTTAAAAGGTAAATGATTTTAGTTTTAATATGAGAGAAAAAAGATGATAGATTATGTTCAATGACAATGAATAAAACTAGAAAGATGAATAAACTATGTGATTGTCATACTGATCACTTGAGCTAATCATGGTCATTGAAAAAAAAAGAAGAAGGTTTTGTAGTTTAATTTGTTAGTTCTACATTAAGATAAAGAACGACTCCGTAAATGTTACTTCTTAGAGTTGGTAAATTAAAGCACAAGGTCACATATTTTTCATCAAATTGTTAAGACCTGTGGCAGTTACAGTCCTAACCTAATAATATTTAAATCATTAAAGTTCAGTATTGAAGTCTGGTGTTCGAATCTAAAGTTAAATATATGAATGTAGTATGAATTTCAGGATTCAAATCTCCTCACCTATAATGATCACTTAAAAAAAAATAAAAGAATGAAATTAATTAGGGCTCCAGTTCTTGGTCCATGGCCAATTAGGGGACACGCTGAAGAAGATTGGTTCTCTCTCTCTCTCTCTCTGTCTATATATATATATATGTATGTATGTATGGATAATTAGCTAGGTAGATGACTAATTTGCTATCGCGTTAAGTAGATGACATGCATTTGTATTGTGCAGTCGTCTCATTCAATGCCCACTTGGTTAATTGGGTGGAACCCAAACCAAGTCCTAACTAATCCTCAAGAAATATTAGATGCTGACTTGATGCCACGAACCTTCATTTGAATCTATTGCTTTTCTTTTCAGTTCTTCTCTATTAACTACTTGCTGCTCACCTGATCATCTCTTATCTACAATTTTCACATCCAGACCAGATCTAAGGGTAGACTACCATCCCGTTACGCAATTACTCTCTCATAGAGTACAAGTCATATATATATATATATATATATGTCCAAGCAAAAAAAAAAAAAAAAAGGAATATATATCTAACAATCATTATACTAGAGACTTGTTAATGGGAGAAAGAAATAACGATCTTATCAGTGTTCTTCTTTTGACAAAAAAGTAGTTAAACAGATGAATGATTGGTAATATTTGTAAAATTGTTTCTACAGAACTAGTAAGAGGCGGCGCATATTCTTGCTTTTTTTGTGCAAAATAAATGACATTACTATTATTATCATTTGACCTTTGCATCTATTCTGTTCATTTTGTATATCTTTTATTTTAATTAGAGGGTGGGTTATCAACAAATATAAAATTCTGATACACACATTGATTATCAGTAAAGACTAAAGATATTGTACTGTAAAAAACTTACGCACATATATTATGTTTGTATATACAAGTGTGTGGCTAGAAGCTTAGGTTCTGCTGTAGTTATTCTACTTGGAGACTTTCCAAAGGACAAATCAAAATCTTCTTGTTATGTAAGGGTCCCATATATTGTCATAGAGGATATAGAGGATATGTGGTTGGGGGTTAATGTGTCCAAAAGCATACCTAAACCTCAAGGAATAATGTGATGCCTCTCTCTCTCTCTCTCTCTAGATATATATATTGTATTGGCGTGCATGCATGTATTTGTGTGGGTGGGGATTACCAGCATATCCTCCCTATCATTTTATTTCACAACGTGTTTCCCTGGCCCCAAACAATGGCCCCTCAACTCCTCTATTATGTAATCATATTGTATTATGCTTCATTCGTATCTTTTTTCATTTCAGGAAAAAGAAACTATCTTTCTGTAATATATTTCCCTGCCTTCTATAACAACTAGCCATACTACTATTTGAAAGATATTTATATATTTGTACGTGTGCGCGCGTGTGTGTTTATATACATATATGCACAATTTGTTCTTTCGTTTTCATGGAAATTAAATTATATTTTTTGTGTGACAAGACTTTTTTTGGTCTTAGTATCAAATCTTGGTGGTGAGGATAACTTGAAAGAAGGATAAACTAGCTATAAAGCTATTTAATTAGAAATCAAGTTATAGTTTATATATTTATTTATAACAATGAAGTGAGTAACTTAGAGTGTCACGAGGATTCAGTCTGGTTCAAATTTCTTAATTTTTAATGTCAGATTTCTATTCTCTTCAGTTTTATTTTTTAAAACAAGATTAAATTCAAGTTACGTTTGGTAAAAAATAAGAGAAAAGAACACGGTAAATGGAAATTTGAATTCAAAATAAAATATTAAATTTTTTGATAAAAGAGAAAAATAGATAGACAAAAGAATATATGAATCCCACCAATTTTTTTTTTCTTCCTAACTTAAAAAAAAAAAATCATTTTTTTTCTCAGTCGTATTTTTCCTTCTTTCATATGTTTTCTTTTTCGCCTCTTTTTCTTTGGCTCCTAAATGGAGCGCAAAAGAACAAGTCTGAAACGAAATCCGGGCGTGTACGAAAATAATAATTTAAGCTGCCAAGAAGCTACGAGCAGTTCGATATTAATTACTTGATATGCAGATATGCACATGATGTATATATATAGAAAAAAAAAAAAAAAGAGTCCAGATGGATGGAGTTAATTGGATAAGGTTGACCAAGTACCAATGTCCTGACAACGATCCCATGTGGTATGATTTTGACCTGTTGACCGCACGTGACCTCTGTCCACAAACGCACGTGCTGCTTATCTTTACTGTCTCAGTATTTAAAAATAAAATAAAAATCATCATCTTCTCATACCAATTCACGGTTTGCCATTTCTTTTTCCCCTTCAAAATTCACAGTTTGTTTTTATATTATCCATCTTCTCTAGCATGCCTTGGTTTTCTTCCTTTCTTAAATTGATGATAAAGTTTAAAACAAAACCAACACTACATAAGTTTTTTTTTTTTTTTTAATTTGTATTATTAGGGACACATCATACAATTATGATTTATCAACAAAAGTGCTGTGTATATAAATGGTGATGAAGCATTAGTACTTACGTGATTAAAAAAATATTATATTAAGGGTCGAATCTCACCAAATGTCATCAATATAAATATAATTAGTCGTGTCTTCTTAATAATATAAATTATGAGTATCCACTTTATATCTTTTATCCTTTAATTTTTTTTCTGTTAAAAAAAAAATTTGTGGCCAGTGAAAGCTCTGTACATAAATATAACACGTTTGACCAGAAATTAATATTAGGATAGTAACTAAGAAGTGGTCATTTCTTCCTCAACAGGGGCAAAAAAAAAGGGGGTAAGAGCGGCTATTTCCTTTTACTGTCATTAATGATTTTAAAACTAAGAAAACAAAGGAAAAGACACTTCAACTTCGGCCGTGTGTTTTAATATTAATCTTAAAAAGAAAATGATTATTTATTGCTAGGTTAGTTGGGATTTGGGGCTTGATGATCTTGATAGCTAATATATAAAATGTCGGATTGATTCACCATTTTACCAACTGCATTATAAATGAATATATAAATATATATATTAAATTAATTTATATCTTGTCTCATAATCAACACTTCCACGTACATGTTTATTACTATAAGATGTTAGCTTAAACGCAATTAAATAAGATTACAACGCCTAATTGCGTAATCAGAAACTAGCAAAACTCCAAATATATAATTATTAAAGAGCAAAGACTCAGGAGATTGATTTGGTTAGAATATTGCTTTTGATCCCGAGTCAAGTTCCCTTTTTATATAAACAGAAATTAATTAGGAAAAGTGCATATAAAATTAGCTAATTAAAAGATCAAATTATCAACACCAATTTTGAAAATACAACATATATTGCATAAATTCAAGATATTTTTGGATATATTTAGTATAATTACGTTGCACTTACTGTACGTTTTCTTTTTTCTAAAGGAACTTGCTTTACATGTATTAGTTCCCCGAAAATTTTAGACCATTTGCTAGTGTTATAAATCAAATTTATTACATCCAAGCAGAATTAAACAACTACACACATAAGGCTCTTTAGTTTTCTATATAAAAAATAGCATTTCTGTTCTTCCACAAATTAAATCTTTCTCAGTTTATAACTCAATATTGATGTTAAAAAACCACTATTTCAACAAATCAGCAAGGCAAAGAGGAAAAAAAAAAAAAAAAAACATTTTTTTTAATTTATGCTCCCGACTTAAGCCTAGTACTCACCGGGTTACAGCTTGTCAAATTAGGAGATAATGGAGACAAATTATTTGTAGTTTTGTAATTTAGTGAAGTGAGTGAATCATTAATCCGATAAAAAAAAAAAATGTATATAGGTACACATCATGTTAAAAGAAATGAACCTAAGTCTATTCCACGGTATGGTTAACTAACCAAGGTTAAAAAAAGAACATATGCCTTACCTTATGTCATTGCATCTTTTTTAATACTGTTTTTTATTAATATATTTTTAGGCTAATCCTATAACAAGGGACATTCAATTTACTCCATTAATGAGATAAACATTTTTAATTATAAAAATATACTTTTGATGGTTTAGATTAAAAAAAATACTCTAAAATTATAATAGGACTTTTTCTTTTCTAGTCGACTTTCATAAGCTCAATTTTGTTCTGTTTTGTTTTGTTTTTTTAATTAATGATGAATAAGCTTCATCATCGACCATAAAAAATCATAAAATATATATATGTATACACAAAATGTTAATTTAGTTGAATTTCTTAGAACGAACTTCAATTTGCTCATAATTTTTACATCCTAGAATTATATTTCAATTCAGTGTGGCTTTTTAGCAACGAAAAAGACTTTAAGTTTGGGTCCGATAAAAGAGGAGGCTGTTCAACCCAGATCTAGGTGAGTTAAAGTGGGTCGCTTGCAACTGTCGCGTTGGTGGGTTGCCGTGTGAGCGGCATGAGTCTGTGACCCAGTGTGGGTTGCACGATTCGGCGATATGGAGGGGGTTCACCGGTAGCTCATCACTGGTGGGTTGGATCATTACGGTGTGACTCATGTGACCTCCACGACTTTGCGCCGTCGTTCCGCCTACACCGTTGGCTCTATGGCTCTGTCGTCGTCTCTCTCCTCTAGATTCTCACCCATGTTGGACTTTGTTTTATGCACTAAACATTACAATGTTTTTAGGGGACGTTTGATAAATACATTGCATTTTGATTGTATTTAAATAAAATTTGTTTTTTGAATGTTGTATTTAGTTAAAAAGTATTTGTTTTGTATTTGGATGAAATGTATGTTTGGATGAAAAGTATTTTAGAGTTGAAAAGTTGATGTGATTGGTAAAAGTAGAGATAAATAGTAAAGTTAAAAAGTATTTTAGAGTTGAAAAGTTGATGTGATTGGTAATAGTAGAGATAAATAGTAAAATTAAAAAGTTAATGTGATTTTTTAAAAAAACTTTTAAATAGTAATTGTTTTCGTAGCACTGTTGTAAAATTTGTGTTTGGTGTAAAATTATATTTCATTTGAATGAAATTAAAATGAAATTTATTTGCCAAACGAGACATTAGTTTTCTATTTTTTTTTTTTTGAATTTTGTGTTATTTAATATGTGGCCAATCTCATAGTTATTGGATGCAACTTTTTAATTTGAATCATTCAAAAATAATCAAATAATTCATATTTTTTACCTTATCAATGTGTAAAGTGGGCTTCTCTAATTATAGAAATCTCGTATATTTTTATATCTAAAGTATTATTGAGAAGCTCTAGTAATTTTTGTTCATTTATTTATTTTTTGCTAGGAAAAAATGAGAATCAAGTAATAAAGATCTTGTAGCTGGTAATCTCGAAGCCATATATATATTTAAAGTAATAAAGACCTTATACTAGTTTCTCTCAATTATGTATTCAAAGTCATTACCGCTTGCGTTATCCTACCTATGCTTCAACGATCAAAACTGAAGTGAAAGATTACAATATTTAAATTTGAATAGATAAAAGAAAGATGCCTAATAATAAATATATTCTAATTATTAGACCATATTGTTGAAGCGCATCACGCGTTTTATGTGAGTGTTTTAAAATAATAAAAAACCATTGTGGAATAATGTAAAAAAACTTTTAGCAGGAAAATTTTAATCTTACAAAAGAATATACCATATATTATAAGAACATAAGACAAAAACATATTCACAATATACAATAGCTTGTGATTATAAATGCAGTGATTTTATATTCAATTTTATCAAGAAAAATATAAAGTTTAAATTTATTTATTTTCAATTAAAAAAAAAAAATATATATATATATATATATAGAAGGCTGTGACGAAGGAAGTGGGGTCATAGATACGCGGCAAGTATAGCGCGTAAAGATGTCTTCTTTCTCAGTCCGAGTTTAGCGTGTAAGGCTATTGTTTTTGTTTTTTATATTAAAAAGGAAAATTGGTTGGAAGGTGAAGGCTGCTTTGACTCGTGTGCCCTTTCTAATTTTTCTTTTGTTGAATAACAATTTACTTTATATATATATATATAATATAGGATAATTTTGCATCAGATGAAATCCAAGTTAGAGTTTACTCGAAAGAAAAATGCCTATGTTTGAAAAAAAAAAATTTAAAAAAAATTTTTTTTTTTAAGGGAAAACTTGCAAAATTTTCTCCTCATAGCTCCAGTCTCTGATCATCTCGAGACTCAAAGCCTCATCTCTTCACTGTATAACAGTCACAATTCGGACATTCAAGCATGTAAATTTCTAAAACAATTTTTATTTTATTTTTTCCGATTTCCCACGTTTCACATACTCTAAACTTCAATGTCAAATTCACTGATAAGTGACTTTATCAGCTCTCTTTTCAGCTTTCACCTCCATCGATCAAGATCTGATTTGGTTTGGGGGATTCAGTTTTGACCTAATTATCACCCTTCTCGACGAGCCAGATGACGGGTTTTCGGGGTTAGTCTCGCATCTATTTGTGTACACTAGCTACACCAGAGAAGTAGTAATTACTACTACATCTTGATCTGCAGCTTCTGATTTTTATTTTACCTTAATATTTAACAAAGGGCCCATTTTTTTTTCTTTTTTTCTTTCTTTCTTTCTTTCTTTCTTTTTCACTGGGGCGGCGTGCGCGACTAGTGTAACTGTTACCTTTTGTTGAATAGTACAGAAGACCGTGCGCAAATTAAGCATTTTTCAGTAACTGATCTTCAACACATCTATATTCCTTTTCATCTCTCTCTCTCTCTCTCCCCCCAATTCTCTCCGATCTGAATTTCGTTGAAATTTCATTGCTTTAGAAAGTCCTTCTGACACATCGATGAGATTCTTGATCAAGATTTTGGATGCCACAGGCTTGAAATGTTAAATTTTCTGGTAATTGTTTCATCATAGAAACACGATTGCTCAAGTGTAGTACCATATTAGATGTGGCCTTGTCGGTCGATTCATATATATATATAGATATAGATATATAGTCAGTGTAGGTGATTAATTTTCAGAATTAAAGAAAGTCGTATAGGATCTTGGCATCACCCATCACAAACTGGCAAATAACAGCACAAAGTGGTGGGAGAGAATAGATGTGGACATGGCGGGCTCAGGATCAGGATCTGCAGGCGCAGAAAGTTGTAATCGATATCAACTTCAACACCTGTTCATGACGCCTCATCATCAACAATCACTCCCCTCCAACACTGCAACTGCTACTGCTACTCCTCCTCCTCCTCCTCATCTTAATATTATTGATCCGCTTCTCCCAAGTCATCCTCAAACCTCCTCCGACTCCAAAGAAGACGACATGTCCCCCGACGAGCCCCACGCCTCCAACACCGCCGCCGGAGCTTCCGCTTCCAGCCGCCGCCCCCGCGGCCGCCCTGCCGGCTCCAAGAACAAGCCCAAGGCCCCGATCATCGTCACGCGCGACAGCCCCAACGCCCTCCGCTCCCACGTGCTCGAGGTCGCCGCCGGCTCCGACATCGTCGACACCGTCTCCATCTACGCCCGCCAGAGGGGGAGGGGCGTCTGCGTCCTCAGCGGCAACGGCACCGTCGCCAACGTCACGCTTCGCCAGCCGGCTTCTCCCGCGGGCAGCATCGTCACTCTCCACGGCCGCTTCGAGATACTCTCGCTCTCCGGGACGGTGCTTCCGCCCCCGGCGCCGCCGGGCGCGGGGGGGTTGTCGATATTCTTGTCGGGAGGGCAAGGACAGGTGGTCGGAGGGAGCGTGGTGGGACCACTTGTGGCTTCCGGGGGACCCGTGGTTTTGATGGCAGCGTCTTTTGCCAACGCTGTGTTTGAGAGATTGCCGCTGGACGAGGATGAGACTGGAGGCCATGGCCAAGTGCAGCAGCAATCGACGACGGCGTCACAGTCTTCAGGAGTGACTAATCAGCCGATGACCGAGGGTACTGGAGGAAGCAGCAGCGGAGGAGGAGGCGGCGGTGGCGTTTCCCTTTTTGGAGTGGGATCAGGTGGGAACATGGCGGCTGGGAATTATCCCTTTTCAGGTGAGCTATTCGGGTGGCCTGGTGGTGGAGCTGGTGCCCCCAGGCCTCCGTTTTAATCATAGATTAAGACTCTGAAGAGCAAACACCGGAGAAATTTGAACTCTACATCTCAATAAAAGAAACAAAGTAGTCGGTTAGAAGTAGTGGATGATTTTGAGAAGTGATGAGAGGGATCTATTCATGTTATGCAAAATATCGCACAATTAATGCATAAATATGTTTGTCTTTGTATGGTAGATGAGCCGAGTTGGATGCGGTTGTGATCGTTTCTACTATCATATTGTACTTTTTGTATAAGAGGTGAGAACATCTCATGTGAGGATATTGTGTATATGATCAGACTTTAGTGGTTAACTCATGTACAAGTACTGCAACATTTATATATATGGATAATAAGAAATGATCATATATATCAACCTACCTAGACAGATTCATCTTCTCCGATCGGTACTGCTGAGAGGTACTTTATGAAAAAATTATTTCAGGAAGAAGAAGAATGGCCAAGGCTTTTTGGGGATGTACAAGCTAAAGACTCCATCTTGAGGTCAGTATGTTAATTATTTTATAGACTATCGGGTTTTTCTTTTTCCTTCCACCAATTGTTTTACTCTTTTTATTTCTAGATTAAATAAGAATCTTCTATGTCATTTTTTTTTTTGGGGTGCTCTCTTAATTAGTTGCTAGATGTAATGTGCTGTGACTTTGCACAAGTACTCTAGGGTTTATAATTTTCACATTTCTATATAAAATCTGCAGCACTTGCTCATATGTTTTGGTTTTGTAGTTTTAAATATATATGATTGAATATATAAAAATAATGTGTTTTCAGCTTCTGGCCTGTTAGCTTGAAAATATCAACACGACACGTATATAAAGACGAATCCTTTTATTTTATTTTATACTATTTTCAATGTATTGACACGATATATACATGACATATAATTATAATTATTTTAAAGCCATCATATATAATTATTTATTACAAACACTTAAGGATATGCTATAGTAATGTTACATATAATATTTATTTATTAACATATAAATATTATATATACGTTGCAGAAACCTAGTACTCCGATTTGTTTATTGTAATTTCGTTGCAACATGATGATCATTGTCCAGTGGTAGCTCTTTCTAAGAAAACGTTGTATATGTGTGTGTGTGTCCATTGTTTCTATCTGTTTGATAAATTAGTGTGCAGAACCGAAACTGTGCATGGGTCTCTTGCATTATAACAAGTTGCACTTTAATAGTCCTCTCCATTTTTTGCTGCTCGTTTTACTTCAATTTCTAGAATAATAAAAGTACTTAAAAAGACACATCAAAGAACTTCGAAAAAGGCCCCTTTAATTTTTTTTTATACAGCCAAGAAACCCTAGAATCTATGAACTTTTTTTTTTTTTTATAAAGGAGGGGAAGACCAGAGATCGCTTTATCAGTGGTTTGTCTGAGCAATTAAACATTTCTGCAGTGCAGTAAAATTAAATCTAGTACAAAGAACGTTCTCTCTGTCAGCTTAGTACAGCTGTTTAGGAAGTTATGTATAAGGCAATAATATTCAATCTAATAAGAGGATTGGAGCGAGTTTTAATCTAAAATATTTTGCACGTTAAACATACAACCTGCATACCTACTAGCATTTATGTCGTAGTTAGGGATTCTATGTAGACAAAAAAGAAATTCCCCATTTCCAAGAATTAATGTAGTAAATAAAAAAAAACAGTTGAAATCGAAATTTTACCATATAGGGACTTGGAATTGTAATTCGGCGATTTTGTTTTATCTTTTTGCTTCCTTTGAATCTCTATTACTCTTTGTCTTTTACATGTTCTCTTATTTTCATGTGTGGTCTTAGGTAATACGCAAAATTACTTGCTTGAACATTATACTAATAATTAATCCTATATATCTATATATAATATATGTATGCTTGCGTATTTATGTACATGAATGCATATGACCTTAATAATTCCCCCATTATTGGTGTAATTTTTCAATATTTGTCTTTCTTGTTACATAATCGTATAAATGTACGGACTCTTTATAATTCCTTAAAAGAGTAGTTTCAGAAAGCGAAAGAAAGAGAAAGAGCCAATGAGTACTGCAGACACCACATATAGATCATTAGTTCCGCCACCACTACAAACAGACATTAAATATATAACTATAGTCATACACACACACATATTATAAGCAGTTACTGACTTGGAACAGGCATGAGTGTGGTTAATTATGAAGTATTAGCCATTGTTAACTTATTTCGAAAAGAATATACATTCGTTAAACAACCTCTAATATTTGATTGGGGGTCTAGAGTTTCAATCCGACCGCATATTTGAAAGATTAAACAAATGCACCTATAAAATTCATCCAAGAGGCTTATTAGAAGTGTTTCATTATTTCCCATACACACATCATGTAATTGAAGCTATTTCTAGTTGTTTCTCATAAATGAATTGTTGATAGGATTGCTTGGCGACAGATTCGAGGCCACATTATTGCATATTGATTGTCGGTCTAGAGTATTAATATTAAAATTTATTGTTTATTATTAATTGTAAATGTCCATTCAATCCAAGTGGTAGTTCAGCTCCGAAGATAAGATAGGGAGTGTGGGAGTCTAGAATGCATATCTAGATTACATGGATACAACTGGCCTGTCTTTCCCTTTACCATATCTCTAGGCATATGATATGTCTTCATTCTACTGATTTCTATTACCCAGTGCAAGATTGTTCTAGAAGCTAGCTAATATTGGCTTGCGTCAATTCTACCAAAAATATTATTATCTCATGTATATTCCTCCCTCCTTTGGTCCATTTTTATACAAAATATATATACTTATGTGTTGCCATGAGAGTGATTGTGTCTCCTAACCAGTAATTAATTAAGATGGTATACACTATGAAGTTTTACTTGGTCGAGCCCAATACGACACATATCATACCTAGTGCTGAACTGATTATTTATTTGATCCGTTAGTATGCATGGCACGCTTTTATGTCTAGTGCGTATAAATTTCTTTCCTTCCAATGCAAGTAAATGAATGTTCCAATGACTTGATTATTCGTTGGGTTTGTAAGGTTATATGGCATCCCCATTTCTAAGTACTTTATGAATAAAAGGATATATGTCTTGCTCACTTTACTCGTTTTTATAAGATTTTGAATGGATTTATTTCATTTAATTAATTTTTTTTAATGAATTTACTCACTCGTTTAAGCAGTGTGTGTGTATCATACAAGATTCAATTTTTACCTCTTACATTCTCCCATTATATATGTGTTGATATTTATACCAACTTTTATGTCTGGAGGACAGAATTCTAAGAGAATATCACAAAAACAAAGCCTGCGTTTCGGACAACGCATTTTTTGGCATTGCATTTAAATGTAATGCGATTTTCCTCCAAATACAAAAAACATTTCATTTAAATACCAATCACATCACATTTTAAATCTAACACAATTACTATTTATTATTTTACTTTTTTTATTACTTTTCTTAATTACATCATATATTCTCTTTCTCTCATTTTTTTCTCTCTACTTTTACCCATCACATCATATATTCATTATTAAAATACAATTCAAATATTTTTCACCTAAATACACATTGCATTCAAATGCAATGTTAATGCTTTTCTTCCAAATACAAATTACATTCAATGCATTGCATTTAAACGCAATGCAATACGTTCACCAAACAAGGTCTAAAAGAAGTGAAACAAGTTAGGTAGGTTTCCTGGCTTCATTTGAAAGAAACATTTATATGATAATATTTGGAATGGAAATATTTGAATAGTATTTTAGATGAAAACATTTGAATAAAAACATTTAGCATTGTAAAAAAACCATTCAAATGATTAAAATGTTACCGCTTAACATTTAGAATTTTTTTAAAGCGAGGTTTAATGACACCTCTATTTTACTTTTCCTTCACACTTTTTTTATAAGTTATTTTATTACTATATAGGCCCTTGGTAAAATTACTTACAAGTACAACAATATTTATAAATTAAAAAAAAAAAACCTCATTGCACACATTATAAAAAATACGCTATTTACCCTAGTTTTTATTTTTTTTAAAAAAACTCATGGTCTAATTGTTCAAAAGATCACAAGATGGACATAAATAATAATTGTGAAAGAGTAAAGTGTATTTTTTTTTTCTTAACAATTTTAATTAAAATCTACATATGATTTGTTTTCGTTGTTGGTGTTCTAATTCTGGAGTTTTTTTTTTTAGTTTGTTTACTGTTTTTTCATTAACTTTTTGTTATTTTTTTGAATTCGTTTTTTTTTCCCCCTTGACTTTTGAATTCGTTTAATATGTTTTGAATTCATTTAGCATTTTTTTTATTGTAGAATTCTGCAATATATATCTGGTGTATATCGGGTGTCTGCTGATTTTTCATGATTATTGGGTGTATGTTGTCTTTTATTGGGTGTTTTTGCTTTTTCATGCTTTTGAGTTTGTTTATTGTTTTTTCATTAACTTTTTCTTATTTTTTTGAATTCGTTTTGTTATTGACTTTTGAATTCGTTTAATTTTTTTTATTGTAAAATTTTACAATATCCACTGATTATTGGGTGTAAAGTGTTTTTTCTTTGATAATTTTTGATCGTATCTATATATGAATTTTGTTTTTGTTTTTGTTCTAGAGTGTTTTTTCAGTTTATTATTTTTTTCATGAACTTTTTCTTGGTTTTTACTTTCGTTTACTATGTTTTGGCCTATCTCTTTATAGAATACAACAATATCTATCGAAGGAGAAGCTGATGACATTCTTCACAAATACATAAATGACTATACCAGTGAATTTACTATTTATGAGGTAAGATAATTAGTGGGTGTGGTTTGGTGGGTGAAAAAAAGGATAAATATTATAATTTAATTGTATTTGGGAATAAAAAAGAAGTGTTACACATAATAATTAAAATTTAAAATCTTTGCAGAGGGCAGTTTATGTAGGGGGGTGGGAAAAACAAAGGGGGCGTTTGTTTTTGTTCTTGAAAATGATTTTCCATTTTCAAAAACGCAGAAAATGAAAACGGTTCAAAATAGCGTTTGTTCATTTAACGTTTTCAAAACCGTTTTGAAAACACCGTTTTCAACTATGTTGTTTTTTTAAGTTTTTTGAAAACGAAAAAAAGTTTTTTTCACTTTTTGTTTTCATTTCCAAAAAATATTGTGTTTTTTGGGTTTTTTAAAAATGAAATGGGTTTTGAAAAAATATAACCAAACAAAGTTTTATTTTTATGTTTTTCAAAATATACACTCAAAAAACATAACCAAACACAGTTTCAGAAATGATCTTAACACAGTTTTCAAAACATTCTCATTTTCAATTTTTTTGAAAACAGAAAACATTTCAAAAATAATACCAAACGTCACCAAAAGGACGGGTGTCAATAGATGCCCCTTGTGTTAAAAGTTGCAAATGGGTTTTATACATTTCATATCATTTCAAATATTGCTTTCCAAATATATATTTAAAATGTTGACAAATAAAAATATTTTAAATATTAAAAAATATTAAAAGAAATGGAGGTTTAATTTTATTAAAAAATAAAAAGAAAATTATGAAAAAAATATTAAAGATTTTTATCACACCATTCAGATTTTTGTTTTCAAACTATTTTTTATTTAACATTATAAGAGGGCGGATATCTTGTACAAGGCTCCATACTCTTCTAGGGTATTCCTAAAAAAAAAAAAAAAAGGTGCAAACTAGTTGTTTGGGCCGTTTTCTTGCCTAGTGACCGGGCCCTAATCCCAAAAGGACCCAAAAAAAAAAAAAAGGCCTGTTCAAAGAATTGCCATTTCAAGGTGCAAAACTTATTTGTCACTCGATCTTGGCACCTGTTTTTCTATGGAGTTAGTCTCGCCATGCACTGATTTTATAGAAATGCTGGAAGATTGTCCGCTAATGAAAACATGATTGGATCAAGTAAAAAACAAAAACCAACGTACTACCTTTCAAAACTTGGAACAATGCGATGGAAGAAAGATTAAGTAAATAAGTTCAATTTGAGGATGAATTCGTCCGAATCACTCCATTTCATCGACAGTTTACAAACAGAAAAATAGAAAATGAAAGAGTGAGTATAAACACGAACCAGATATTAGTATGCGGGTTTTCCATCCACAGCAGCATTAATCTCATGGTGATATGTCGGAGGAACAGCACTAGACAACTTGATAAACTCCAAGCAATCCGAAATTGCTTCCGAATAAAACGAGTTCAAGCGATTGTATGACCTCATTGTTGATGTACTACCACTAGTATTATCGGTGGTGTTGCACTTGCCACCGATGCCGCTTCTGCGGTTGCCTGATTTCTTGATGATCATGAGCAATTTGCTGAAGTGGTTATGCAATGCCAACTTCCACTTACACAGACATGTTCTGATCAAGTAAAACAACTTCGCGCGCAGCCGCCGTTGGATGCACAGCCGCGGCCTTGCCTTTAATCGGAAACCTCTGGAGGGTTGTCCCAATATTCTTCTTCCGCTAATCCTATCATAGCTCAAATGACGACCCATGTGTACTATTATTACGCAAACTCTATCGATGAATATGATCCGCGGAAATAATGAAGTTAGAGTCCACGCAGGTTTAGAGTTCAAATTCCACTACTTCTGAATTTATTAAAAAAAAAAAAAAAGGGAATGAAATGATGAAATGCAAGAGGAGTACTGTGGGAGGAGAATAGTTGCAGACAACTGAAGAAAAGAAATACAGTGGCTAGTAACGAGGCCACTCATGTTTTATAAAAGATAGTTCAATGTATGGAGGCGCAAAAGCATAAATTTCACAGGTTTTCTCTCAAAGTGCCAACCTTTTTTTATGTTCATTCATCATTGTTTCAGTTATGTGGACCCTGTGACCGTCTTTATTGTTCACTAGTTCTTTTATTTTTATTTATTTTATTTTATTTTTTCCCTTTCTTTAATCGGTTTAAAACTGTACCTCCCCCCCTTTTTTTCCTCAATGGAAATTTCTCTCTCTTTCAAGAAAAAAAAAAAAAAGAGAGAGAGAGAGAGAAATCGTGTACTAATACCGTGATGTTCTTATAGAATTATAAAGTAGAACAGAAAAGTAGTGCCTGGAATGTTCATTTAAACTTAAAAGGAGGGAGTAGCTGGCCTTTAAGGAAAATTTTACTTGAACAAATATAAGCAAAGAAAACAAATTGGTCAGCGGAATCGTAAAGTACAAAAAAACAAAGGTTAACTTGACTAGGAAATAATCGCATAGACGCGTTAATGGGATTTTCCATTTTTTAAATACAAGAAATCTGGCCAACGAAGCATCAAATCCAGGTCCCAAATGGTAATCCACTAAACACTGTATACATTTTTATTGATTCTCCCAACAATGACATGTGTAAGTGTAAGTGGTAGGCCAACAGAATAGTATAGTAGACTCAGATGCGAAGTTGCATCAAATATATTGGGCAACATCACATGCAAAAGCACTCTAATTCTTTTGATCTTTCTTTTATTTTTCTCCTTTGACATCGATATAACTATTTCATTCAATAAGCATAATCTAATAATAATTTTATATTTAATATTCTGATCAATTCTTGTACTTTTTTTAACTTATGAGGATTTTAAATTATATATTTATAATAAAATTTGATGTAAAATTACTGTTACAATCATTATAATAATAGGATATAAATGTATTAGTTTCAATGCCCCACTACATGTGTTTATAGTGCAAAAACGACTGACACCCATTTTCATTAAAACTCAGCCGTTCAACGTTTCAAGGCAAGACTAAAGACAAACTGCTATGATAATTTGCAATACACAGGATCAAAGAAACCATTATTTTTATTTTTGTATTTTTCTATTTTGTTAAACCAAAACCTTAATGTTATCACCATATATTATCACCTTGCTGATATTACCATGAAATAGTAATCAGCCGCATACCTCCATAATTAGATAATTATGTATCATATTGCACCGTATGTGAAATACTACCTGCTATATATGTGCTGTCAAATTCGTTCCTTGTGTATCGCAAAGTTAATCCTGCTATGTCTGAGTCTCCGGCTACATTGTTTTGTCGTGTGAGCCAAGTAACTCTTGTCCAATCCGTAGCATTACTTGGGGAAAAATATGTGAGCTGATCAGCCGAGTAGTGTCAAGGGGCCAGGGAAGACAATGGAATCGACGGTATTAATTCAAGGAATAACATGCTTGACCTTTGACGGTATTAATACAAATCTCGTGCTTGAGATCTGATTAATTATAGCTCGCTTAGATCACCTTTTTGAGACGGTTATTTGGGCACTGTTCAAAATATTTTCTATAAAAATGTGAATTTACTGCTTGAAACCAATCCTTGTTATCAGCCATTATACGACGGGCTTTAGTGCGGCAATAGTCAAAGGCTTTCAAGGTCGTATCATATACAGTCCCGTATTTGGGCTGTACTTTTGCCCTCGCAAAAACTTTCAACTCGAGGCTAGTTGCTGAAATAAAAATTAAAGTTACTGGTTAGAAGAGAAGAGAAGAAAAGAGAAGTTTGAATGTGAATTAAGAACAACATGAGACATAATATTTAGCTCACATGATGAGAGTCTCATGATCACGTCTGTCAACTTCATAAGATCTTGTTTCTTGAGGGACCAGGATATGGTCCAGTGTTGCTGTTCGCTTTGTCTCTTGAATTCCAAAGAATAGGATATATCGCTACACACAACCGAGCAATCCGTAATCAGCATACCATTATTACTGATAATCAACCTTAAAAAATTCAAAACATGTACTAAATGGGAAAAAAGGAAAAAAAAAAAGAGAGAGTGAGAGAGAGAGAGAGAGTATGTTTTACGATGAAAACCGGCTGTCTTTTTGAGAGATGGGAAGGAAAAAAATGATGGAGAGAACATATCTTATATCTTATAGATTGTTAGGAGGTTTTTTTTTTTTTTTTTCTTCTGCATCTATATCCGAATTTAAAAACCGGCTGTCTTTTTTTTTTTTTTTTTCTGCATCTATAGATTGTTAGGAAAAATATAGTATATATTTTTATTTTTTCAAAATATATACTATATATATTTTGAAAATTCCCATCTCTCAAAAAACCAACCGCTACTCCTTCCCAAACTCTTTTTTTTTATTATTATTATTAATATATATCTTTTATTCTATAAAATCCAAGATTACGTACCTGTCTAATCATCTTATTTCGCTAAGTTACCGACCGTAAATTGAATTGAAGGATCAACAACTTGATTGGAAAATTGGCTGTTTATAGCCAACCATAAATTAAAGGTTTTCCATTCCTCTTGCTCTGTCCATCCTCGATGATATTGCTGCTTTATATATTGCCTTCCATGCTTTTCCTTTTTCAACTACATTCTTGTATTTTCCCTAGCTTAAGTCCCTAATTTACTCTCTTCCGTTTTTGTATTTAATAATGTTGACCACTGTTTTCTCTATGTCTATAACTTTTATTAAATAATTAAAACAGATACACCTAGAATAGATTGTTTTGGAAAATTCAACTTGCAGCAGTAAACTTCAATTTGGACTGGATTCTGATGTATACTATTATTATTGTAACAATTCCAACTGTCGGACATGATTCTGTTTATTTAAGCTCTTTGTTACCATGGAAGTGCACTGATATGTGAATTTTTTTCTTTGTTTCTTAAGCTACTTTGTGTTTTTTGTGAGGAATTGTACTAAGCTATTATCCTAATATTTATTTATTGTTTGTTCGCTTTTTGGCTTAGGAGGATGATGTCTTCCTCCAATTCTAGGCAAAAGAAGAGACAATGCTCTAAATTAAAGTCAAAATCAAAATATAGTGGATTTTTTATGTTTCCACGCTCTTTCCGTATTCTCACATTGTATAAAAGATCTCGTCACTTTCAGCGCTCACGCACCTCTCCCAAACAACAAACTGGAAGCTCTCAATCTCCCCCAGCGCTGAGAAAGGTTTTTATTATTTTCAAAGCTTTTTTTTTTTTTCCCCCTTCAGTTATAGCTTTAACGTACGTTTGTTATTTGGTTAATTCGTTGTGTCAAGGTCCAGTTGTACCTTATGGAACTATTCAACACATGAGCATCAACCAGAACGAGAAGCAGCTGAAGGAGGCACTTCTATCAGCAAGATATGCACTTCACAAGTACAGCGCTGCTGAAGTTATATTTTAATAGACTGTCTTTTATATTCATCATCAACTTACAACATTTTTTCGTTCTCTTTTTGATAATAAGAACATAGAAAAGACGTATTTGCATTGACAGGACAAAAATGTCAAATTTCAAAGGCTTGTGAGTGCCGAAGCTACATTCGATCAGGGGGAGCAACGTTACTCTTATTTAATGACCATGGAGGCCTCCGACAACCGTTTCTACGACGCTTATGTTCTATATAAATTGGACCAGGTAGAGATTTTCGAATGCTTCTTTGTCAGGCTTACAATTTCCCATCCATAATAACAAACAAGTTTAGCTAAGGTTAATTTATGCTTTCAAGTATTTATACTGTTCGAAGGATTTGTATTTGCTTTTAGTCTTTGGAACATTTTAGTTGAAAGAGTTTGACCATATTTAAATCCATTTTGTGCTTATTTTGCTCTTACAACGTGTAAGATGTGTTTCCTTATAACGAGTTAAGTTATATTCTATAATCGAAACCGCCAAACCAAATCAAACCAGACAGCAACAATAAGTTTGCTGGCTCAAACCAAATCAATTGAACCTGCGTAGTGTTTGCATTGATTTGAACGTTCCAACACAAACTTTGATGAAAGAAAGGTTTCTAGCTCGCAAGCCACCACCATCTCCATCTCCATCTCCATCTCCACCAACCTTTATTCAATCCAGGTTGAACTGGTTTCAATTTCTTTTCTTTTTTTTTTTTTTCACGTGCATACTAGGAGTGTAAACACTCATTTATTTATTTAACATTATCATTATTTTTGGCATGATAAAAATGGAGTTCATAGATTGGTGTCAATTCAAGACTAGGTGTGAGAAGGACTTTAGGTCACATTGCAACACACAAACACAAGTAATTCTTATACAGGGCACAACAATACTGAACGGGGCCTAATTAATCTCGCTACAAAAGGCTCATGGGATGGGATTTAGAGATTCCAAGCTTCATCCAACACCTCTCTACATATACTTTCACCAGTTTAGTGCATCAGTTCACGACTCTGAAATATATGTGAAATGGAAAAGGGCCATCGATGATTTACATAAAATTGGAATTTTGAATATTAATCCGATGGCATAAATTAAGAATGGGGGACCAGGTTAAACATCAACTCAATTTAATCCAGACCCTTGATTTCTTATAAAAATAAATTCCGAATCCTACCCCGAAAAATTTACCAACAACTACGAACCTATGAAGGTAAGGGAACGCTCAAACTGTTCCCTGTTCAAACGGAACACGCACAAATAGCCGGCCATGCAGACTAACGACAGCAGATGTGTGAAGGGGATCAATTCTCGCAGGTAAGCTCACCACCTGAAAATTCAAAGAAAATTTGTTTTATCAACCTGGAAAATTCTGTTCTTATACCGAAACTAAGAAATCGGTAAAGTTAAAGATGCAACAAGAACGAACAGAGATGAACAATACCTTTTGAAATGGCGTAATACCCCAGGGATTGTCAAGCTGTTCTGGCTGGCCCGTTATGACTAAACGTCCTGCTGGATCTGATTGAACCCGCACCTGAATTTTGTTTGCCATCAGTCAATGGCACGTAAATCTAAAGTTTTGCTTTTTCTTTTCCCCTCTTCCCGCCTCTAAATTTCCACACAACAGACTAAAAAATAATCGCACATGGCAGTAAGAGCCGAAAGTTCACATCCTAAGTTACTAACAAACTATTAAGTATCAAGCACAAAATGAGTCTGGTTAAGCATGCCTTAAGGAACTGACTAAAAATAAACACCTATTACCGTGAAAATCTAAGGCAAATAAAAGAATCTTCTAATCACTAACTACTTTGGAAACATAACAACGGGTACAAATGACACAATATATAGATAAATTGTTTGTTTAGTCCTTGAACTACTAAGTTGATGATGATTTAATCACCAATATTTTCTTTTAATGAAAATTCCCCCGAACAAATCATCACTAAATTCAACCTCTGACTATAATTTTGAATGAGAAGTTCAAAACCTAATGGAAATTCAAAGAGCAAATTCAAGCGACCACGGACAGCCAACAATTGCAAACCCAGATTCACCATAAAATTCGTCATACTGCCATATCAATTGAAAAGCCCACTGCCACAAGCCCCAAGTCCTCCATTGAGCACCAGATCCTCTGTAAGCCCCTCCATCAACCTAGATCCATCGTGAGTTCCTCTGTTGAGCCCCAGATCCACTGTGAGATTGAGAGCAGCACCCTTTGCAACCCAGATGTGTCGCCCACTCACAAGTCCTCTGCAAACCCACATCCTCCACCCCATGTTACAACAGGCAACCTAGATCCGCCCGCTCCTCTGCTCTGCTGCATGAGCGGGCGGCACATGTGCCCTCTCCATTGCAACATAGCCGAACCCAGGCATGAGTGACAATTATTTTATTTTTTTTTTCACTACCAGAGAGTAAGATTTTCTTTCTTTCTTTCTTTTTTTTTTTTTTTTGAGAGTTTTTAATTTCACGTTTTTAAAATATAGGTTATTATTATTTTACTATAATACCCCTGATTATAAGATCCATGTGCCATTTGCATGGTCTATTCTGACCAATTTTTAACGTCTGTTAGTTAGTCCTTTTGCAATGTTTCTACGATCATTACAAAAATGGATACCAAATTGTTACCAACTTTGCAGTTTGGGGACCAAATGAGTAATTTATCATAAATTGACAGAGAAATTAACTACTTGCTGATAAAATAATGAAAACATATTTTCCACAAGAAGACTAACTGTCACTAGATCAAATAAGCATAAACTGGGCAGAGTATTGCACCCTCTTATGAGCATCAATTCCTTGATCAGCCGTTTCTTGGAATGAAATAGCATGCAACATTAATCATACTAATTGCTACTTAGTGGCCATCAAAAGTTAACACAACCTAAACAATACCAGTGCATCTATTTTATCTGAGCTAATAAAAATTACCTAAAACATTGAAATTATGACAATATTCTTTTTGTGTACTCTAATTCAGCTAAAATTATTAACACCAAAAGGATGTGAATAAAAGAATGAAATGAGAGAAACAGAGTATCACAGGTGCTGACCTCCTCTCGCAGAAGCCCAGGGACAAGTGCATGTACCTCGAAGCAATCTTTCTGCATATAGGAGACGTTGAACTTAGTTAGGACAATAACAGAAGACTTCATCAGTTACACCATCTATCTCAATTTGGGAGGGAGTTAAAAGGCAAAATGACCAAGCAAACTTACAGTTTCGCGCACATTGATCTTTACCCAATCAGCTGGAGGCCCAATGTCAACTATATTCGAGACAACTCTACCAAATGAAAACCACGTGCCCTTGATTTTGTCAGAAAATTTAGAAACAAATTCAAATGAATTATGCAAGGGTGTTTCTCCATTTTTTTTTTTTTTTAATCTTCTTTTCTGGATTGGAGGTATGCAGGGAGCTGATTTCTATGGGGAGGTGTTGGGCGTACACAAATATATGCTTTTCATGAAAAATATAAACAATTAACTTTTAACCTTAGAGATGGCAATGGGCTACAGGAGCTTCCGAATGAATTTATTGCATCCCAATAAAGTGCTCGGACATAAATTTTAAGTATTAAGAACCCAGACAGAAAGGTATGTCATCCCTTCAGGCTGGGGAAGAAGGGTAGGGATCAAACATATTCTTTTAACATAATTAGGAAAACGGGTTTGTGCCTTTTCCCTAGCCCTTTCTTGAAGACGATGATTAAATTTAATTTACTACAGGATTCTTTCTTCACATAAGTTTACTGCCACTTCAAATACAATACCATAATCTATAAAAAAGAACACGCTGAGCGATGATTCAATTACTCTTCCAATGAATCCAGATATAATAATAATAATAATAATAAAGAAAGAGAACCCAAACTAAATAAAATATTTTATAAAGAAATGATCAGTAATATTAACTGCTTATCTGCCGCAACACTTAAAGTTTTCTCAGCATTCTCCAGGTTGATTGGTGTCTTGTGTTTCAGGGACCCTGATAGAAAATAAGAGTGTAAATGCACTTTTGCATTCTACACAAACTAGCAGAAAGAAATTTTTTTGGCAGATTTTCATACCAATGCTTTTAAGATTTTTTTCACGTTTTGAAGCAGAATTTATGTTCTTGTCCTATCCAAGAAAGAAAGGAAATAAAAAGAACAAGCATTTAATTGCTGCAACGCATTTAATAACATAAAACATTTTGCTAAATATGAGAAGTAAGAAGAAAATAGACGCAAAAATTTGCAAACGAAAATTTTTTAACATAATAGAAGGGAACAGATTTACAACAGACCTTAATGATAGGCTCAGCAACCTCACCATATCCAAGAAGACGTTGGGCATGCCAACCCTGCATAGCACGTTGTGCAGCATCCCTCCGTGCCCTACCTGACCCTGTTGCTTGATAACTACTTGTCTGAATAGAAAATTAATAATCTAATTACTTTAGGATATGAATGACGTAAAGTCGTATCCTCATCAAAAGAAATGCCAGGGCATTCTAAATTTTGGAGGAAAAATAAAATGAAAATTAGAAATAATGGCAAGCAAACAATAAGAAATAAATCATGTAAGACGAATTCAAAAAGCAATATAAGCATTTGCAATGGACACTCCAAACGAAAGGGTTTAGCTCTGCAGATTATACCTCCTTTTCAATACTGGAAGACTGGGGAAGGAATCCAACAGGAAGTTGAAGCTCACCAATTCGCCTCTTATGCTTTTCATATTCGAGAAGAGCCTGCATGAGTTAGAAAATCTTGGTTTCATCTTCAGCAGCAAGAATTCAAGTACTGTACTGGAAATATAAGGACTAACAAAGAATTTGAAAAATTTTGCAAATTAATGAGAAAGCCCAATAGTCTTAATCTTTTAGTTCCATTACCATACTTGAAGAAAACAATCAAAGCAATTACCCGGAGAAGTTAAGGTCCACTTTACAGAATAAATTGAACAAACATTACCTTCTCATAAAATATGCGGAATGTCCAAGAGACCGTTGTGCAGGTTCTGAGGAAGTGAAGGTGAAAGAGATTGAGGTGAGGGGAATAACATACTTTGAAGATTAAAAAAAAAAAACGTAAATAAAAAAGGAAACCCAGTTATTAAATATGACGTAAAATAAATGTCAATTGCAAATCAAGTGATTCCATACAGCAAAAAAAAAAAAAATCCAAAATAGTAAAGGTTTGGGAACACCGATTTCTTTTTTCTTGTTTACCCCATGAGATTTCATACAGATCATAAACAAAAAACAAAGCTTTGTAACAACTCATAAATTAGGTATATTCCTTACTTGGGGGGATGAAATGACTCTCCTACTTGCCGCCACAATTTTGATGCTGTCACCTACAGTTACCAATGTGAGCAGTTTAATCACATTTTAAATAGACATGCTACATCAATCCCAATCCACAATAACTAAATGCATATTTAACAGTATTGCCAAGATCCTACAAACACATATATTTTGAAGAAACAAAAAGCTAAGGCAAGGAAACAGACCTGTGAACATAAAAATGAAGGAGAAAACTTTCATCAATAGAACAGCAACTGTAACCTGTACCTAAGCTAACTAAGGGTATCTCTAATGCAATACCAAATTAATGTGCCAATGGTAAATTTTGGCATTTGGATGAAAAAAGTACTCTCCAATGCAATGCTATCAATCATGCCAAATTTGCTATATGCTAAACTTTGTGGCAAATGTGCCGCAAGGTACAGAAATTTCTAATGCCAAATTTCACTTTTGATTCTTATTGATTGTTACCTTATGTAATTATTGCAACAATTTTATTTTTCATTTATTTAAATACTAAAAGTTCACTTTAACAACTTCCAAAGCGCACTAATGATAACTAAGAGTAGAAATAGCACAATGCATTAGAGTATAAAGTAAGATTATGCTATTTTACACACTATTTTATAACAAATACAGCATTGGCATATATAAATGCATTAGAAATGGTCTAATATCTATAGTCAATATCCAATTAGCATTTTTTGTCAGACAACCCCAGTAAGATCCAAGCTTAACCCACCGAATCAGAAGCATCAAACCTCCCCCTTTTTTTTAATTAAAGAAATCCCCCATAACATTTTGTTAAAATTTTAAACAACCTAACAAATATTGTGGAAAGTTTCTCAGTGGTGATGCCTTACAAAGCAAAATGCATAAACCAGAGCTGAAGCACCAAAACAAAAAAAAAAAAAAAACAAAAAATGGACATAGAAGTGCATTGGAGCAAGTAAAACGCACCACTTCATAGCCACCCAATCTAATAACAGCTCTCCATAACCTACATCCAATTAGAAGCAAGCAAAAATTCAGCCCAGACGTTGTTAAGCCAAAGATAAAAATAATTTTTGCACACAAAATGTAAAAAAATAATGATCTCCACCTCATCAGACTTACTTGAGGCAATTCAGCAGTTCCCCATAAAACTTGGGGGGTTTGAATTCCAAGACCTTCTCCCTGTGAAAATTTTCCAGCTCCTTCATAAAGGCTGCTTGCTGTGCTGGTGTGCCATCTTCAGGTGACCCTGATTCCTCAGCCTCGGCCATCTGTTTTTGTATAAATGACAAAAGTAGAAAAAACAGATATTTAACAGAGCTAGTATTTGCAACACAGCGAAATAAGGAAAGAAGGTTTTAAAGTCTTCAAGGAGTTATGATAAAATAATTCTAAAATTTTATAATAAATAACAAGAATTTCTGAGCTGGATTACAAGTCAATATAATAAATTCTAATTCTGGATAACATAATAAAATTAATTCTAAGAAAAAAATAGTCCCCAGTTTTAACTAAAATGCCAACTGAAAAAAATTCTAATAAGAGACAAGCTCAGAAAAACTCAAATCTCAAACTCAAAGTCAAGGGTTTGTAGAAACGTATCCAGAAAAAATGACAAAAGAAAACAATTATTTTCGAAATATAACATAACATGCTGACTTTAATAGTATTTAGCTAGATTAAGAAGCATAGAATTCGAATTTAAGATTAAGCAAATTTACAAGAAGACTTTTATATCTAGCTAGATAAAAAATAAACATAGCGTAACATTCAATTTCTGCTAGAAAACAAGGTCGTGAAATTAACCCAGATGAATTCAGACAAAAGAAAATTCTGTTCTATGATTTTCCTATAAAATAATAATAATAATAATAATAATACCTCCACATCATCGAACCCATTCTTGACCTCTGCCACATTCTTATCAATAAGAGGTTTGGGAGTGGATAGCTTCTCAGCATCTGCATCTGTAGGCTGGTTTATGACATGGGCATTTTCAGGCAGTTGTTTAACACCACGTTCGCTATTATTATCCTTGATATCATTATTATTGTTATTATCATCATCATCATCATCATCATCATTTTTGTTGTCTTTAATTTCATCAGCTGGTGGTGGTGGATTGGTAACAGCTGCATCATCAGTTCCGTTGCACTTAGCAGCTTCCTTCGACAGTTCACTGGGACCTGCATTGTCATCATGAGCCGTCTGATCATCACTCCTATCTATCATAACTTGATCATCATCAGTTTGAGCCTCCTTTGGCTTTGGGGGAGTTGGTTGAATTTGAGATTCTCGCTGCTCGGAAATATTGCCCAAACCTTCACCCTCCTGCTTCTTATCCTTATCCTCGATGTCGTCCATATCGGTCCTACACTCTCAATTTTTTGTTATTTTTATTGGAGATCTTAACTGTTATTGACGTTATTTCACCACAACATTATAAAATAAAACAAATAAAAAACTCCCGCTTTAATCCACTTACAATGTGATCAAACAAAACTGAAAGAAGAACAAATTCCGGAAATTAAAAAAACCCTAGGACTCAGTTTGTCAAACAACAAATGGACCAAAATTCAAATAAATAAAAGGTAAAACTACGTAAAGTGGCAAAATTTTTCTTTTTAAATGATTTTCTTGAAATTTGCTATTTTCTTTTTAACAAAATAATAATTCTCAAATTTCCGCTAAACGCAAGAAGTGACACATCAAAATTGGAAAAAAGAACAAACGAATTTCCAAAGTCAAAAAAACCCTAAGACTCGGTTTGGTCAGTAACGAAAGTGACTAAAAGTTATAACAAGATTAATAATAAACCTAGTTAAAGCGCCAGAATTTGAGCCTTTATTTTTTTTTAAATCTGAGTTTTCGTTTTCAAGAATCTTCCAACTTAAAAGGAGATAAAATAAATTGGCGAATTCCACTAGATGCTAGAAGAGACTTGCAAGCAGGTAGGGTTGAAAGAAAGCAGAGAAAGGAGGAAAACGGCGACGTAGAGAGAGGAAAACGTTGCAGAAAAAAGCGAAAAGCTGGCGAGTGAGTGAGTGACGAATATCGAAATGCAGGGAAGACAAGGAGGAAGGGAAAATGAGAAGAGAAGAAGCAACGGTGTCGTGTTAAGACAGAAAGGGAGGGAAAGGGAAGACGGGAAGGAAAAGAGAGGAAGGAAAGGTGGGCGAATAATTCTCAGACAGAAAAGAAAGAGAAGAAGCAATGATGAAGCAGTAGAAGAAGAAGAAGTTACCTGGTGGAAATGCTGAATCTGAAAGGAGGGGAAAACGGAAATCCGCCACCCGCGGCTGAGCCTGCGGCTGCGACTCTCTCCCTCCCTCTCTGCCTTGGGAGTTTGCGAGAGTTTTTGCTGCTCTCTAGGTTCAAAGGTGCCAAGGCTTTGACCCTCACCAATTTTCAATTTTTATCTTTTCGGATTTTTTTTTTTTCTGGTAAGTGCAAAAAAAAAAAAAAAAAGGCCATACACACGCACGTGGATCATCAAATTCTATATTATATAGAATAAAGTATTTTTAAATCTTATTGTTTTGTTTTTCCTAAAATAATTTTGTTAACAAAATTTCATTTAGAGAAATGGATTATGGGAAACTTTAGATTAACAGATGATGCTAATTATTTATATTTTAATTAAGATGTGTGATGTATACGTCATTCTGAAGTAATTTATCGATGCAATAATAAGTCGATTAATGGTAGTACACGATCATCTATTATTTTGCTGTGAAAAATACCATATTCGCCCATTATGTCATAAGTAACTTCGTGCTTTGATGGATACAGTTGAACAATATGTTTGAGTTAACAATTCGAATCCTTCCGTTTCTTGAAGGATAAAATCGATCTTGGTTGAATTGGAAGGACATGAAGTTGTACCATTTTTCATCAAACTATTTAACTTAGGGTTCGTTTGGGACAATGTTTCCAGACCATAATATTCAATTTTTTTTTTAAATTTCATCACTTTTCACTATTTATATCTCCAAAACGCTACAGTAAACTCCAAATTTTAAAAATTCATAATTTTATGTATACAAATTCAAATGAGATAATTTTTTTAAAATTACATAGAATTTTGAAAGGAACGAAATAATATTCATATTGATATTTTTTTTCTAAAAAAATTTTTAAATTTTTTTATTTTTTCACCTCAAACAGTTTTTTCTCTCAAACACATTTTCCAAAACAACTTTTTTCCAACCTAAAAATAATGTCTCCAGCCTCCTTCCCCAAACACTCCCTTCGATGTCATGTGATAAGATTTTATATGAGTGAACTCACAAAAGTATTTATTTTAACTTCTTCATTCTTCTAATAAAAATATAACAAAAATTAGTTACAATCCAACGATTTAAAATTACACACTAATGCGTGGTTATTAAGCATAATCTAACGATGATTTCACGTATAATTTTACCAAAAAGTGAAGGATTAGAATTACTCATATTCGATTTCAGGGAAAAAAACTCACAATTAGACTAAATTAATTTAAAATTAATACATTTAAATATTTTTTGTTTATATTTTTATTTTATCATAATTTATGTTATAATTAATTTTTATCATGCCTAATTTATCAGTAACTCTACTCTATTTTTCAAAATGATAATAGTTTTTTTTTTTTTTGGTCTATTCCGGTACAAGTCCACGTACATAAGCTAATAATAAGCAATGATTTTGCTATTATCATAAACCATGTCACTTAGTACAAATACAAGGTTAAAGATAGGACTTGGAATACCTAATTCATCAATTTTACTCTTACTAGATGAACATTTTAGAAAATAAATAAAAAAATTTTTGTTATTTTTTATCATTTAAGCATAATTTCCATTTCTATAGTTGCATGGCCAATCATTTATAATTAACCAAATTGTTAATGCAAAAAAATATAAATACCAAATTTGCCCTTCATATGAACTTTTCAAAGTAGAATAACTTCTTGAAACAAACAAAGAAAGAGCCTCTTATTCCTCCGTAAAGAATTCTTCTAATAATTTCGAACCTAATCTTCTAAAAAAAATGCATACAGTACTTTTGTGTTTACAAGCTAGAGTTTTAACATAAGAAGTCAAAGTATATATTTTACTGATACAAAGTATTTCCCGATCAATGGATTTTCACTTCATCATTAGTGCTCAGCAGCTTCTTTACTAGAGAGTGTAATTAAAATTACCCCTCCTAGTTTAGCTTAAATATGAGAAAGACCTAGGGGTGAGAGAGATGGAACTATCGAAGTTGTTCCCTTTGTTTTTTGAAACTGTAAAATGGTTGAGGGGCAATCATTTTTAAGGTCATGGTTTGAAAATTTGTATTCGGATTGTGCTTTTTAAATCGCCTATCACTCAAGAAAGACTCATTCACTCCACTCAACACACGGTAGGGGGGTGTGTGGCCCCACCCTTCACTTATTTCTTATGGATATAGTATCGCCAAGCAAACAAGAAGAAATTGCATGTGCTAACACACGACGTATTAACTACTGCAAATAGGATGCTTGTTGCTTTTGTGCAACTCAATCCCTTGGTTGTTGGATTCCCTTAGATTATTGAATCGAATATCATGTAAATATCAATAATTCTCACAACAATATCCCCTACCTTGTTACCTCAAATATTCCTTTTTCCCTTTTTGCATTTTTGGAATGTACTAATGAAATCAATTCTCATTAAGATGTCTTATACATGAAATATGAGTCAATCTTATTTATTTATAATTTCTATTGTGTTATGAATGAAATTTCTCGTTTTAAAAAACGGAAATAGTATAAAAAGAAAAAGAAAAAAAATTACTTATGGAAAAGTTAAAATAGAGGGAAGATTTTTGTGATCACCTTTACCCCTCGATTAATTTTTTGGTGAAATAATAGCGTTTTGCATGTTAACGGTCAAACAAGAAATTAGACGGCGCTCAGAATTGCCTGAAACGCAATGTCGTTTACTTCAAGGGAGAAAACGACATCAATGAGTACGGAAGTCGCGGCGTACCATTTTGTCCATGTCCACAAGTGATACACAAAATTATTAAAAAAAAAAAAAAAAAAGTAACAAAAAACGACATGTAGTTTTTAAAGGATTATCGGACGGCTACGATTTCATCTTTTAGGACTAGACGGCTTGTCTTTCCCGATTTTTGGAAGTCAACAAAGCAGGCTCCACCCAAACTTAAAAACAGGTGTTGCTGACGTCATCTCTTCCCTTCTCTTCACAAGTTGTTTTTTTGTTTTTTGTTTTTGTTTTTGAGAAAACTCTTCAACAAGTATTTAAGGAAACAATTAGCGACTCACCCCACCCATAAAGAGAAAGGAAAAGAGGGGTTTAGGGCTCGCTAGATCTGGGGTCGATTGACGACTGTAATATTCTCCGCTAGATCTTCCCAGGTCCGTTCAATTTCTCACCGATTTATTGTTTTTCTGGTTTTATCTTTGACGATATTTTTCTTCGTACGCCGTGATTTGACTGACCATTTGCGGTTTTTTTTTTTTTGGTATTTTGTTTCTCTGAATCGGCATCAGATTATAATATTATATAAATTATGCGGTGCTTTGATCGTTCGGTTTCAGATTTCATTCAATTTGTCTAACGCGAATTCACATTCTAGGGTTTGGGTTTGTACTGCATTTGATTTTGTGAAATTTAGGATGATTTTGACAATGTCTGTGTGAATGTGTCTGATGCAGGAGCGAAGAAGAAGAAGAAGAAGAAGAAGCAATGGAGGACGTGAAGCATAAATCTAGGAGAGAAGAATCAGAGGATACGAGGAGGAGCCACCGCGATAAGGAGCGGCACCGGGATAGTAAGAGAGGCCGCGAGAGTCGGCGTTCGGAGAGAGGGAGGAGTTCTGATTCCGACGATAGTTATGATAGGGCAAGGGAGAGAGACAAGGATAAGCACAGGGATAGGAAAGAGAGAGAAAGAGGCAGAGAGAAGAAGAGAGACCGAGAGAGAGATAAGGAAAGGGACAGGGAAGATAGGGATAGGGAGAGGGAGAAGAGGGAGAGGGCAAAGGAGAAAGAGAGGGAGAAGAGGGAGAGAGACAGAGAAGATAAGGAGAGGGAGAGGGAAAGGGAAAGGGATCGAAGGGAGAGGGATAAGGAGAGAGAGAGGGAGAGGAGGAGCACCCGTGAGAGGGAAAAGCACCGCCGCGAAGTTGATAGTGATGATAGTAGTGATGATGCAAGAGAACAACGTGATAAGAAGCGCAGGAGGAGAGATGATGATGATTACAAGGAGAAGGAGAAGAAGGAGAAGAAGGAGAAAGAGAGAGAGTGTGAACAGAGCAACAACAGGCGGGAGGAGAGCCCTAAGTCAAAGAGTGCTGAGGATGATTCGGATAATAAACCGACACGTGAAGAGGAGTTGGAGGATGAACAACGCAAGTTGGATGAAGAAATGGAGAAGCGGAGGAGGAGAGTTCAGGAGTGGCAAGAGTTAAGGAGAAAAAAGGAAGAAGCTGAAAAAGAGAAGCAAGGGGAAGTGAATGCTGAAGAGCCCAAATCTGGCAAGGCATGGACCCTTGAGGGTGAGTCCGATGACGAAGAAGTGCCCTCTACGGGGAAAGAAGAAACAGCTATGGACACTGATGGAGAAGCCAACCATAATAATGGAGCTACAAATGAGATGGCAATAGATTCTGAGAATGGATCTGCTCCACCAGCTTTGCAAAATGGGGTTGAGAATTCTGGGGACGACGAAATTGATCCTTTAGATGCTTTTATGAATTCTATGGTTTTGCCTGAAGTTGAGAAACTAAATAATGCTGTGGAACCTTCTAGCGTTGATGCTAAGAGTTCAGACTTTAAGGACAAGGATAAAAAGGATAATCAAAGCAATGGTGAACAACGAAGGAAAGTTTCAAATAAAGCTATGGGCAGAATAATTCCTGGGGAAGATTCTGAATCAGATTATGGGGACCTTGAAAACGATGGGGATCCACTAGAGGATGAAGATGACGACGAGTTCATGAAAAGAGTAAAGAAGACAAAAGCTGAGAAGCTTTCTATAGTTGACCATTCAAAAATAGATTATAAACCATTTAGGAAGAATTTCTATATTGAGGTAAAGGAGGTCTCAAGAATGACTCCAGAAGAGGTCTCTGCATACAGGAAACAATTGGAGCTGAAGTTACATGGTAAGGATGTGCCAAAGCCAGTGAAGACCTGGCATCAAACTGGACTTACAAGTAAAATATTGGAGACAATAAAGAGGCTTAACTATGAAAAGCCGATGCCAATTCAAGCTCAGGCATTGCCCATAATTATGAGTGGTCGAGACTGCATTGGCGTTGCAAAAACTGGCTCGGGCAAAACGTTGGCATTTGTGCTTCCGATGCTGAGGCATATAAAGGACCAGCCTCCTGTGGTTGCCGGAGACGGGCCCATTGGGCTGATAATGGCACCTACCCGTGAGCTTGTGCAGCAGATTCATAGTGATATAAGAAAGTTCTCCAAGGTACTAGGTCTTAGGTGTGTGCCTGTTTATGGAGGTTCTGGCGTTGCCCAACAAATAAGTGAACTGAAGCGTGGTGCTGAAATTGTTGTTTGTACTCCCGGTAGGATGATTGACATTCTTTGCACCAGTGGTGGGAAAATTACAAATCTTCGTAGGGTCACTTACCTGGTTATGGATGAAGCTGATCGAATGTTTGATATGGGTTTTGAACCTCAAATCACTCGAATTGTTCAAAATATTCGGCCAGATAGACAAACTCTACTCTTTTCTGCTACTTTCCCTCGTCAGGTAGAAATCTTGGCTCGTAGGGTATTAAACAAGCCTGTGGAAATACAGGTGGGTGGAAGGAGTGTTGTGAACAAGGATATAATGCAGCTGGTTGAAGTGAGACCTGAAAATGAAAGATTTTTGAGACTATTAGAACTACTTGGGGAATGGTACGAGAAAGGAAAAATTCTTATATTTGTCCACTCCCAGGAAAAGTGTGATACTTTGTTCAGGGATCTACTCCGACATGGTTATCCTTGCCTCTCACTTCATGGGGCAAAGGATCAAACAGATCGTGAGTCAACTATTTCTGATTTCAAAAGTAATGTTTGTAATCTATTGATTGCAACTAGTATTGCTGCAAGAGGTTTAGACGTCAAGGAGCTCGAACTAGTGATTAACTTTGATGTTCCTAATCACTACGAGGACTATGTTCACCGAGTTGGTCGAACAGGTCGGGCTGGCCGTAAAGGCTGTGCTATAACTTTTATCTCTGAGGAAGGTGCTAGATATGCGCCTGATCTTGTAAAGGCACTGGAACTTTCCGAGCAAGTTGTTCCTGATGACCTAAAAGCTCTTGCTGATGGTTTCATGGCAAAAGTGAACCAGGGACTCGAGCAAGCACATGGAACTGGTTATGGGGGAAGTGGTTTCAAGTTTAATGAAGAGGAAGATGAGGTGAGAAGAGCAGCGAAGAAGGCACAGGCCAAAGAATACGGTTTCGAAGAAGACAAATCTGATTCAGAAGATGAAGATGGTGTCCGGAAGGCAGGCGGTGAGATTTCGCAGCAGGCTGCACTTGCTCAGATAGCTGCTCTCGCTGCTGCCTCTAAGGCTGCCACCACAACTTCAATCCCCACCCCTTCTGTTCCCGTGCAACTGCTTCCAAATGTTGTACTGCCCATTTCTCTTCCGGGTGTTCTTGGTCTGTCATTACCCGCAACAGCAGCAGTGGTGCCTGGAACTGGGCTGCCGGTTGCTGCTAATGATGGTGCAGCCCGGGCAGCAGCAATTGCCGCTGCCATTAACTTGCAGCATAACCTGGCAAAGATCCAAGCCGATGCAATGCCTGAACACTACGAAGCAGAACTGGAGATAAATGACTTCCCTCAGAATGCTCGATGGAAGGTCACCCACAAGGAAACCTTGGGACCTATATCGGAGTGGACAGGTGCTGCCATTACTACAAGGGGGCAGTACTTCCCGCCTGGCAAAGTTACAGGACCAGGCGAACGAAAACTATACTTGTTTATTGAGGGACCTAGCGAACAATCTGTGAAGAAAGCTAAAGCAGAGTTGAAACGTGTACTAGAAGACATTACACACCAGGCTTTATCACTTCCGGGTGGAACTCAACCAGGAAAATATTCAGTTGTCTAAATGTAAGATCTCGTTCTCAATTTTCTATAGTCGTTTGCATATGCTGTATTTGTGTTGAGTCTCCAGATTATATATTTTTTGGGGTTATTTATTTATTTAATTTTTTGGCATGTCTAACAAAATAACAATATAGCGAGTTTATTTCTTCTTATATGCTCCTATCTTGTCCTCAAATGATGTGGCATTTTGTTTTGTTTTGATTTGAGGTATGAAATTTTCATTTCCATTTTCACACAAAATTTCGCCTCTTTTGATTTTCTACTTTTCTTTCTTTTGTCTGTTGTTTCCAATGGCGCGAGGATGTTTTAAGCATGTATGCTCGCATGTTACATTTTGTCACTGCCCATCATCTTTGCTAACGCGGTCCCACGGGGATACAGTCATGGTGCGGCACTGTTTCCTTACGTTCCTCTTCTGCTTAAAGGGATGAAATCAGGACATTGTTACACTCCTGTTTTCTTTGCTTTGCTGTGACTCCTGGATTTGTTGTTTGACGTGTGTTTGATTTATTTAGTTGATTTTCTTCTTTTCAGGTTTTGGAATTTTAGGGTCCAACTTTTGAGAAAAGCTCAGTCTCTCGTGATTAAGGAGTTAAATATTAATGGAGAAGGATGATTTTTAGTAAAGGGGTTATAATAATCTTGGTTTTTCGACATCTGTGGACTGCTTAAAGGTGACGTTTTATTTGTAATTGCTGCCTTTAAAATGGATGGAATCTGTGGCAATTCCCCATCTATTTATATAGCACTTGAGCTCTTTTACCTGAGGAACTTCTGGTCGAGACTGCTTTTGACATGTTTAGTTTATGGTTTTACTAAATATTTCCTTTTTTTTTTTTTTCTGCCAGGAATTCCTTTATGGTCGGTAATGGCTATTGGTTTTGTAATCTTGACTAATAAAAGTTTCTCTTTCTTGTCATCTCTCTAAATGATAATCCTGTGGTTTAGCGACAGTGAAGTTTTCTAATATATTTATTTCTGTTTTACAGCCCCAGCAATGTGAAGATTATTAATGGTAATCCTGGTTTCATCTTGTTAAGACGCTTTTTAAATGCTTTAGTTTAGCCAATCGCAGGCGAAGCTGCAACTCGGAGAGCTCTTCTTGTATTGTACTATTGTATTCAAGCGGAGGATGGGTGTCGATTTATTGCCAGATTATGCATACAGTCACTTGAATCATCATCGCTTTGACGTGGAGCCAAACCTTCATTCAAACCATTCGGTTGGTTAACAACATGCATTCCGTTTGCGCTGGCTAGGGATAATCTTAAAGATTGATACTCATGGTAGAACAGCTTTAATTTACTTGTTTTGTTCAATCCAAAGTATCCATTAAATCTCCTACTGTTGGTATTATATGGTATGTAGTCAATTTGAGGGATTATTTATAGTTCATTGATGGGTTTGATTTAGCAAATCATTTTTAGATGTAGGGGTGTCATTTTCAGCAGGGCAGCTCTACATGCCACCCCCCACCCTTCCCCGGCGCCTTGACGGGCCGTGGAGGGGGACTGTTTTCCTAGTCCCGTCCTGCCTCGATACAATTTCTAACTATTAAGAAAAAACAGATGACCTTTGGGCTGCTTAATAACAATAATGAGTAATTCTATAATAACCTTTTGAATTTTACGCCATCGTTCAAATTGCACCTTGAAATTTCAAAGCCATTCAAACTGTCTATTGATGTACCAAAATTCATTCGAAATACTCTCACCGTCTCTTTCCGTCTGCATCTTTCTTGACATGACACTTACCATAATTTTAAAGTGCCTTCTGAATTACTAAAAAAAATCCATGTTAACGGTCAATAGCATTGAGTAGGGTGCTCTAATTGTAGGTTTTGCTTAAAATATATATATATATATATAAATCTTCCACTTGGATGGTGGATGGTCACTACAGTAACCCTTCATTTGGATGGGTTTTCCATTCTCAAATTTGAAAAAATTATCCTATTTGAGATTAAAAATTCTTTTTAGTTCACATATAAAATGGTGTTTAAATGGGTAAAACAATTACGTATCTAAAATAAAAAAATTATTTGATAATATTGGGTTTATTCTAAAAGTAAGATGAGAAAGGTAAATGAAAAGGAAAAAATTATTCTAAATTTAGATCAAATCCTATTCAAAAAGCTTGAAAAGGAGAAATGAAAATTTTTTTTAGACATAAAAAGGTTTTGATATCTAACACAAAGACAAAAAAATGAATAAATTTTAATCAAGTAACTTTTTAATGTATTTTTAAATCATGTCTAAATTTAGACATACCATCTCAATAAACCAATGTTTACCGGACTACTGTTTCAAAAATTGACAAGCAATGAATGGGTGCAGAGCATGGTTTGACATTTTGAATATGCATGTGGCAAGTGGGAGAGAGGTGCTGCTAGTGAATGCAACCAAACTGTCATGCACTTGCAGCACAGATGTGTTTTTCATTTGTAACGTGAATAATCCACCCCCACCACCCTTTTTTTTTTGGACCTACCTCCAATCTTCAAGACGCTTGAATCATGTAGTTGTTTGAGAGTTTATGGAAAACCACAAAATGCTCTTTTTATTGATATTTTTTAGGTGTCGTTAGGTAAAAAAATTACATTTTAATTTTACTCAAGTGTAATATAATTTTACATTAAACATAAATTTTGCAACAGTGTTACGAAAACAATGACCATTCAAAACATTTTTAAAATAATCACATCAACTTTTCAACTCCACTGTTTATCTCTACTTTTACCAATCAAATCAACTTTTTAACTCTAAAATACTTTTCATTCAAATACAAAATAAATACTTTTCAATCAAATACAACATTCAAAAAATAAATTTCATTCAAATACAATCAAAATACAATCCATTTACCAAACATCATTTTAGTGTTAGAAAGATCCACGGACTGTAATATCTTTATATTCAAAGATTAAAAACATAAAATTCAATAGTTAAATGTTAATAAAGTGGTGGTGATAGGCATAATAATAATAATAATAATAATAGGTAGTGTGCGTTGTTTGAGTTGCATAAATTCAAAACATGAGCGTATATGCGTGTGTGCATATATATATATATTCATATGCATTAAAAGGAAATAAAAATAATATTAAGGATACCACTCTATTATTAAAGTTCTTCAAATGAGTTTAAATCCTTTCATTTCTAAAATAATAATAATAATAATAATAAGTGTGTTGTTGAGTTGCATAAATTCAAAACATGAGTGTATTTCGTGTGTGTGTATATATTCATATGCAATTAAAAGGAAAAAAAAAATGTTAAGTATACCACTTTATTATTGAAATACACCAAATGTCATATGTGATTATACAATTTGAAAATTATAGCAGATTTTTTAAAAATGTAAAAATTATAGCAGATTTGGTTTTAAAAATTTTCAAAAGTCCAAATTCACCCTCCTTTCTTCCTCTCTAGTGGAGCCCCTATTTTGGCAACTAGGATCCAGATGATGCTAATTTGGCGAGGATCACCACGAGCTCTCCCACGATGCGATGTCCATGTATTCAGCGAGATGGTGTCGCGATCTTATCTGCAACCCGAGTTTCATGATCTCAAATGAGGATCTCGATGAGTTCTTCAATCATCGCGATGCATCTTCCATGTCTGCGGTGAGATGGCGTTGCGACGCAACGGTGTCTGGCCAAATCGCGACCCTCTCCCTCGTGATGGTGTCGGTATCTCTGGTGCCGAGCTATTGTATTAACACCAATGAGATTTGGTGTGTGGCGTCCTACTTTGCTGGCTGGAGGATGTCACCGTCAATCATGGTCATGCTGGAGCCGGCAATGGGAACTGTTCTAGAAAAGGGGGAAGAGAGAACGAAGTGGGAGAAAGGGTATTTTGGGTTTTTAATAAAATTATGCTATCCACAGCTAGCATCTAGACATATGTTATAATTTTCAATTTCACTTATCAATTATGCTATTTAGCCCTTTATATCTAAAATACCAATCTGTGCAGGGATAAATTGAAAAATTTTTTTATTAGTAGATATAATTTTTTAATTTAATTTATATAATAATTATTTAAATATTTATCGATTAATTTATATGACTTAAAATTTGATATTATTAATATTGACTTTTGAAATAAACCATACAAATGTAGGGTGAGCTTTGATTGCTATATTTGCATATGCGCAAATAGCCCTTGAAGTAATCTGATAAAAAAAAAAAAAAGAGGAGAAATTATAGCAAATAATAATTTTTGGAATAAAATTGAAGTAAATAGTATATTTTTAAAATATTTATAATAAATAATATATTTATAAGATAAATACAAATTTTATTAAGTAAATTATTTAAATGATATATTTATAAGATATAAATAAATTATTTATTTAATACATAAATATGTCATTTATTTGAAAAGTTAGATATAAATAAATTTTTATGATAAATATGTTATTTAGTATATCTATTTTAAAAACCTATTATTTAGTTCAATTATCTTCTAAAATATGTTATTTCCTGCATTAAAAAAAAAAAAGACTATTGAAGTTACAAATGTTAAAATGTATGAGGCCTAGTAGGCTGGTAAAAGCATGTCACGGTAAAAAATGAGCACGATAATAATGGAAAAATTGGAGAAAAATATTTAATATAGCAAAAAACATAATATGGTGGATTTTAAAAATTTTTTGTACTATCTAGATGGAATAAGCCCATGTTGCTAGCTTTCAAATTGTGAGCAACAACTAATTAATCCTCGCTAATATGACTCTTCCACGTGTTGGTATATATGTGGGCATAATTGATAGAATTTCTAGTCAAAAAAGTAGGATTCCTTTTGATCTACCGTCTCTTTGTTTTCAATTTCAAAAATCTTGTTTTGTAGAGAATTCCTGAGTTAGAAAAAACTGAAAAATCTTATCTCCTCTCCCTACAAAAATTGCAAACAATATGAGTAATAAGTGTCAAAAAATTTACTCTATTAATTAAATATTTATAACTAACGATAAATATTTAAATAATTAATTTTGACAATCATTATTAACTAAATTTAAATTTAAAATTTAAAATTTAAGATGATATAATTTAAGATATTATTTTATTTACTTTAAAATTTAAATTAAATTATAATTCTTATTCAAGATATCAAATTTTATTAAAACTTTAAATTTCAAATATACCATCTTATCCAAGATAAAATTATTTGAATTTCAAAAAATTTCTAGAATTAATAAAAATTAATTCTTCTACGCAAGACTACATCATCGTCACGTGGCTCAATCCCTGACTAGGACTATAATGGCCGGCACCTACTCCAAGGGAAGAGGGTGCGTAACTCTGTTTCCTCTTGTCCCAAACGGGACAATTCTGATGTTATGTTGAAATACTATAAATTATTCCGCAACATTTCTTGAAATTTATGAGCTAGCAAGCGGACTCGATAGATATATAAAATCAAAGTTGAAATAATATTTTAGACAAAATAATTAACCTAAATTAATTTATTTATATTATTAAACTTCATGATTACTTCACCAAAAATATGAAATTGGATTATTTGATTTTATACTGAATTACAAAAGTTCAGTAATTTTACTTTCATCTGTGATAGATATTATGATGTAGCATCTTTATAGGATATTCATAATTGAGTTTAAAGTTAAAATTCTATTTTACCATCTCAATTATTTTATAATTAAAGTTTCTATCATTTCATTCTGATCAAACCCTATTTATAAAATCCTCTGTAATTAGAGATTCATTCAATATACAAATTACAAAATGATCATGATCTTTTTTATTTAATCAAGTTCCTAATGATATTTTAAGAGAATACTGTTGACTTTTGTAAAGGATCCATGGATTTTATGTTTATGAATAATGTTGTCATTCTCTATATAATGCATCTCTAACTTTTTAAGTAAAAGTCGTAATCCTTTAACACCTAATCCTTTGATAAATCAAAATATACACTACATATACATATGATCATTTATCCACTCAAGATTAAGATGTCTACAAGAATATCCATCAAAGTGAATTGATTTATCTTAAACAGTATTATTACATAAATTAATACCACTTTAGGTCTAGTCCAATACTTACAATAAACCACTCATATATATATATGTATCAATGTTTTTACTTGAAAAAGTCATTCCAATAGTTAGTATTAACTATCCCACAAAAGTAGAAGTATAGAATATTATAGTTTTACTAAAGCCAAAATACTTACCTTTGTTTTGTGACTACAAACTTTAAAGTTAGACTATTACTTCAATATTATATATTCGTATATACCTTTTTATGTATAATATCAAAGTTATTATACGAATAATCAAGGTATTATTTGCTCGTAATAAATTTATACTAATAAAGGTATCTAGGATAACTGTTATATGAAATAAATAAATAAATAAATACCTTTATTGATAAATGAATGTCTAAAACCCATGAATAAATTTTCATTTTAGGGTATCAATCTTATTAGGCAAGGCACGACATGATAAATACGTAAACCCAGCTTGAGACATTTAATTAAATAGGTGTGTTTAATATGATTTTTGAACGTGAGTATGTTAACAACACGGCACAAGTATAATAAGTGATATAAAAATGAGATAATAATATTACTTTTTATAGTATTTTTAACAATTATCATATAAAAATTATGCTATTTTTTTATTTTTTTTATGAATATTTATCTGTTTTGAATTTTTACTTAATAAGATATTTACTACTGTAATTTCTTTTTAATAATATGTTTTTTTTATTAAAAATCAATATTTCATGTTGTATTCTAAATTATTATTTTTTATTTGTTTAAAATTTTTGTTAATAGACGTGAGTAAAGTACATGCATATTAAAAATACAATACATTTGTAAATAAACTGTGGATTTAACTTGACATTATAAATAAAAAATGAACACGATATTGCATAATATGTTTATTAAATAAAGTAATATGAGTACAGTATAAAATATTAATAGATTTAAAATAAATGAAGTTGAACGAAACAATTACTGTGGAACGGGCTTCAACAACAATTTTTTTTCCCCATTGCAATAAAAAGAGAGAGAAATTAAAATAAAGAAATGGCTTCGTGCTACCGTCGGCCATCCAGGTAAATTCCCACGTGAATCGGCGTGCAGTGGCATGGTCCATTTAATTTATACGCCATCCACGGCCGTCATTTTCAATTTATCTCTCTTGATTTCTATTTATTTATTTATTTTTGCTGTCTCGCACAAATGCCACATTTTTTAATGAACAAAATAACGCCTATGCCATTGACAAAGGAAGTGGATGGACTTTTATCCCCACGCCCAAAGGCAAACTACACTGCATAACCATATCTTCCATCTAAAATTTTTTATCTTAAATTATGTTTAATCATTTATATCAAATCATATTTACTTTTTATCTATTTTTTATCTTATGAGATGATATAATATAAGTAGTTATACATGATTTGAGACAGAAAATTTTGAATAGAGGACGTGGATTCCTATACTACGAGTTTGAATAACTACATAGTAATTGTTTGTTTGGATAATATGTACAAACGTTTAAAAATAGATTATAAAGTTATTTGGTTAAAATTTATCTTTTTTATCTTTGAAAAGGTATTTTTTTCTTCTTAAATTTTTTTAAACATGGTTTGTTCTAAATTTAGAATAATATATTTTATTTTTTATTTACTTTTCTTTTCTTATTTTTAAAATAAGCTAAATTTTATTAAACAACTTTTCTATTTTAAAAATAAAATTTTTTATTTATTTAAATACTATTTTATTTTTAAGTTAAAAAAACTTTCTAATCTCAAATATAATATTTTTCTTTTCTAAAAATAGACACCCTATTTAAACAGAAAGTAAAATTGGCCTTACAATAATAATCTGTCCAAAAAACATATTCGTTGTATATTATATCCCAAATACAATATGACATGCATCTAAGGGTTCGTTTGGTGAACGCATTGCATTTGCATTGCGTTTGAATGCAATGTATTGAATGTAATTTGTATTTGGAGGAAAAACATTAACATTGTGATGTGAATAATAAATATTGTGTGTTTGGAGGAAAAGTATTTGAATAATAAATATGTGATGTGATGGGTAAAAGTAGAGAGAAAAAAAAGAGGGAGAGAGAATATATGATGTAATTAATAAAAGTAATAGAAAAAGTGAAATAATAAATAGTGATTGTGTTTGATTTAAAATGTGATGTGATTGATATTTGAATGAAATGTTTTTGTATTTGGGGGAAAATTGCATTGCATTTAAATGCAATACTAAAAAAATTTGTGTCCCAAACAGTAGCTAAATATTTTGTATATTTCATTATATTATATATTATATATTTGAATCCAATTAAAAATACTATTTATTGATATTTTTATATCTAATTTTACTAATCATATTATATAATTTTCCTCTCTCATATACATTGAAATAATTATTTAAATATAAATACACATTATATTTAAATACATCATATTAAAAAAAATCTAAATATATATTAAATTTTATATATTTATATTTACAGCATGTTTGGTAAATGTTTTTTGGTGTTACAAATACCAATTTTACACCAAACATAAAGTTTTACATTTAAATACAATCATTTTCAATAATGCTATGAAAACAATTACTATTCAAAAGTTTTTTAAAACAATCACATCAACTTTTCAACCATAACTATTTATCTCTACTTTTACCAATCACGTCAACTTCTCAATTTTAAAATACTTTTCAATTAAACACATATTTTATTCAAATACAAAATAAATACTTTTCAACTAAATACAATACTCAAAAAAGAATTTTATTCAAAACGCAATTAAAACGTAACGTGTTTACCAAACATCCCCTTAAATACAACATAAAATAAATGTATTTAAAAAATAAATATATTTAAATACACGTTATATAATTTTCCTCATTTTCTTTCCTTTCATTGGATGGTTAGTAATGATGATTATCGACCTTTTTCGTTTAAAAAGATTTATATTTTACTTTCATTCTTCGTTCCTTTTTAGTTCATCTCCAATCGGACTCAAAACACTAGAACATTTATGAGCACTTTGAGAAGATATCATATTACGAGGAATGTGTTGAATTGGTTTGTTTGAGCTAGCAAGAGAAGGAGGATTCGTTAACTTCTCCGGAGAAACTGTCTTCTTAAGGTTGTCGCCTATCTCGAAACAACCCTTCCCTTTTACTTCCTTTCCTCCAATTTTTTCCGGTTTTCTAATTATTTTTATTTTTATTTATTAGTCCAAACATCTTCCGGAGACTTGGATTTTAAATTACATCATATATATGACATTGTAATTGATTAAAAGGTAAAAAAAAAAAAAAAAGGCAATAAATCCATCATGTATATATATTTTCTGGTTTTGGCAACTGGAGTCTCTTTCGGATTTTTAAGATTATGTAGAACATATATACATATATATTTATTAATTTACAAAAATTTTTGAGGGTAGGATTTTAAGTGACATATTTGTTTTTTTGGGTAGAGAATATTCTTAATTGGTTTTGAGAAGACGCAGAAAAACGACATAAAACAGAGATCAAAAAAGAAGAAGGAAAAAGGAAAGAAAGAAGAAGAATGGAGCTTGTGGGACTGTTTGTGACAGCGTCGATTCCAGTGTTGAAAGTGCTTCTGATTACAGCACTGGGTTCCTATCTGGCTCTAGATCGTGTTGCTGTCTTGGGTGAAGAATCAAGAAAACATTTGAACACTGTAAGTCTACTTGTCTCATTTACATATATATATATATATATATTTACACACACACATATGAATATAATAACAAAATCCAGATTGACGAGTAGAGTTGGATCTGACAGGTCGTGTTTTATGTATTTAATCCTGCACTCGTGTGCTCCAACCTCGCCAACACAATAACATACGAAAGCATGATTAAATTGTGAGTTTGATTTATATCAGTATTGACTCGTGATATATTTAATAGTATATGTGTGTATTAATCACTGACGGAGGCAGGCAAGGCCCATATGCCCCCTGTATTTTTTAACTTCTTTCAAATTTCGTTGTTGCTATTTTTTTGTTTGTTTCTTTAGGGGATATTTGGAGAAAGTATTCAATTTTAATTTTACTCAAATACAATATAATTTTACACCAAACACAAATTTTATAACAGTGTTACGAAAACAATTACTATTTAAAACATTTTTAAAACAATCACATCAACTTTTTAATTCCATTTTTTATCTCTACTTTTACCAATCACATCAACTTTTCAATTCTAAAATACTTTTCATCCAAACACACATTTCATTCAAATACAAAACAAATACTTTTCAACCAAATACAACATTCAAAAAACAAATTTCATTTAAATACAATCAAAATGCAATGCATTTACCAAACGCCCCCTTATTTTTTTTATTATTTATTTTATATACGTCCCCTTATTCATAAAGTTTTGAATATTTTTTCATTAAATATTCATAATTTGCTTTTATTAAAACAATTTTTTGTTAGTCGTGCCCCTACTTAATTTTTTTTGTCTCCTCAAGTACTATTTTCCTCATAAACAATTATATCTAATCTACTTCTATTGAAGTAATTTTTTTTAAATATATACTTATATTTTTTACCACAGCCCTCTCAACCCTTATTTTCTGATAAATACCTTTATTCTAATTTCTCCCAATAAAATATATGCTTAGAAAGATTCTACTTTATTATTTTTTTTAATACTAAATCAAACTCTAAAGAAAAAAAAAAAAGATAACAAAATAAAATAAAATCAGTTATTTCCTTAAGAAAGAAATTTGACTTTTTTTTTTTAAGTGCTTCCAACTAGTTACTAAAATCAAGATTTGATGGTTTTGAGGATCAATTTTTCACAGTTTCATCTTATGCTCTTTGAATCAAAATCTTGACTCTGCCATTCTGGGGCTTTTTTTTTTTTTTTTTTTGGAGGGGTTGATGTGTATAGGTGGTTCATACCCGTCAATATTCTTATCACATTTATAATTGGATCAATACTTGGATGGTTTGTTATCCAACTTACAAGACCTCCTAAACATCTGCGAGGCCTCATTTTGGGTTGCTCTGCTGCAGGTTAACATTCATCCCTATTTTTGCATAATTTCAAACGAAGGGTCTTTCCTTAGGACATTGTAAAAATAGTACTATTATTTATCATTTCTAGTAGCTCTCTGCTACTTTGCAAAAACTTTAGAATTAGGCGATCTTCTGTTGTCTGTCACTTATGTGGTAATTGCATTTCCAAGTTACAAACGGTGGTTACTAACATTTTTAAACTATGAAAGAGAAGTTCGATTCAACTTTATCATTTTGTCCCCATGAATCAGCACTGGTTTAATATGTATTTGCCATCTTCTAACTAAAACGTCTATATGAATTAGTTTCTCTTCATTTGATGGGAACAGGAAACTTGGGAAACATGCCCCTTATTATAATCCCAGCACTTTGTAGAGAAAGAGGAAGCCCCTTTGGTGACTCTGATGTCTGCTATACTTATGGAATGGCTTATGCTTCCCTTTCAATGGCCGTAAGTTTCTTTTTCCTCTTTTTCCCTTTTTTTTTTTCCCCTTTTTGTGCACAGGTTGAATCACCGAGATAACGAGTTTCTTTTGTTATCTTGGTAATTCAACATGTTATTTTAATTATGTTGCTTCATATTTCACAAGCAAGATTGTACGTGTGCCTACACTTGCCTGTAAATCACTATGTATCCACAATAGTACAGTCCAGAGAACCTTCTACCTGTCTTCTGCTCAGGTTCTATTTTTTAAATGAATCTTCAGATAGGAGCCATCTATTTGTGGACATATGTGTATAACGTCGTCCGAGTATCTTCAATGAACGAGTATCGTCCGACAGACTTGGTTGTCTGTCAGAACTCAATGGAGTCCTCTGGACTGGACCGAGAAGGGTTAGAAGAAGCATTACTGTCTTCAGCCAAATTTGCAGAAGTGGGGGATAATGCAGATCCATATGCGCTACCCCTTCCTGTTTCCGAAGGAAAAGATGAGGTGGCATTTCTAGGACATCGCCTAGGAATAACGCATCATTTGGGAATGCTGTTTAGAAAGCTTAATCTGAAGGCAGCACTTGCACCTTCAACTACTGGCGCGGTATTATTTACTTTTTAGTCTTAGCCTCATAACTTGCTCTGACGTACATCTTGAAGTTCAATTATTATTATTATTATTATTATTATTATTTTGGCTGCCGCATTCTTACACTTTTCTTTCCATAGGTTGTTGGTTTTGTAATTGGACTCATTCCTCAAATCCGAAACGCCATGATAGGAAGCGGCGCTCCACTACGAGTGATCGAAGACAGTGCTTCCTTGTTGGGGTATATAACTTTGCCCAACTTGACATTCATACTAATTTCCAAGAACATGGCCTTCAGACTGCATGTTCTATTAACTTGGGCTTTCTCTCTTATTGTTTCATTTATCTTCTAAATCGTTCTTCTTGTGAATGCAGGGATGGAGCTATACCAGCTCTTACACTTATTATTGGGGGAAATCTTCTAGCAGGTAATATGAAGCTCTCTTCTGATAATTTTTCTTTTCCTACTGAATTTGACAGAACGAGTAAAAAGAATCTTGTATTATATTTTTATCCTTTTTTCAGGTCTGAAAGGGACGGGGATGCAGATATCAATTGTGGTTGGCATTATAGTTGCTCGCTATGTCGTGCTACCTTTGCTTGGATTACTGGTTGTCAAAGGGGCAATTCATTTTGGTCTGGTGAATTCGGATCCATTATATCAGTTTGTTCTCCTTCTGCAATTTGCACTACCTCCTGCCATGAACATAGGTAACGTAAACTTAACCCACTTTGTTGAAAATAGTTTCTCATTTCACACATCAAAGATGTTCGCCATTGAATTGTTCAATTTCCGCTTAAATTCAGGTAGTATGACTCAATTGTTCGGAGAAGGAGAGAGTGAATGTTCTGTTATCATGCTGTGGACTTATGCAATCGCATCGATATCACTCACCTTCTGGTCCACCTTATTCATGTGGATTGTGGCCTGAACTTTGAGTATAATTTATCTTTGTTCATTTCTTAACGAGCCTGGGGCATGAAAAAAGGCTGTGAGCAAAGCGACAAGCTTTAGTCATTTGATTGTACTTATATTGACTGAGAAACAAGTAAAGCAAAGGAGCATTTGATTGCGATTTTTATAATTGATTGGCTTCGTTGGTTTAATATAAAAATGAAAGGAAGCGTATCTTTGACTTCTCTTTAGTGCTATCAAAAATGTATTCAATTATAATGGATGGAATTTGTGGCATTGTCCCATCTATTTATATAGCATTTGAGCTCTTTTGCCTTGGGATCTTCTGGTCGAGACTGCTTTTGACATGCTTAGTTTATGATCTTACTAAAGATTTCCCTTTTTTTTTTTTTAATTATTGGTTTTTTAATCTGTGACATACAAATTTCTCTTATTTGTCGTCTCTCTAAATGATAATCCAGTGATTTAGCGACAGCGAAGTTTTCTAATAGATTTGTTTCTGTTTAACAGCTCCAGCAATGTCAACGGAAGATTGTTAAAGGTAATCTTGGTTTCATCTTGTTAAGATGCTTTTAAAATGCTTTAGTTTCAGCCAATCACAGGTGATGCTGCATTATCATACTTGGAGAGCCGCCCATGCACTATCGTGTATATAAGCGGAGGGAGGGTATTGATTTACTGCCAGATTATGCCTACAACCACTCGAATCATTGTCGTTTTGATGTGGAGCCAAACCTGGGGGTTGTTCATTTAACCCCTTCGGTTGGTTAACAATATACACGCCATTGGGACTATCTTAAACATTGATACTCAAACATATAACGGCCCTGTTGGTATCATATTGTAAGCAGTCAAATTTGAGGGATAATTATATATTAATTAATAGGTTGATTTAGCAAATCATTACAAGATGTAGGGGGTGATACTTATCATCCAGCAGGGCACTACCTGGCACGGCCATAACGGCGGCGGGGATTGGGGAATGTTTCCATAGTCCCGTCCTGCCCCAATACCATTTCCTTAGTAGTAAGAAAAACAAATGAGAAGTGCCGAGTGCGCTTCTAACTTCTCAGAAGTCAGAGAAACAAAGAACAAGTTGAATTTGAGAGGATCAGGTTCAGCCAATAGAAAGTAAAAGAAAAAGAAAACGAGGCTAGGCAAGAGTGATGAAAGAAAGCGTATTTGATTTGATTTTGGCTTTCACTGTGAAAAGGAAAATACAAACTTGTTATTCTTTCCAGCTCCTGTGTTAGGCAATCCAACTTGCCTGCTGTGATGCCGTGGTCCGATGGTATAATTTTATTATCATTATTATTCCCCCTCTTATTGTCCTTTTTTGTTTTGAGACATTCTCATTTCAAAAATTAAAATATATATATATTTTTCTTGGGAAGAATATTTTATGAGTTCCTTTAACTGTTTTGTATCCACACTATTGTTACACAAATGGCACGTTTTCAGTCAACATCACCATGTGTAGGATGCGCTTTTTTCAGATCTTCATTAATAAAAAAAATAAAAAATCTTAACTAGGTGGTGCATGACTTTGAGGCCGCTGTATATAATATAATCAGAATTGAAGAAGTATCACATGAACAAAAACTTCATCCCATGGTTGATTGCGTTCAAGTTATGTTAAAATATAACGATCAATTATACTATAATTATAATATAATAAGGATGATTGATCCTATTAAAAGGTAATAAAACAAATAAAGAGGATTAATAGAAAACATTAGAAAAATAAACAGTCAAACAAATGAAAAAAAAAAATACATTTATGAATTAAAGTGAAATTAGAAAATATAATAGAATAAGGTAATTTGATATAAAAAAAATTTAATAATTAACAATGATAAGATATTGAAAATCTCCTATATGATTTGTTTTACCTATGTGGATTTTGATTTATAAGTTGACTTAATTGAAAGTTTTACATCTCAAATAATCAATCGGAAAATAAAATTTAAAAAATTTGTGAATTAAAATATATTCGAGTAAATAAAATTCTAATATTAAGAACTAGAAAAAATTATCTTTTTGAGAAATCTAAAAGCAACAACGTATATGTAGTAAAAGACTACTCAAAAAATAATATCTATCAATATATTATATCATGCAACAATCATATAAAAAGAATTTGACTAAATTTATAAATAAGTTAGACAATAAAATATACTGATATGAGAAATAAAAAAAATGAAAGAAAATTAGGTACTTAAATATTTAAAATTTACAAACTATTAGAGAATCAAAACCCAAATAAACTCACTATACATATAAGACCATCGCTAACCTCACTCAAGAATTTTAGCCTAACTTGCAAAGCATTCTCACAAAATTCTAAAGTGAAAATATGAGAACAAAAGCAAGATAAAAATAAAAGAGAAAAAATGTATATACAATGTCTTTAAACCTTCCAAAAAATACTTTTTTATAGGCATAATTTTACATAATTCCACCTAATTTTAACACAAGATTTTCAAACTTACTATATTAGTCAGTGCACAGTTTTCAAACTTTGCTATAGTACTATAGCAATCGGTGTATAGTTTTTAAATATTGCTACAGTAACTACAGTCAGTACATGTGATTAGGAAGGATCTAGTATGATAGGGTGCATGATAAGCTTGATTTTAATTTACTAAAATTAAGAGAATGCCACGTGTCATATTCTTAGTAATTCTTTTTTAGCTCCCACCACATGTCACGTCATTATTGGATCAAAAAAATTGAGTTCAAGTGGTTTTAGGTGCACTGTCTCTTTATTGATCTAATCTTAGAAATTGTTATAACTTCTTCATACGAATTCCGATTGAAATGATTCTTTTTTTAAAATGCTCTTATCAATATGAGGATCAAATAAGATCAGTCAAACTCATAATTTACTGACATGAATAGTGATACTTAGTGAAACCCACTTCTAATACATGAATTTTTCATCTCAATTTGACATTATAGAAAAATGAAGTGCTAAAATTAAATATTTTCAAAATAAAATACTATAGATAAACTCATTGAAAATATTTAATTTTAAGTTTATTTAATATAATGTTACTAAAAGAAAAAAAAGATAAAATAAAGTAAAATTGAATAAAAATTTCACGAAACTTATAAAAAAAATCTAAATTAAAATCTATAAAAAAATAAAAAACAACTAAAATTTTAAAAAATAAACCTATTTTTAATTATGAAAAAATGAAAAAATAATTTTATGTTATAGAGTTTTAATTAACTATTAAATTTTCATTACAAAGCATATATATATATATACACACACATATATGTGGCAAGTGGGAAACATCTCTTCTTATAAAAAAAATAAAAAAAATAAAAAAAAAAACGTGGGAAACGATTGGGAAAAGCTGTTCGTGAGCATAATCATGATCAAAAGGTTTGGTTATCTGATGTCGGGCGCTTGCTGACTGGCACCTACGAAACAAACCAAAGCACTATTGTTTTGTCGTTTGTCAGAGACCCACCTTATTTGACCAACTCCAAAACTTCAATTCGCGTGTGTCTTTATCCTCATTCACGAATTTAGGGTAAACTACGAAAAATGCTTTTATTCATGTTTTATGGTCTAAAAGATCCTTGATTAGATTAAAATAATTTTTTTATATTAAAAATTAAAAACATAAAATAGTAATAATAAAAAATAATGATAATTTTACATTTAATTCTATTATATATAAAAAATAAAATTCGAATTTTCAAATCTTTAAATTTAAAATAATATAATAATAAAATTGTATAAATTCCTTTTAGGTTCCAAGACTCTGTCATTGAATTAAAAAAAAATTCCGTTTTCGTATATAATACATACACATATACACTTGAATAAGTGAATGTTGAAATAATCATATAAAATATAGAGTAAACTACATCAATATTTTTGTATTTTCTCAAAATTATGGAGGAATCTTATCGATCAAAACTAATAAAGTCAACTTTTCTTATCTCTAAAAATAAATTACAGATACTTTAGAAATGTTATAAGAGAAAAAGATATTTAAAATATATTTCATTTATTTTAAACTGATTAATAATATATTTGAAGTTTTTAATTACATCTTTATTATGCTATCCTTATATTGATTTACATGTTAAAGTAAAAGTAAATATAAACAAATATAACTCATTGACTATTTAATGTTTAAACTGTTAAAATATTGCATATAATAAATTTTATATGTGAGGACACAACGTTGTAAAGTAAGTAGTCTAAATTTATAGTCCGTAGTCTATGTAGTTAAAGAAAGCATCTAATTTATATAAAAACTATTATATTGTTTAAATCCAATTGAAGAGATAATTTATCTTGATTGTTGAAGTGAGTCGAATTCTGAGGAGAGACATGGATATCATATAAGGTTGTTATATACATGACAAGGTCATTGAATTACAACTATACACTGACTAATGTAATATAATATATAATTGGGAGAGCAGTTTTAGGTTTATAATGATATGATTTCAAAATTAATAATTATGCAGTTAATTTATTTGATATAAAATAATTAATTATATAGATTATTAAAGCCTACATTACCTATGTTCATTAGCCCATTTACTAGTTTAATATAATTTCTTAACAGATAATAATCAATTGAGATATTCATTATGATATTAATTTTTGAACTTAATAAAGAAAAAAATATGAATAACCTCCTTTAATATGTAGTTGTTTTTTACACTAAGAGTAGAAATGGGAATTTTGTTTTACTTGATTGATTAGATAAATATGTAGTTTTGATAAATATTTATCTGGAAGATAATATTTATAAGTTAAATTAATTGTACTTATTTTTATGATAAATATGAGATTAATTTAAATTAAGATATATGAATAAATTAATTACTTAGATAATTAATTTAAATATCTAATCTTATTTAAATAAATGTTTTAAGTTAAATATGGTATATCTTATTTAAATTTTAATTGAAACAAAATCTTATTATAATTTAAATAATGTAGGTGTTTCCCATTAGGATAAGACAGGGAAATGATTTTTACTTTATTGATTTATTTAGATAATTATTAGATAATTATTTAATTAAAATAAAGTTGTCATGATTTTATTTTGAATTTAAATTGGATTTATGAAACGTTATCTATGCAAATAAAATCACAAGATAAATGGAGATCAAAATTTAAATCAAATTTTGAATTTTCTACACCTTGTGTGGGTATTTTTTTCGAGCCTTTCAAGATAAAGAAAAAATGTTGATTAAGGGAGAGAGAGAGAGAGAGAGAGAGAGAGAGAGAAATCTTTTTCAAATGTTCAATTCAAATTCAAATTTCATCTAATCTATTCACTATAAATAAAACTCTAGGGGTTCCTATTTTATTTAGACCACATACTATAAGGTAAACAAACTTATTATTATACTCCTAAGTATAATGATAATAAGCTGCAATAGTTCTAAGTGATTAGAAGGAGAAAGTCGGCATAAGTATCGATCAAGAAACTGAATGCTCACACACTCTATCATTTAAGAATTGGAGAATAATAAAGAAAGCTAGTTAATTGAAGCTTTCTCACTCATCTTCTCCACCGTTCTTGTCATCCTCTTTAAGGTACATAGATTATTGAATAATTTATTGTATATGATAATCCAAATTAGTACAATCTTAAAAAAAAAAAATTAAAATTCCGCTATGTAAATTGCTAGTTATTCCAACAGAGACATCCCCTCTATGTAAAGCTTATTATTATACTCCTATTATAATAATAATAAGTTATAATAGTTCTAGGTGGTTGGAAGGAGAAAGCCGACACAAGTACTGATCGAGAAATTGAATGCTTATACACTCTATCATCTGAGAATTGGAGAATAATAAAGAAGACTAATTAGTTAAAGTTTTCTCAGTCACCTTCTTCGCCATTCTTATCATTCTCTTTAAGGTATGTAGATTGATAAATAATTTATTATATATGATAATTCAAGTTAGTACGATCTTAAAAAAAAAAAAACATAAAATTCCACTGTGTAAATTGCTCGCTTTTTTCAACAGAGACATCATCTCTGTTAGCTAACCGTGAGTTTGACCATTAATTATACTTAATATACCAACAATGTCTCTTATTGCATAAAAAAGTCTACAACTGTATATATAAAGGCATAAAATAATATTTTTACTCTTATTTAACACAAAAAATAATATTTTAATTGATTTTTAAACATTCCTATTCATAATTACATTATAATAAAAAAATGTTTTATTATTTTTATTTTTTATTTTTTTGAAAAATATCTCCTTAATTTTGATGGATAACTTAACTTGTTATTAGAAAGCATACATAATTATAACAATAATATAAAAATAAAGTTATTATTCCAAACAAAATATTACTATAATAAAGAACTATTAACATACTTTTAATTATATATTTACCACTAATGATAAAATATTATTCATTATTTTGCACCTTATTAATAAAAAAGAGGTATTATAGTTTTTTTTATAAATTCTTTTTCTTTTTTAATTTAGATGAAACAAATAAATGGTTAAATTAAAAAACAAATAAATGATTATGATTTAGTTTAGTATGATCAATAGTTGAGATTTATTGGGGGTATTTTAGTCTTTTTAAACCTAAATTCAACAGTGTTAAAAAAAGGGGTCTTGATGTTATTAGCTTTAATCAAAAGGTGTCTCTGTAATTTTAAAAAACGTAAAGTGTCAATGTAGTTCGCTCTAAAAAAAAAGATTACTATTGAAGAGAAGGAGAAGTAAACTTAATAAAAATAGGATTTTTTTAGTAAAAAATAGGATAAGAATTGATTTACATACCTATATATATATGGATAGCTAAGTAGGTTTTTTTTATAAGTTTTTTAATAAGTGATCCAAGTTTTTAAAAATTAGGGCTTGTTTAGTGGGAGTTTAGGAATTTTTTTTTTGTTGTTAGAAAAAAGCAATTTTTAAAAAATGTGTTTGGGGAAAAAAAATTTGTTTGGAGTGAAAAAATGTTAAATTTTAAAAATTTATCTATAAAAAAATTATCAATATGGATATTATTTCATTTATTTTAAAATTTCTTGTAATTATAAACAAAATCATCTCTTTTGGACTGTACAGTTATGGATTTTTAAAATTTAGAATTTATTATAGAATTTTAGAGATATAAATAGTAAAGAGTGACGATGAGGTAAAAAAAATACTAAAAAAGTTAGTTTTGGTCTTCAAAACCACCCCAAATGGTCTCTTAGTTAAAAAAATCATTTTTCTTAAAATGGTTAATTAATTTTTTTAAATAATTAATCAATAATTAATCAAATTATAATCAATCATTTATTGATTATAATATAAATTATTTATTTATTTAATAAATCACTGAATGATCAATAATTAATCATTAATTGATCAAATTTAAAAAAATAAAAAATAATTATTTTTACTAAATAAAAAAAATATAATTATCTATTAGAAGTTAACCTAATTTCTAAATATATATATATAAATATGTATATTTATATGTTTAAGGGGCTCGGCTGCTGTATTTGCGTACACGGAAATAGCTGTTGAACAGTTGAAGGCCAAAAAAAAGAAAAAAAAAGTTTGTGGCAACTAGCTTTAATAGCTATATTTTCTATAATAAAAATAATAAGAAGAAGAGCTATACAAGTCTGATCAGATGAAGTCAGTTCCCACGTGGATCGTGTGTGCAATTGCATGGTTCAACCAATGTTGAAGCCATCCTCGGCCCCGGCGCCTTCGATTTCTCTTTCTCCTTTCTTTTTCTTATGCTTCTTCTTCTCTTTTCTTTTCTTTTTCTGCTTTTTCTTCTGATATTTATCCTGGTTCCTTTTTACCTTTTCCTTAATTAGCTGGTTAGTAATCATGATTTCCTACCTTTCTCGCTTAAAAATCTTCCTTTTTATTCCCTTTTTCCTTTCCTCTTTATTGTTTCTTCTTGTATCAGCCTCAACACTAAAATATAATAATAAAAAATAATAATAATATACCAATATCACTTTGAGAACATACCAATGTGGAGTTACATGCTCATGAATTTTGTTTGTTTGAGATAGTTACCGACGAGGATTCGTTTACTTCTCACCAAGAAACTGTCTTTTCGAAGGTGGCCGGCAATGTTTTCCATTTTTTATTTTTTGTTTATGTTTCATTTATAGAAAAAATATATATATATATTCCGGAGATTCAAATTTTAAATTCATGATAAACGTTCTCTCTTAAAGAAAAAGAAAATAAATCTAGTACATGTTCTGGTTTTGGCAACTGGAAATTTCTTTTGGATTCGACGAGCATTGTATAGTTGCCTTGTATAAATTAGATGTTGTATATGTTTATTTATTAAATTTTTGAGAGGGTAGGATTTAAGTGAAGTAATTGGTCTTGTTGGGAATATTTGTTGGCTTTAAAGACTTGAAAACACGACTTAACAGGTCAGGAAGAAGGGGGGAAAAGAAAAAAAGAGAAGAAGAAGAAGAATGGAGCTTGTGGGACTGTTTGTGACAGCATCGATTCCAGTGTTGAAAGTGCTTCTGATTACAGCACTGGGTTCCTATCTGGCTCTAGATCGTGTTGCTGTCTTGGGTGAAGAAGCAAGAAAACATTTGAACACTGTAAGTCTACTTGTCTCATTTACATACATACATATATACACACACACACACGCACACGCACACGCACACGCACACGCGCGCGCGCGCATATGAATATAATAACAAAATCCAGATTGACGAGCAAAGTTGGATCTGACAGGTCGTGTTTTATGTATTTAATCCTGCACTCGTGGGCTCCAACCTCGCCAACACGATAACATACGAAAGCATGGTTAAATTGTGAGTTAAAACCATATCATTGTTGACCATATCATTGTTGACTATATTTTTGTTTGTATGTAAGTACGCATGCATATGGTCATGGTTCTGTGGAGCGATAATGAGTTTATTTATTTATTTGTTTTTTTGGTTGATGCATTTAGGTGGTTCATGCCCGTCAATATTCTCATAACATTTATAGTTGGATCAATACTCGGATGGATGGTAATCCAACTTACAAGACCTCCTAAATATCTGCGAGGCCTTATATTGGGTTGTTCTGCTGCAGGTTTACATTCATCCCTATTTTACATAATTCCAAACTAAAAACGAGCATTGTTATTTATCGTCTCTAGTGACGCGAGTGCTTCGCAAAAACTAAAGAATTAGGTCTCCTTCTTTTGTCCTTCACTTTTGTATGGTGGTTAATACCATTTTTCAAGCAAGAAAGAGTAGTTCGATTCGATGTTATACTCAGTCTACCCTGCAGAATTTAGTCTTAAAATTGTCACTCGCCGCTTTATCATTTTATTCCCTTGAATTAGCACTGTTTTAATATGTATTTACCATCTTTTAACTAAAACATCTATATGAATTAGTTTCTCTTTACTTGATGGTAACAGGAAACTTGGGGAACATGCCCCTAATTATAATCCCAGCACTTTGTAGAGAAAAAGGAAGCCCATTTGGTGACCCTGATGTCTGCTATACTTATGGAATGGCTTATGCTTCCCTATCAATGGCCGTAAGTATCCCCATCATATCACCACCCACACCCCACACACCACACCACCACCACAAACCCAACCCCACACCCCCCCCCCCCCCCCCCCCCCCCCCCCAACACACACACACCCCGCCCTTTCTTTTTCTCTACCTGTTAATTATGCTACTTCATATTTCACAAGGAAGATTGCATGTGTACAGTTTAGAGAACATTTTACTTGTCTTCGGCTTAGAATCTTAAATTTTTTGTCGTGATGAATCTTCAGATAGGAGCCATCTATTTGTGGTCATACGTGTATAACATGGTCCGAGTATCTTCAAGGGATGATAGGAATTCCATAACAGAAGACTTTCCGGTCTGTAAGAACTCAAGGGAGTCCTCTAGGCTGGACCAAGAAGGATTAAAAGAACAGTTACTGTCTTCACCCAAATTGGGAGAACTGGAAGATGATTCTGATCCGTATGCGCTACCCCTTTCTGTTTCTGAAGGAAAAGCTGAAGTGACAGTTCCAGAACATTACCCAGGGATTACGCATCATTTGGGAATGCTGTTTAGAAAGCTTAATCTGAAGGCATTACTTGCGCCTTCAACGACTGGAGCGGTATAACCACCTTTAACATGTTCTGATGCGCATCTTGAAGTTCATTTTTTGGCTGCAGCTTTCTTACCCTTTTCTTTTCATAGGTTGTTGGTTTTGTAATTGGACTCATCCCTCAAATCCGACAGGCTACGATAGGAAACGGTGCTCCACTACGAGTGATCCAAGACAGTGCTTCCTTGTTGGGGTATATTACTTTGCCCAACTTGACATTCATGCCTAATTTCCAAGGACATGGCCTTCAAACTCCATGTTAAGTATTAACTTGGGGTTTCACTCTTTATTTCATTTATCTTCTTAATCGTTCTTCTTGTGAATGCAGGGATGGAGCTATACCAGCTCTTACGCTTATTATTGGGGGAAATCTTCTTAAAGGTTATACATGAAGCTTCTCTTCTGATAAGTTTTCTTTTCCAATTGAATTTGACGGAACGAGTGAAAGAATCTTGTATTATATTTTTGTCCTTTTTTCAGGTCTGAAAGGGGCGGGAATGCAGAAATCTATCATTGTTGGCATTATAGTTGCTCGCTATGTTGTGTTGCCTCTGATAGGAATATTGGTTGTTAAAGGGGCAATTCATTTTGGTCTGGTGCATTCGGATCCATTATATCAGTTTGTTCTCCTTCTGCAGTTTGCACTACCACCTGCCATGAATATAGGTAGAGTAAAACACTTCCATAGAAAATAGTTTCAAATTTCACACAATAAAGATGTTGGTCATTGAATTATTTAATTTCTCCTAAAACGCAGGAACTATGACTCAATTGTTCGGAGCAGGAGAGAGCGAATGTTCTGTTATCATGCTGTGGACTTATGCATTGGCATCAATATCACTTACCCTCTGGTCCACCTTCTTCATGTGGATTGTGGCCTGAACTTATATAGACACGCTTATTTTTGACCATTTTTTAACAAACCTGGAGGCTTTATGAAGCGACGCTAGGCATGTGAGGCGGCAAGCAAAGGAGTGATAAGAAGTGCAGCAAAGGAGCACTCGATAACAATTTTGATCATTTAATTAAATTATATTTATTGGATTAAGATTTATGATCCTTTATTGATGGACAAAGAATTGATCAAAAGAGCAAATTGATAGCCAGTTTTGATCATTTGTTGGTTTACCATTAAAAATGGGACCGCTCTTTAGAGCTTTCAAAAATGCATTTAATAAGAATATTTCTACTTACCTATTTTTATTTATTTATTTTTTTCACTCAATCATGTTTTCTAATTATGCAAGATAACTTTAAAACCTGATTTCATTTATATACGCAATAAACTTTCAACTGAACTGAATTCCAAATACTACATAGGGTTTTTCCCCCCCTACAAGACAAAAAATAGCAAACTAAAAAGTAAATGCTTGAGGAAAGCAAAGAGCAACACAACCAAACTGTTGGAAGAGCCAACGGCAATCAGCACGTTCGTACAATCACATTGCCTTAATGCTAAGTCATAGACCGGCCTTGCTCAGATCATCAAAGTAAGGGTGTTCCATGGCTTTCTTTGCTGAAATCCGTTTTGAGGGTTCGTACTGCAACATTTGCTGCAAAAATCAACAAGATTTGCATAATCATTTAATCAAATATCCAGGTCAAACATAAAAATGGATCTTCACATGAAATTCACAGCACAAACTTACTGCCAACAGATCTACTCCATCTTTGTCCAAGTTAGGAACCGCCTTCGATAGGCTCTGGGGGCTCCACTGGGGATACTCATGCCAGTTCACTAGTTTACTGACTCCTGGCCACATTTTTTCATTTGGAGTGCCTAATAACCTGCGCATCAAAGACCCAAAAGAATATGTAGTTTAAGCAAACACAATCACAAAGTGCAAAAAATTGAAACCAGTTTTCTCGTAAACCTGAATATATGTAGGAGCTGCTGAAGCTCAGAATCTCCAGGAAAGAGTGCTTGCTTTGTGACCAGTTCAGCTAAAAATTAGATAGAGTGTACAGATACGGTGAGTAAATTCTAAATAATGAATTGAAAAGATGTAATGATAAATTCTAGGGAAGAGATTCCGTACCGAAAATGCACCCAACAGACCACATATCCACTCCAGTTGAGTAATGAGTAGCGCCAAGGAGGACTTCAGGAGCTCTATACCAAAGGGTCAGTATCTGCAACATTCGCAAGCCATAACCAAATTGACCATAAACTGACATAAAATAATGTAACACAAATCACAAGATCCGAAATGAAACAAATTTGTGGTACCTCATGAGTATACTTCTTAATTGGCACAGTAAATGCTCGAGCTAGTCCAAGATCTGCAATTTTAAGCATCATTGTCTTTCGATCCATCAGCAGATTGTGTGGTTTAAGATCCCTGCACGATAAATCAAGAGTTGCTGAGATACGGTATATCATCATTTATCCAAAATAGTTAGATATCTTTTAAATACAATACAGTAGTTTTCTATCCTAACATCTGCTGCGTCAAATACAATTTGAAGGAAGAGATCACCTGTGTAAGATGCCATGACCGTGGCAGAAAGCGACACCCTTGCAAAGTTGATACATCAGACTCTGCAGAAGAATTTTACATGACCAGTAATTTTATCATTATTATTATTATTTTGAGTTTTCTGCTCCAAAATGATATTTGGGGGAAATAGAAATCATATATATGGCAAACTAGAATTTGGGGGAAGTACTTTGACAACGGTGGGAGGAATATTTTCTCCAGTTTGACGGAAACTGCGGATAAATTTCTTGAGGTCAGTGTCCATGTACTCAAACACCAAATAAAGAACTGTTTTTCCTTCCTTATTCTGCCCTTGTTTCACATCCATCAACCTATGAAACACAGAACCCACCACTATCAATTTATTGAAGAAACAGAGAACCAACATGAAAACCTTCCCTAAATGAAGAAACAATTTTTTTTTTAATTGTTGTTTCCAAGAAAACCGTAAATGTTTCCAAGAAATGAAGCAAAGAATGATGAGAGAGGGGAAACCTGACGACATGGGGATCACGGGAGAGCATGCGGAGGATGGAGACCTCGCGGAGAGTGGTGGGAGGGACGCCTTCCTCGTCTTCGTGGAGGCGAGTCTTCTTGAGAGCCACGATCTTCCCAGTCGCCTTCTCTCTCGCTCTGTACACCTTCCCGTACGTCCCTTCTCCCACCTTCTCCAGCTTCTCGAACGCCTCCATCGCCGACACCGTCGTTTTCTCCATTTCTCTATCTTGTTCTCTGTCTATCTCTCCTCTCTCTCTCTCTCTCTCTCTTTCAACAAACAAGGTATCCATCGAGGTCTGAGGAGCTATTAATATATGTATCTATATAGCCGTTGAATTTGAGAGGGATTTTTCATCGTTGAAGTTGCAACGGCATTCTTTTTTGAATTTCAAATTCTCACCACCACCACCCCCCCAAAAACAAAACCACCACCGCAAGGGTTACGACGCTCCGCAAATTCTTTCCTTTTTCACTAACTGGGCCAAGGCCCAATTTACGTTTAATCACATGGGCCTTCTGACATAACATGGGCCCAATCATTTTCTCTGTCCAAATCTGTCATAACCACCTAATTCCTTTGCGTTTTATGATATATTTTTTGATGGAAACATTAAAAAAAAAAATTGTGTTAAAATTATATTTACATTTAAATATAAGAAGAGTTGTAACATAATATTTCTCAAAAGGGAAAACAAAAAAAGTTGTAACATAATAGTCGCTGGCAAAGTCCAAATTATTAGAATTTAATTCACCATGTCTAAATTCAAGGGTTAAAAAAAAAAGACTAGTTATTATACATATTCTTTTTTTTTTTAGAATATTATATATATATAATCTTGTTTAATCCAATATGATGACAAAGAAATGAAAATGAAAAAATTGACCCTTTAAACATCAAAATTTTACCTGATGAATATCACGTGCAAAAAAATAAAAAATAAAAAAAGGTTACATGTCTTCTACCACTAGGCAAACCACTACACATTTGGCGATGCTACTCTATTGTTACACCTAATTTAATCTCTGTAACATTTACATAGGAAGAGAAAAAATATATTAACAGTTCTTCTAGCACTACATCTATATCTCAAAGGCATTTTGTTTGTATGTTAATGTTAGAGCAAAAAGACAGCCTAACTCCTAATTGCTCTTATTTAGTTTTGTACATACAAAGGATGAGCTAAACAGTACCAATAATGATTAAAAAAAAAAAGCAGTGCTGGGTGCTTCATGATCTAAATTCTGAGATTTAGCCGCACATTCTCAACGTTCACAGATATCTTCAACTTTCGTTCTTCCATATCCTTGAGAACAGCAAGCAGCTTTGCTCTATATGCTTCGCACCGCTTACTTGCATCTTCCAGTTCAGCACTCAATTCCTCAATTTTCTTGTCTTGATCCTACACAATTATACAGTCAATACCACACATATGGAAGTTGCACTAATACATAAAACGAATTTTTCAAAAGGAAAACACAAGTAAAAGAATCAAGCATTGGAGAACTCCCTCGCTGTACATGAAGCAGATTTGTCAGGCTGTTTTTTTTAGATCATGTGTAAGATTGCTAAATTTCAGTCATTATTTAAGCAAAGAGCCTAAGTCCCTTCCCAACGCAATTAACAATGGCCATGGTCAAAAACCAAGCTGCATTCTATCATTCTCATTTGACACCCAAAGCGTTCGAGTACCTTATATTTTAGGGGAAGACACCATAAAAAGAATTATTAAAAATTATTATTATTATTATTATTTAATGAAAGAATAACTCACCGATGAGTAAGACTGATGCCGCTGGCTGCCGCCATATGCAGTTTGGTGTAGGACACCAGGAATGAGCTTTTTAGCTGCAGCAACTTTCTTTGCAGCCTCGTGAAGAGAATCCATGGCTACATTGTAAGTATGCACTGATTCAGCTCCTTCTTCGACATATCTGATTGCTTCCCTGCTCAGATTTTCGTAGCGAGCAGCAGAAGAATCTTGAGAATTACGAGGCAACCCAAGAGCCTGCTCATCCAATACAATCCCACTTTTGGCATTTCTTGTCCACCTCTTCAGTATATAATGGGATGGAAGTGTAAGAACATTAGTCACTCTAAAAACTGCTAAAATGTGTCTACAAGTAATTCCTGAAAACTCAAACATTTGGCAGCTACAGCCAGCTTTCTTGTCAAAAACATTGAACCTAACAAAGTGCGCATTGTGGTCTTCCCCAAATTTTGCCACCCGATACATGGTCTCCAACCCCGTATCATGGACAATTGTTGCAGGATAAGCAAGAGTCTCTACCAGTTCCTCTTGAAATTTCACGAATACCACTTTTGTGTACACTTTTGCAGCCTGTTTCTCCATTGGAGACGGGGTCTTCAGAAGTGGAGTGGTGTTCATTGTTTCATAGTCCGACGTTACTTCCTTCTCATGACGACTGGCAATTGCCTTCTCATATTGCTTGATGAGTGCCTGAGTTGTGGTTGACGCATTTATGTACCCATCAAAATATGAATTTATGTTATCGCTTCCCTGCATATTGGACATCTCGCCAAAAAATGCATCCCTAAGAAACACGGGCACCCACTGCTGGCGAGTGTTGTACATCGACTGAAGCCACTCATTATCCCTGAGATTGTACTTTTGGAGCAGGGACTCCCAACAAGACTCAAAGTCATCAACTGTCTCTGTGACATTGATGCACCTCAGAAATTCAGCTTCAAACGTGGGGTATGAGTGATACACATATGATAGTTTCTCCTGAGCTTCTCTAAACACATTCCATTTACAAAACCGATGGCGGCTTCCAGGAAACACTTGCATAACAGCAGATCGTATGATTCTATCTTGATCCGTGGTAATTGAGACAGGATGACGGCCAGACATTGCAGCCAACCAAGTTTGGAAGAGCCAAACAAAAGATGACTCTGATTCATTGAGAAGCAAAGCGCAACCAAACAAGACAGGCTGCCCGTGATGGTTCCAACCCGTGAATGGGGCAAAAGGCACCCGGTAACGGTTTGTTCTATATGTCGTGTCAAATGTAACAGTGTCTCCAAAGTAGGTATAGTTCATTCTGGAATTCGCATTGGCCCAAAAAACAATACCAGGAGTGGAGTTATTGGTATCAGTATCAGTATGATCGCCCTGAACAGCACAAAAGAAATCAGGATCCTCATCCTGCATCCGCTTCAAATAGTCAAAGACAAGCTGACCCCCACTGCCTAGACTCCTCTGCCTACTACTGCTCATGTAATTCTGGCAATCCACTTTTGTGAAACCAACATTGTTAACACCACCGGATTCCTTGATCAAAACAGACATTACCCCACTGGGGCCCATCCCGGCAGCCTGAAGGGTGTCGATGAGGCTGCGAGCGGGGCCGGAGACGTGGCGGTGGGAGCGGAGGGAGTGCACCTTATCGGGGGGAACAAGCGCGTGGTTATGCTCCTTGACGAGCTTGGAAACCGCCCATTTCCCGGAGGAAGTCTGCTTCTTGACCGTCATCTGGGCCTTACAGCCGACCCTGGTGATGGTGCGCTGGCGCTTGGACCTTGACGCAGAAAAAAGCTAGAATGACTTGAATTGATAAGATCATAGTAGAAATATTTCATAAATAAATCAACGCCAATAGGATATTGGAAGATATTGGAAGAAAAGAAAAGTAAATAAAAAAGAGGAGAGAGAGGGGAACCTGGTGTGGGAGGGGGCGGAGGACTGACGGCGGAAGCCCTCGCGGGAGCAGACAATTTGGCGGCAGATGATGGAGCCGTCGCGGCGGGAGCGCTGGTAGACGCTGACGCGGGTGCTGAAGCCAACTCGGCGGGCGTAGGAGTTGTAGAAAATGCGAGCGGCCTGCTCGGAATCGAATTCCATTCCCTCGTAGGGCTCGAGATTGGGGTCGACACTGCAACTGGTGGAGGAGTAATCGGCGCCGCGAGCCCTAGCGGAGGACGACGAAGAAGATGACCCCTGCCTCTCCAACATCATTATACTTAAACTATCAAAGTCCTCGAAATCCACAGCCTCCAAATCCATGGCGGAAAATAGACACACAGAACAGATCACCAGGAGATATGGCTATGAAGTCTTGCTGGTCTCTTCCATTATTTTCTTATCACTCGGACAGAGAGCCAAGAGGGCCAAATGTAATTGGGTGTGGCTTGGACAAGGCAGTTGGGGTGGTTTGAGTTACAGTTAAAATGATTTTAATGTTGGTTGGTTTTTTCAGTTGAGATACAGAATAGAGTTGCGAGGGACTTATTAGGATGGTTTTTTTTTTTTTTTTTTTTTTTCGAAGTACCAAGTTTCGATTTGGGGGAAAACTTTAGGGTGTTTTAGAGAAAGATGGGACTTTGATTCTTCCACTTATTTCAGATTTCAGCTTCCAAGGACGGGGAGGCCATGATCTGGTGTCACGCGATCTTTAGTAATTTAATTTATCTCTCTTCTCTACTCTCTTATCTACTGCCGACGTGACTTTGGGTTGGTATAATGTGGTGTGGTGATAACAACATTTTTTACCCTTTATTTTTGGGATGTCCTATGTTTAATATTTAACAATACCAATATAAAAAATCTTTCTCAATCAATAGGTTGTGCAGCCTTAATTTATGGTGACTTTCATAAAAGTGTATCAATCTTTTTATTTAAATTAGATTAGGTCCTTTTTTTTATTAATAAATCACATAATTTCTTATATTAATCAAAGATAAAGATAAAGACGAAGATGAGATAACACTCGTAATCTCCCTTCAATTAAGAAAAAAAAAAAGGTTTGGGATATATTAAAAAAAAAAAAAACCATTACTGGCATCTTTACTGACTCAGATTTAGTGTCCAAATTCTAATGTGGCACATGATATCTCTCCGTTGTACCACATTATTCAACATATCCGTACATTAACATATGAGAACAACAATTAAAAAATAGCATAATATGAATTTTTTTTTAAATATCATTTTCGAAATTGCAAATTATAACAATTGAAATTTGAAACTCACTTTTAAGAAGGGGGGAAAAAAGGGTGTCTCACGCGTATATGTGTGGTTAGTACATCCTTATGACCGAAGCTGATTAAATTTTCTATTGTTAATTGGACACCGTATGATTATTATTATTATTATTATTATTATTATTATTTTGAGGTAACACTGTATGATTATTTGATTTACGTTCTTATGTGTAAACGGCATTTTCCCCCCTGGTTTAAGTGATGATCGAAATTTTATTTACAAAAAAAAAAAAAAAAAAAAAAAGAAGGTGATGGCTGAAATTTGGGTTGATTTGCGAAATAAACGGGGGAAATGGAAAAGTAGGATGTTCACCGTGCAACAACATGCCAAACAGCCAAATTTCGCATCTTCAACTTATAACAAAGTATTAAAATCAATACGTAGATTTCTCCCCCCTGGGCATAAGGTAATTTTGGCTTATCGCTATTATTATTCCCTAACAGAACTATAGAAGCAGGCAAGAAGCACAAAACAATTAATTTTTAATTTAATTAAAACAAAAAAACTCAAATGTAATTCCTTGCTCCAGTACAGCACATTCAAACAGCTATTTTCTTGAAAATGCGACTTGGCGCTTTGAGATATAATAACAAAGTTTTCGTAAGAGTAATTTCTGATAAAGGACCTAAGCTGCCAAACAAGTCAGGTAACGCATTTAAAGATTAGCAAAGATTCGCATCCCGTCCTACAACTAGAGATGCGCTAAGCTCAAAACTCAAGAAAAATGACCGCAGGTTTTTGAACCATTTTCCAACCGCCTGTCACAACATAACACGCAAAATCTCTCCTCATTTGCTTTTAAAAAAAAAAAAAATTACAAAACCTCTCACTTATTTTGCATAGAAAGTAGCATCAGACATCAGGGGAAAACCGTTATTATGCATAACTTAAATTTTGCACCTGAAGTTCAGGATTTAGCCTAGAGAAAAATTGAGATTACATGAACACAAGAAGATTAATCACAGGCAGCACCACCCATCAAAATTCCAAATTTACTTTCAGACCTTCAAAGGAGTGACTGGCTGCTGAATGAATGTGAAGACATTGTTGTTAGAACTTCTGTTACGGATGCCATTACACTCAATGCAGATTTCAGAACGTCCTGCGAGCACCCCGGCTTCACAATGGTTCGGACCTGGAAAAAAAAAAAAAAAAGCAATTATATAGCATTACGGTAACATCGTGTCACAGCTAGAAGATAAAATGAAAGCATTTTGGACTCAGGCACTCAGGGGTGATTTTTACCAAATTACATAATAAAAAGATTCTCAAAGATCCCATTTCAAATCTATAATGTAATTAGGGGAAGAAGCAACAAAAGGGCATAGAGCCATGATTACCTTGTCTAGATATTCCTGAAGCTTCTTAATACGACCCATGTAATCCTGGTCTTCAACACATAGTGTCACAGCCTTAGCATCAGCACCAGGACCATCAAACTGAAGAGGTCCAGGATTTCTGTAAAGATCATCTATCAGAAGTTCGTTGGAATTTTGCCTCAGCAGCCTGCAACCCAATTGGTCAACCGGTTAATAAGGATTTAACATTCACTCCCCCCTTTCTAACTTACCAAATCAAAAGGCAGAGCCAATGGAAAGTTAACTTACTCATAAGCTTTGCCTTTCAAATCCACGGTGGCAGGATGAATAGCAGGTTTTCCAATAGATGGAGCACCAGGATTTTGAGACCACCGCTTCACAGTCATCATCACCTAATAATGTGCATTGAAAACAAGAATAAGCTATCAGAATTTTGACCGTGCGACCAATACAAGAAAGCAGAGACAATCAAGGAAATTGTATACTTCTAAGAGGTTATGCTAAGTTGGTATACAGATATTTAAAGAGAGAAATCCGTACTGCAATTGGAGCAGCACCACACCGCCACTTGTTCACCGGATTCTTCAGGTTAGTTACAGTTGCCATGTAACCATTCAACCCAGCTGCTAAAATATGGTAGCAGATGTGCCCAAGAACCTGCAAAGATTATAGGAAATAATATGCTGTATTCAAAGGAAAACAATATTGCTCAGATAATGTAACTGAAAATTGTTGTTAGAAGTAACATACATAGGCATAATCACAGTCGAATTTTGATGGTAAAGATCCCCGAGCCTGATAACCGAAGAAGTGGCAGATAGCATTAAATTTCTTTCCCTTGTATGTACCCTCTTTCTGTCAAAGCCATAGAAGAGATCAATCAGTAAGGAATTTCCAGAATAACTCCAGAAATTTTAAGTAAAACCAATTTCATGTCGTATTTTTCAAGCAAAAAATATTCCCACTGAATGCAAAAGTTCTTGACATACATAGAGCCCAAACTGTAATAGTACATAGAGCCCAAACTGTAATAGCACTATCAAAGGAAGATTAACAGCAATGTATAATGATAAATACACGCTAGTAGTAATTTAAGAGGGAAAGATCAATCTGTCATACCAGACGCTTGTTTATTTCTGCCTCCACAAGATGTGCTAGAAGTTTCTCTGTTTCAATCTGGAGAAATAAAAAATAATTATTATAAGAATCTAAAGTTTGTTAACTCCTCGCAGAATATGGTGAATCTGGTCTAATTACCTGGGACAACTGTGCAGAGTCATCTGATTCAGGGTAAAGCAGCAGCTGCAACAAAAGAAAAAAATAAAAGGAATAAATAAATTTATTAAAGTTTAAACGGTTTCAATGATTTGCTGGCATAAAGTGGCATATGACCATCAGAGTGACTCCATAGAATGAATTAAACCTGTTTCTTGATAAAGGGTGGCAAAAACTCGAACAACGCAGAGGCCCACGGTGAAAGTTGGGAAGAAATGTTATCAACAGAAACACCTTGCCTAAGCAAACCATGAATTTCCTGAGAGAAACATGACAATTGTATTAAATCATAGTTACTGAGAGATCAGGATACTATCTTGAGAAGAGGGGGGGAGGGGAGAAAAATTAAAACAAAATGATCAGCTAAAAAAGAAGTTAATTTTGGATTAAATACCTTCAAGAGGGCATAAATTTCAGGAATGCTTTCTATAAGTCCTTCTGGGAGAAGGATGACGCCATGGTTCTTGTCTGTCCAAATTTGTTATATAAGTAACCAAGAAAAAAAAAAAAGAAAAAAAAAAACTGTAACCAGTAAAAAAAGCACCACAACTGGTTGAAACCTTGTTCTGCACGGGCTTGAACTGCATCACAAATTTGCTTTGTTATGTCAAAAAGAGTCAGCTTTGATGCCGCTACCTCCTCACCAAGAATGACCTGTTAAGAATATAAAAGTTGAAATTATTTAAAAAAAAAAAAAAGAAAGAAATAGATCACCTGGTTGTGATCAAAATACGATATTAGGGCCACACAGGAAGTGCTAACCATATTTGGATGTGACTGGAGAGTGCACTCTAGGGCAACATGTGAATGCTTTCGGCCCATTAGTCGAATAAAATAATAATACTGCAAAGAAAGAAAAATATATTAATTTTTATTCATACTTAAATAAGAACTTTCTCATTTGCAAAATAAAAGGTCCTTACTTGAGAACTGAAAGACCAAGTAGGGATGCAGAAAGCTAGAAACTACAAATCTTATGTTAAAACAACTTATAACATGACCGGTCAACTGAAAGAGGAGTCAACTACCTTCTCAGCAGAAAGAGCATCGGTGCAGACATTGCTGATAAGCTGAGAGTTAACCTAATTATAAGAAACAGAAATTTTAGTACACAACACATAGGGTGTCAAAAGGATAGTCTCAAAACTGATCTAGCAAAAACGGAAAAAGAAAAAAAATTGCTAGTTCCCTTTTAAATATCCATATTTACCATGCATAAAAGACGAGATGAGAAAAGGACATTAACGTAGCACTGGACTTTTACCATGTCTGTAATGGTTGTACTTTCAAGTTAACCACAATACCATTTGTATGGTACTATTTTTGTCCATTGTATTATCACGGTTTTTGGATAATATACTAAGACTATTGGGGTGGGGGGAGGAGAGAGAGAGAGAGGCATGTATATATATATATATACATATAGAGTGAGAAGAAAGGTTCATGCGGCTCCTCATGGTAGTGAATGCTCAAACTTGCATAAATAATTACTCTTTGGCTGGTACCTTGCATATTGTATCGAAGCCAACATTAGTTTCCACAAACTGATTCTTAAGGTCTCCGTTCAAAGTTACAGGAACTCCAACCACCTACAAGTTTAAACACAACAATCACTTAAAAAAGGAGCAAAACACACAATTCAAAAAGGTAACACCAATATTAATTAATACCAAGGTACAAAGGAGCCAGGATAGAAGCTAAAATTATTACTAGCCTTTTTTTTAACAAGTCATGCCTAACCAAAAGATACCACATATTCTCCACAAATTTCAAGCATAGAGTACCTTTGTTGGGCATTTTGCTTCAGCAAATGTTTCTGCAAGTTGGGCAGCATCAGTGTTTGATGTCACCCCTAAAAAAGAGTAAGATTCAAAAATTAGTTCCCCTCCCAAAATTATTTACACTGGCTAGTAAATCCTTATGCATTCCATTCACCTCCAATAATGATAAGGCCATCTAATTTCAACTCCTTGCACGCAGTTAATGCAGCATTAACTTGCTCAGTTGTTCTAATCTGATCCTTTGTCCGTCCCAGCAAATCATAACCACCTTGTCAAGCACAACGATAAATCACCGCTCATAAGTTTATGGACCAGCAGAATATTGACTGCATTATCAGCATAACTCTTCATGAGAGGCCGAGATTGTTTACCTTGATTCTTGTAGGTTGCAAGGATGTCATCCGTTATCTCAAGAGTTTTTTGTGCAAATAAACCCTCAGAACCACCTGTTGGTGGACATAAGTATCATCGGTAATTATGTATGTTCCTTGAAAAAAGACATAAAATACATCACAATGCTTGGGTACAATCATGATTGAACCTCGGGGGGAAAAAGGATAAAGTAATCCTAAGGCCCACTCACATATTGACAAAATAAAGAAATGTCCATTGTAATAGCAAAAGAAAACCGATTAGCTATAATGAGACTATAGAGTAACAATAGCAATATAAAGTCAGTACAAACATACAAGCAAACAAGTTTGTCCAAGAAACTAAAACGTGCAATGAAGACTACAGGATAGATGATTACCCAAGAATCCAAGTAAAGTGCTCTTTGGGTTGTGAATTTTGAGAGCATTGTGAAGACCCCATATGACATTGTGCCCTCCAGGAGATTGTCTACCACAAAAGACTATTCCCACCCTGTTCAAAGACAAGAAGACAGACATCATTTTCTATATATTCAAAGCCACAAATATAAAGCCATTATTGCCTGAGTTAGTATCTAAACATGTTCAATATGATACACAAATACACATCGACACAGGTTGCACAAGCACCCTCCGAAACACAGAACACGTCACAAAATAAAAGAAAATGAAAGCAACCCAGCAGTCAGTGCAACTAAACAGTTGTCATATAAGTCAAAGAGTTAGCATATTATTTATAAAAAAAAGGAGGTTTCCTCTCATTGCACTTAGGAGGGGATCACTGTCTTATCATGGCCTTGCTATATTTCCTTTTACTTCAATAAACTGCAACCCAGTGGTAGTGATCAAAGCGTGCAAACCTTTTAGCTGGATGCTTAGTTATGATATGAGCATCAGGTACTTTTGCAGTGGCCCTAAGAAAGTGAGCCAATGGCTGACCATAAGTATGAGGGAAAGATCGGCTGATGGTGTGGGCATCGGTGGGGTCCAGAGTTGTAGTCGTATCACCAAATTCAACCCTCACTGTAGTTCCCTGCATAGTGATGACGCATCAGCAAAAACGTCAAGGGAAAAAAAAAAAAAAGCGTAATGAAGGTTTTAAGGCACTTAAGTGCATAAAAAGAAATTAAACCATGGATCAAAATCAATGTAATATGTAGAAAACTCTCCAATCTCTCCTAAAAAAATGCAAGTTATCCAAAAGCATTTGTGGCGGAACCATTTATATCCCCGCTAAAATGTTAAAATTTTTAAATGGTATGTGTATTTTTATTAAAAAAAGATTTCAGTTGTTGCCTTATTTACGAAGTCAAGTTATAATTATGTTACCATTCAATGAAAAGACTCATATATTTACATAATGTGCGCCAACGAAAAGTTATATATAAATATAGGCTCTGCCACTGGCATACTATATGTCCCTAGTCTCCTTCCCTCTAGGAAGTGAAATTAGAATAACCTGAAACAGTGGCGAAAGCCCTAGAAAACACAGTAAAATTCAAAAGAAAGTTCCATCATTTCACTGAAAAAATTGAAGAGTAATTTCGACTTGAATTATTAGCCTTTTTTTTTTAAATTAATTCTCTGGATTAAAATTGGAGTCGCATGGAGGATTTTGAATCTGTCGCTCAATCCATTCCTTCCTTTAACCAAAAAGTTTTAAAATCCATCCACTAATCATCCCACCCTTATCTCTCCTTCCACCTTCCCGTCCTGCCAAACAAGGCCTTAATCACAGAGAATCGTGAAACATTCATTTCTTCGATCAGTCTCTCCAGCCTAAACATAAATACTGGTATTTCAAGCAAAGTTCTTCAAACCTAAACACTACTGCTTCTGTACATCATTTCAATGCACCGATTTCAGAAATAAAACGCGGAAAATGCAACAGTGAAATAACATAACAAAATTAAATAAAAAAACAGATCTAAATCATATATTCCAATTTCTTCCACCTCGCTCTCTTTACTATTTTGTTATTTCTCTTCTTACGCATGTAAACAGATCTAAGCAACTCCATAAAAGAACCACCAACCACCATGCTTTGCAAAAATCCCTATACCATCGATAACAAAAAAATTGAAGGAAAAAATAATAATAATAAAATCAAAATAAAAATTGTCACTGGCAAATAACAAGATGGAAAATTAAGGGGGGAAAAAAACCAAGGATAAAAGACCTGGAGACAAGGAGGGAGCTCGGGTTGGTAAAGAGATCGGAGTTTCTGGAGATCGGAGAGTTCTCTGGGAATGCCGTAGTCGGAATCCATGGTGGTTGTGTTAGAGAGAGAGGGAGAGAGAGAGAGTGTGTGTGTGAAGCTGTTGGGTTTGAAACTGGGAGAGAGAGAGAGAGAGAGAGAGAGAGAGAGAGAGAGAGTGCGACTATGCTCAGTGTGGGTTTTTGCGTTCAGAGCTGAGACCGTTTTTATAGTGGGCGAAAGGGGCTCTTCCACCGGCGATACAACCTACCAGGACAACGCAAGCACCCACCCCATTTCATGACTTGATTTGCCCAATTCCTCCTTCCCTTTTCCTTGTTATTACCAATATGCCATCGCCCCTTGATTTGCGCTTCGCCCCCAGCTTATTTTCACCCTTGCTTGTCTCGCCTTATTCTCACCCTCGTTTTCTTTGCTTGCTCACTTGATTAACAATTACTTTTTTTTTTTTGGTAGGTCAATTTCAAAATTTACCCAAGAATAGGAATTGACTCATTTTTTTCCTTTGATAATTAAAATTGCACAAAATTTTGTGAAGTTTATCCTAAATTGCAATTTTACTACTTTTATTGTTGAAATATTAAATAATTTTAATGTAAACCACATGATTAGTTGGAAAAAGATAATATAAGAGAAAACTGATTATATAAAAATTGTGAACAAATAATGAGTTGACCTGTAAGTTTTGTGAGAGAAGAGATTTAAGAATATTATTTTGTGATTAAAATCATTGAAACTTTGATGTTATAGTAACGAAAATACTAGTTACAATTTATAATAAGTTCAAAGGTTATTAAAGTTGTAAATTATAACAAGTAAATAAGATTAACCTATTCAAGGATATACGGATGTTCGTTATTTTTCAACTTCTCAAAACATTATGTCGCTTTTTACACCCTTTCTCTTTTCTAGATGTCTAGGTATCTGTTATGAACTTTTCATTTTCTAAACCTTATATATCTTTAAGGCAATACCCACTTGAAATATTTAACAAATCAAATAATCATTTTGACTCTAATCCACTTTACCTTCTTATTTTTATAAGAATATAATTATAAATTTAACTAAATTAGACATTTTATTATCATATTTTCTTTCTCTTGTATCAGACAATGAGATAGAAAAGCTCCATCCTCTCTTCTTATTTTACTCATCCTGATATTATACTTATCCCTCCTTTTCATTTTTCATCCCTTCTATCACGCATGACAGGAAAATAATGGTTACTTGTTAGCTTTTACTCTCCCCCTCCCTCTCTCTAAATTTGCTTTTAGCCTAGGCTTTTGGAAGAGTGTAAAAGGATTTTTAGAGAAAAGGGAAAATTTTGTTATTGAAAAATTGGTATGTAAATTAACTATTTTAATTTATTCATCTTTTTATTTATGTAAAATAGTATCATTATAAAGTAAATTCATTGAACATGTATTTTCTCCTTTCCATTTTTTTCCATCAAATAGCATAAAATTGTTATCTTTACTTAGTTAACCTTAATTTTGTTACTGTTAAAGATCTTTAATTAAATTTTATTAAAATTGATATCATGAATTAAATTTGTTTTTAAATATAAATCTAAGTTAATATTAATTAAAATAAAACCTTTCATGCTCTTAAAACGGCTTATATGTACAAGTCAGTGTCAATTTTTATATAAAAACATTATTATTATTATGAATAAAGTGTAGACTATTATAGGTTTATAAATTTATAATGTGAATTATCAAAATTAAAACTTAACATGCAAATTATAAATGTATGATAAATTCAAGAGACACTAGTACAATTTAACCTTCCAATGCTTTCTTTCTGTTTCTCATGCCCCTCGCTGAACACGGTAGAGGGACTTTAATCCATAGAATAGTGCTACTAAAAACAAACTAAACTTGAATCCATAGAAAGAAAGCAGGAATTTAGGTAAACCTGGAAAAAGGTTGAAACCAAAGTCATACATGCTACTAGTTTGTTTCCCCTTAATTTCATATTGACACGTTGTTTGCGGGGCCCAAAAGAATGACAGGAAGATAGGATTAGGAAGTGAAAAAGCTTCTTTACCAGTTTACACAAAGCACATCCGTTTGGTATTTTGGAATATGCCCACAAGGATACTCATGTAATTTCAATATGGCTCACTGACTCACCAAACTGCGTGACATGGGGTTCTGTCCCTCAGGCCTCACCTACCATCTAACCCCACTCATATTTTATGCATAAATTTTATATCTTCTTACTTTGAGTCGATGTGTGGCTACATTTTTTTTTTTTTTTTTTACTAAAACTAAAAAAGAGCTTGAACTGCAAGCATGTTATCTCCTATCAGAGAAGAGCCCCAAGTTGTCTTCCTTTTCAAGACTTCACCGTCTGCCTTCTGCTCCAAACACCGGGCAACATACAGAACTAATCCGTCTACGTTTCTACTTTTGGGTCTTTGAAAATTTCTACTAAAAAAAAAAATTTCTCTGAGAGACTACGGTCCAACCCCTCTACTACATTTTTTTTTCCTTGTAAATTGACTTCATAAAGTACCAAAAAAACCTCAACATAAATCTCTCTTTTTATTCTTCTCCTTCTTCTTCTTCTAGACATTCAGTCGAGTGTAGAAACAAAAGGTTCAAGGCTTTAGTCACAATTCCCCCATTGGCTTCAAAATTCACGAACAACAAAGTTAAAAAATAAAAATAATAAAAGAAGAGAGGGATAAAATTCAACTCTACTATATTTCAACAATGCAAAGCAAGATATAAACAGAAGAGGTCAGATAAACCAAGTCCTATGCCTTCCACGATAAACATATATATGGTTGTTGAAGCTGTGAACACAAACATGGTTTTTTTTTTTTTTTTTTGGGGATAAAGTCACCTAAAAAGGAATTAAGCCATAAAACAAAACAAAAATATTAAACAAGGGCAAGCGCTCAGAGACACAGCTGCAAAAGAAGGTGACAGTCAGGAAAGTTCTTCATCTTCGTCCAAGAGGCTTTGCATCTCCTACTTTTTACAAAACAAGATTGGGCCACCACGTATCCAAACGTCTCATTTGTCTTTCCTGCTTCTCTTGGAGCCACTCTTTCTGGAGCTTTTGTTGCCTTTTGTCCTTGCGCTTGAAACGCTCCCAGAATTGGTAGAAGGTTTACTGGCAGGGTGGACAGGCACATGAGGACCACCCACCAAAGCAGGGAACCCAACAGCAGGGATTCTGCACACCCAACAAATATTACAAACTGGTTTATAAACCAACCACGGATGGATGGAGGGATACAAGGATCGTGGAACAGAAAAGTAAAGTAAATAGATGTACACCCTAATGGGAAATGGCACTCAAACAAGGCAATAAGAGACGAAATTAGGCATCTTCACATGGTATCACTGGAGAACCAGTGTCCCGAGATCACTTTCGTTAACCAACTCTAAGATAAAAAGAGGGGGAGTCCTCTTTGTGTAATCTCTATTTCCTAACGCCAAAAATTTGATTTCAATCTAAGTAGTTCCAAGCACATTCAAGTTGGAAATGCACTCAACAAAGCTACATCATAGAAGAGGAAATTAGATATCTCGACATGGTATGACGGAATACCTAAGGTTTATGCATCAATTTTACTATCAATTAACTAATTAACAACCCCTTTCTAATTTTTTTTCCCCTCCTTAGATCGTAAGACCTCATCCAATATCACTCTAAAATAGTTCTACAGAGATGTGATCATGCAAACTTTCAAATTTCCTGTCTGCTTTATGAAGGACCAAATATCCTTGCAAGAGACGAGGAAAACATGGGATAAATAAAACAAGTAGTAACACTGTGCAAAGATAAATGATTTGTTGATGCTCCATACCCAACAAGAGCACAGCAGACTCCTGCTTGGCTGTGGAAGCACCATATGCACTGCCCATCTGCAAAGTAACCCGTAATGCTTGATTCTCTGCATAGCAGCACTGAAGCAAACGCCCCAGTCGCCTGCATTCTCCTTCCAGATATTTACTCTTCATCTCCAGATCCTTCACATACATCTTCTTCCTTTCCCTCGACCTTACTGCCGCATCTCTATTTCTCAGCTGCCTGGAAAGTCATCCATAAAACCATATAAACTCACAATTTTCCAGTCTAATAAAATAGGCTAATCACCCGATTCAATCATATACTAATTTTTTGTTCGGAATTTATCTCGTATGCTTGTAACCCAATATTATAACACGTCTCAGTACAAATACGCTCTGAAATTACAAGCTTAAAGTAAACAAATATCATTTTGAAATCAAGGCCGAGAACCAATTAACCAAATATATTGATTTAAATAATAGTTCTAAAGGCATATAATCTATAAAGCCGAACAAAGTCTTAAAATCTCCTCAATTGGGCTTCATTCAATTATATCAGACGCTTTTTTTTTGGCCTAGAATTCCACATCACACGCTAGCAACATAAAATTATAGCATTTATAAAATCCCAGATTATTATATGATAAAAACAGGAAAACAATATTATTCCGAGTTTGGTATCAAAGCCAAAGGCAACAGCAGATTATATTATATTAATATAATCTCCAAAGTCCAAACAAAAATAAATCATCAACAAAAACGTAATAAGCATATAAAAGTACCAAATCCAACGATAAATTATGGCGAAAAAAAATCATAAACCAAGAAAAGTGTAAAATGTCAAAACTTACTAAGAATTGAGATTGAAATTGAAAATCTACAAGATATGAAGAACCAATAGGGAAATAAATAGATTATTGGTACCTTCTCCGTTTCTTGGAGATGGGATCATCAGCATTGTCTTCGATCTCAGCAGCTTCCACCTTCTCCTTATCCTCCTCCTCCTGCTCCTGCTCCTTATTGTCCACCTCCTCCTCCGACAAATTAGCGTTGGCATCAGCGGAGAAGTTGGGATCAGAGTCGGTGGAAGCGGCGAGGGCGGGGATCTTATCGGAAATGTCAGCAGGCGAATCGACAAACAAATCCGCCAGAAAAGCCTCACAGTAGTCCGAAGAAGAATCCGGGGAAACCTTATCATCGTCATCTTCCATCAACAGCTTCTCAATCCCGTCGATCCACGAGGAAACAGAATCGGGCGAATTGTTGGAGAAAGCATCGGACGGCGAGGCAGATGCGTCGGTAATAACGGCCGGCGGGTCCCAGGCCAAAACGTTGGCGCCGCCATGGGAGTTGTCGTCGAAGATTGCGGTCAAGTCGACTTCTCCGATGAGGTTTTCTCTTCCCAAAAACTCCGCATCTCCTGCGTCCATCAACGGCTATACCTAAACCCTAAAAAAAAAAAAAACAAAAAACAAAAACAAGGTAGAGAGAGAAGAAAAGGATTTTTTTTTATTTTTCCTGGGGAAATCTAGAGATTTTCCATTCAACAAAAGAAGATTTTCAGCAAAAGAGTCGACGGAGGAATTTAATTTATATGAACAGAGAACCGCGTGGGTCAGACCCTTCGTGAGCAAGAAAACACCAAAGACTACACGTGGCGCCAGAGTCTATTTCGATGGCTGGGATTTTGTTTAAGATATGACGTGGACGTACGATGTATGGTAGCCATGTAGGATTGGAGGTGCGGGAATGCTGTCATCGGACCAATAGGAATATGGCACGCTGAAATGTGGACATTTAAAGATATGCCACGTGGACAGTCGAATTTCCGTCTTTTGTAGCCACCGACCTGTGGCGGTGATCGAGAGGACAATTTTGGAGCCTCCGGAGTTTTATCCAAATCACACTTAAATATAATATAATTCTCGTTCATATACGATCTTTTATATTTAAAAATAATATTTATTTATTTATTTATTTTTTAAAAATAATTATTTATTAAATTTTTAATTTTTTATTTATAATACACTCTTTTTCTTTTTAAACTCTTTATTTATTTTTATTAATTATATCAATTTTTTAACTCTAAAATATAATTTAAATATTTTTTATTTAAACACACATTTTATTTAGATACAAATTAAATATTTTTCATCTATATATAAAATACATTTTTAAAATTATATTCAAACATAATATAAATAGAATACGTTTACTAAACGTTTTATACCGAAGAACCTTTTTTTTTTACTTTGAATTTTCATTTTTCATTTTAACTTGAATCTTCTGGGCGTTTTCATATAAAAGTTGGAAATTTATCGTTTTTTTTTTTCTGTGTGGTAATTACATATAATTTCTTTTGTATGAAAGAGTTCTGTATCGCAGTAGTAAGCATTGTCGTTTCCAGGTTTCCTTGCTGTTTCCTTTCCTATTTGTTGTTGTTTGACTTATGCGGTTCTTTTCCTGATTTATGTCCTTTTTTTTATTTTTTTTTATTTTCCCTCTTTTGTCGTTTGTTTTCCCTTTTTTGTCGTTTTAGTTTTTTATTGTTTGATAATTGACACTGACATTATTCTTTTCCAATGTCGTATTTTTTGGTTAGTTGTTGATTTAATAATGTTGGTTGTATTTAATACTCATTTGTTTGAGATTGTCGTTTGCTCTACATTTTGAAATAATGAAAACTTTATGAGACATACACCTTGAGCACAGGTCTTGTAATGATATGCCTCGTGAACTTTAAAATGCAAGTTTTATTATTATTATTATTTTTCTTTCCTAACCTCGTTACTTTAACGAATTTAGCCCTCCTGTTAGAATTGCGGATGCCAATGACACACTGTGAATTGAGGAGAATGATCCTGCTAGAGAGGCACGACGGTGGATGTCGAAAAGAGGGGGGGGCTGCAACAATGTACTTCACAGGCAGGTTGATGGGCGAGGATGATCCCACAATCGTTCTGCTTGTGAAGATAATCTGAGTGGGCAACTGTGATGGCCAATCTGAAGCTGCTTCCAACGGCAAAGCTCACAGGGGATGGCATCAAGTTGTGGAAGATGTGGTGGCATAGGCTGCTGGAGGGGAGCCCACCACAAGGGAGGTTTTCGCAGAACCATGGTCACCATGGATGGAGGGAATCCTGCGCTACTATCGTTGAGGTGAGTATAACCTTGTGCGACCATCACCGGAGGAGAAGCAATGGTTTTGTTTATTTTTATTTTTTATTTTTTTTTGCACTTTCGCTTTCTTTGTTTTTTTTTTTTCTTTAAAAAAAATTTTGAAATGCCCTTTCACATTTTACACGCATGCACCACATAAACATTTCGTTCACAAAACTAACAGAGGATACAAAATTGTTTTAAGTTCTAGAGTTATTTACTAAAGTTTTCAAGTTCAAGAGTTACATTTAAACGAAATTATTACAAGACCCAAAGATTAGCGGGGAATTTTGAAATTTATCCTAAGCAAAAGCCACAATGATCTATATCACTATACTTTTTGTCGATCTATCTGACTATTGGATCCACATGCGAACGACACAAGATCTATATGATGAGAAGCAAGCGTTTAAGTAGTTGCATGCATTCTCTATCAATTGCTGCAAGTCATGGCGCTCAGAGATCATTTTGAACTAGTCTAGGCCACAATGAGAATGTCTAATGTCATATCATTCTTGCTGCGTCAATCAAGCATCTTCTCACATTACATGCCCCTTGAAATTGCTCACTTAGGAGGCATTTGGACAAAATTTTTCATTTTAATTTTACTTAAATACAATATAATTTTACACCAAACACAAATTTTACAACAGTACTACGAAAACAATTACTATTCAAAATGTTTTTAAAACAATCACATCAACTTTTCAACTCTACTATTTATCTCTACTTTTACCAATCATATCAATTTTTCAACTCTAAAATACTTTTCATCCAAACACACATTTCACTCAAATACAAAACAAATACTTTTCAACCAAATACAACATTCAAAAAACAAATTTCATTCAAATACAATCAAAATGCAATACGTTTACCAAACACCGCCTTAGCCTATCAAATTTCCTGTATAAGTACAGTGCCGCATTTGCAGGAAATATATATAAATTTCAAATATCTTTAATTGGACCGCCTTTTAGCCTTAATTGACATCTAATTTCTCGACAATGCAACGGGAACCAGCGATACTACCTAGACCTTCAGTTCCACAGCCACCAAAAATAAATAAATAAATAAATACATAAAAGGTGTTCAATAAAGGAAAAGCATCTGCATAGGGCGACCAGATTGATAGGTATACACGGGTCTATTACGTAACCGTAAATTCCACGCAGGGGTAATAGGGAAGATAATAGGAGGCATCAATCTTACTAGTGCGAAACAGCCGAGGTGCAGGCATCAGCACTTAGCTTCAAGTTAAAGCAATAATCTAGCTGCACCTTTTTTTTTTTTTTCAGATGCAAAACAGACAAGTTACTGGAAAGATAAAAATTAAGAATGCGCTTATTTATTTATTTATTTATTTATTTAATAAAAAGAACACACTTGATACACTAATTGGACTTCTCATCCCATGGTCTGACCCGCTTTGGTTTCAGCTAAACCATTTCAGCACAACCTAAAGGCACAGATTAGAAAACAAGAAAAAAAGAATCATTAGCAAGAAAAGTAACAAGGTACAAAATGTGGAGGGAGAAAAAGGAATCAAGAACCAAAAATTTATCAAACATAAGCTTCATCAGTATTTTTGAGCACTGAGCCTTGCGCTCCCTGCACTGCAGGCCTACAAATTGCTGTCACTTCACGATAGTATAATCAGTCCCAACTTGTGACATCATACGGTGACATCAAGGTTGCAATTCTAAAGCAAGCTGAGAGACAAACTAAATGGTTTCCTCGCTATTTATAAAAAAAAAAAAAAAAAAAAAGGAAAGGAGAAGACAGGGAGAGAACTCTGGGATATGTGCGCTAATCACCAAACCTGAGAATTATAATTAACATAGCCAAGAAAATAGCAAGATATAATGAAAGTAAACAACTAACGAAGTGTCCAGCTAGCCATGAGAATGCGTTCTGCATTAGCAGGGGAAGTCATAAAAAATAATGTCTCCGAGAAATGCTCTTTACATGCCCTAAAAAGCTGTAAAGACAACAAGGGAAGACATAATATTGTCAGATTCAGTGGATGACTTGTTTAAATGTTGAAAGTGATCTGTGCAACTAATCTGTATATCACACTTGAAGACTCCCCAAATTAAAAAAAAGGATGCCAAAAAACTATAAATGAAATGCTGAAACTAAGAGCGAGGGAACAAGGAGGATAATTTTTAGCTAAAATAGCTGCTACCGAGGTGAATCAAACAACTCTAACGGACCCAGGAGCTCTAATCCAGTAGCGTACTTGGAACCTTTTGCCTATGTCCAACTTCAATAAATTATATGTAAAACCATTTTCGCCTCATAGAAAGGAAAAGAACCACGCAGAAAAAAGATAATATTTGACCAAGCTCTCAAAGGCCACAACTTTGTGATATAAATGACAATCAGAAATACTTTTCTAAATGGCAATCACTTGCTTTCAAATTTTTGAGCAACAATTCATGCCAAAAGCTCCATGCTTTCTTCCTACCCCGTATCTCAAACCTCACAACAATAGAACAAAACACATGAAATTTTGCACACAACATGCCAATCTCTTAACAGCTCAAAGTGAAACTATCAGCTTCAAGAAATTCTTAACGCATCCATATGAGCAATGCTAAACATTGTTGACACTATAAAGCACCCATTACTTTCAAAGACATAACAAAATTAATTCACTATAAAGGTGGTGCTTGCTAAGTCACAAATCAAGAACCATTCACTAAATTCAGAAATACTAAAATTCAGCATCAAGAGAACTGAAAAGATTACAAGAGAACATAGGGGCAATCTAAAGCTCCCATTAAAGACACGGACTAATGAAGTCATATTAACCTTGGCAAAAATTACTACATAAACCGAAACCGACAACAAGATCCTCAAATTTGAAAGAAAAAGTTCCCCCACAGCCACATATAGTCGAAAGTTTTAGACGCATAAAGGAAACATCTGAGCCCAGAATGATTACCAATAGAAAGAAAAGTGCGAAAAAATAGGATTAGCTTCACTGCTTTTCCTCTCTTTCTCGATTCCATTGCTCAATCCTAGCACGGCGTTCCTCGCTTCCTTCCCTCACTGGAGGACTTCTGCTCCGCCTCGGACTACTGTGTCTTCTTCTCGAACCATCTCTGTCTCTGTCTCTGTCTCGGTCGTACCTACACCATAGAAAAACAAACAATCCATTACAGACTCCTTAAGAAGAATCAAGCCTTGTCTCTCTCTACCTACACTCCAACTCAATTTATCTTTTCCTCACCGAAGTTCTTTCTCTCTCACCTCACTATTCACTTTCCTCACCTGTGTTAGATACCATTTCGTTCATATTTTCTTTCTCCCCACCAATTACAGTGCTAAGATCAGTTCTTTACACTTCTCCTTGGTGTTCTAAATAAGTTATTAGACAGCCCTCTCATCAATAGAATTTCGAACAAGAATTCCAATTCAGCTTCGTAACAAATTTAGAAATAATCATCATACAAAGGAGAGATTGAAGTGATATATACCTATCGTGCCTGTCCCTGCTACTGCGATAATCACGGTCCCGATAATCCCTCTCGCGCCGGTCGTAATCCCTCCGATGATGACGAGGCGGGCTAAAGCTCCGGCTCCGGCTGCGGCTCCCCCTGTAGCTGCGGTACCTTCCAAAGAGCTTCCGCCGCAACTCCCTCCCAATCAGCTTCACGTGCATAAAATTGCAGTATCCGCCTCGGTTGCAGCTGTTCTCCTCGAATTGGCGGCACGTGGCCTCGCGGAAGTCGGTTACCGGCGAGAAATCGGCGATAATGGGGCGGCCGTTGTAAAACCGGCCCTGGAGCGCCTGCAAAGCGGCGGCTGCGTGGTCCTCCTCCTTGAACTGGACGTAGACGTTGCCAATCATGTGGTCGGCCAGATTGTCGCAGACATTGAGGCTCTCGATCTCGCCGAACTTGCAGAGCTCCTCAAAAATATCCTCGTAGAAGTCCTCGAAGTGCTCCTGGATCTTGCGAGGGTCGATCGGCTGGCCCTGGGCATCGACTCCGGGGGTGATCATGTCGGGCCTCTGGTACATGTTCGACAGGAGCAGCGTCGGCGAGATCGTCGGCCGGTTATGGAGGCGGGAGCAGCGGTCACCGTGGCGGCAGGCGCCAATCTTGAAGTAGAAGGGACAGTTCACGCGATCCTTCTCTGTGCCGAAAATGGAAGCCAAGTGCTCCGCCATGGATTATTAGTCGTTGTCGATTCTCACTGGGCTTAGGATTTTGAATTCTGGTGAATTAAAACTCAAATTTGCAGTAAAAGCCCCAAATCTCGAGGGACGATCGAAGAAACCCTAATCTTACAATGCTGCAGCCTGCACGAGACGACGCCCTCGGAGTCGGAGGAGAGAGAGAATAGTATGGGAATGGGGAGAATCCAGGATTCTCGAAGCTTCGGATTAAGTTTGCTTTTAATACCGGTGGCTGGCTGGAAGCCCAATTGGAAGCCCATGGGTTCAGGTATGGACTTTCTCAGGGCCCAAACAAAAAGTCAAAAAGCCTAGAATTGTGATTTTGAAATATCCTGGTCCCACCGGTACAATAAGGGAGCGTGTAACGGTAACCAAGGAGGAGGGTGGGCTCCCAGTGGATTTATTTGAAATTGGAAAAAGGGAAGGAGTGGGTGATTTAGGATTTGTTGCAGAAGAATTGGAAACAGTAAAATGGAGAAGATTGAAGGAGGAGCAGTATTGTTGGACCCGGAAACGGAGTTTCTGGTATCGAAGAGAGAGACGGGGAACGAGTGGGAGCTTTATAAAGAGAATGTGAGGCCATTGAAGAGGGGCCGCAAAGTTTCAATCTTGAACGACGCTCTCAAGTCTCACAACCACCATCTCCTCAAGAAGTCCCTTCTCGACCACCGCAGGTTTCTTCTTCTTTCTTTCTGTCTTTCTTTCTGCTCTCTCTCTCTCTCTCTCTCTCTATATATATATATATATGTATATATATATTCAATGATAATCTCTTTGGTTTTCTTAATCTCAGGAAGTTGATTGAAGCGATCGATGAGTATGACGGAGATGATCCACTTCAACCATGGCTTGAGTGAGGACTAACTCCCTATCTTTGCTTAAATTCCGTCTTTTAATTATTGTCCTTACGTCTAATTAATTCATTTTCCTGTTACTAACCGATTTATGTCAATTAGCTTTACTTCCGTTGATTAATATTATTTTAAAATTTTCTTTGGTTTTTTTTTTTTTTATATTTCTCTTCTTACCGGTTACGGCACTGCAACCTGCCCAATATGGCAATTACCTTTGAATTAAATGGCAATCATGTTGCACAGCTGGTCAATTTTGATCTAATTATATGATTAAACTCCATTTTACTCTATCTTTCATCGTTGGGATTTCTTCAAATTTCCCTAATTAGTTTAGGTTTTGTACCATACGGCTTGTCCATATCAACTCTAATTAATATAGAAGAATTAGTACATACCACAGTAGTATGATGGAAAAATTACTCGTCTTAAAATGCCTATGCGTGTTAGAGTGATATCTGTACACACCAACTAATGTTTTTGTTTTAATTTTTTTTGAAGGTGCATTAAGTGGGTTCAGGAAGCATTCCCATCTGGTGGAGACTGTTCCGGATTGGTTGTGATATACGAAAAATGTGTGCGAACATTTTGGCACTCGGAACGCTACAAGGATGATCTGCGCTACCTCAAAGTGTGGTTGGAATATGTAATGTCTTTTCTTTTTCTTTCGTTTCAACTTCTTTCGTTCTGATTTTTATGCAAGTTTTATTGTTTTTAATTATACAACTGTTTGGCAGGCTGAGAACTGTGTTGATGCGGAAATCATATACACTTTTTTGGATGCAAATGAAATCGGAAAGAAGCATTCCGTTTACTACATATCCCATGCTTTGCACATGGAATCCAAGAACAAAATGAAAGCTGCAAATGAAATATTTAATCTTGGGATATCCAGGTAAACTTATTTCCCCATAAAATGGCTGGCTGCTATTCTAATGCATATATTATCTTTCTATTTTTCATTAAGTGCCTGTGCGTATGGTACTGTTCACTGGTCAGGTTATCCAAAATATTCCTAGATACTGTACATTTCTGCTGTAAGGATTGTATAAGCAATGCATGGAATAGTAGGACTTTAATCGTCATGCTGTACTATTACTTTAATCATTGTGTTGCATTACAAGGGTGAATATGACCAGAACTGAAAGCATTTAAGGATAATAAATCATCCTCAATCTGGATTAAATTTTAATGAAAGTAAAGAAAATTCTATAAAAAAAAAAAATCAGGTAAGCTTATTTATTTTCTCATAAAATGGTAAAATGGCTGGCTAATATTGGTTGTTGTTATATATATCTTTTCTTTCTTTCCTTCCCTTTTCATTCCACCACTGAAAAGCTGTGCATATGCTATTGTTAAAAATCCTAATTTTGCAATATGTTGGAATAGTATGATTTACAGAGAAATTATAAGACTTTAATCATTTTGTTGTATTGCTCACTGCATAACTTTGGCCGTTGCTCCATATTAAAGGTCAGGTAGCATATAAGGACTTAACTAATACAAAGTTGAAAAAAACCAGAACTGAAAATTTTGAACGAAAATAATCATTCTAAAAACAAAGGCATGAGGAAGTTGTTGCTTCATTAGTTTTGATCTAACATGGAAACTTGTTCCACAGATGTGATGACTTAAAATTGTTCAGGAAAGACGATGTACAGAACGGAAAATGCTGCAGAAGCTGCTGCAGTTAATTCATTTTTTACTTGGCTTGTTGATATTGCAGATACTAACGATTGAAATATATTTCATTTGATAGGAATGCCCAACCGATAGAAACATTGAATGATGCTTACAGGAAATTTCTGGCACGTTCAATGAGAAGACCGAAAGCTAATGATGATGATGTATGCAAATATAGTGAAAGGGTTAATTTTCTTCTTTCCTTCTGTATTTCACTTGACTAAAACTCTACCCCAAATGTTTAGGACTCAGTAGACAAACGGTTACCACTCCGAAGCTTTGGAACTGTCTTGTCTAGAGGAGAAAACCGTGAGTCTCCATTATTTTTTGTTTTTGTTTTTGTTTTTGTTTTTGTTTTTCTTTCCTTCTTGATGCAATCTTCATTTCACAACTCTGTTGCCATTCTAGGAATGCGAGGGACCATGGAGAACTCTGATGTTTCAAGTCGAAACTCGAAGCAAGACAGGTGAGATTACAGACTTCTCATTGATTGGCTTCTCTAAGGTAGCTTCTAGCGTTCAACGAGTGAAACAACATTAGATACAATGAAATCGTATTCATTCTTGTAGGGCTCATGCTGCTCCACTCAGCATATATAAAGATTCAAGTGCTGCTCACACCACCTCGCATCACCAACCGGATAAGTTAAAGTCAGATATAAATTCTTGGCACACTCTTGGATCTCGAGCAGAGAGAAACAAAGAAAACAATGCCATGCCTACAAAGTGGAAAGCATTCAAGGTTTCCTTACCCTGTTTTCTTTGTTCAACTTACTCTTGTGCTCACATCCAATTCTAATTTGATTGAGAATTAGATTCTTGCATCGTTCTCATAGGAGCATCTAACTTTTTTTTTTTTCACAGGTTCCTCAAAGACCAGGATCCACAGCTGGCGGATCTAGTGCCTGTATAGAGGTTTTTGTTGACGAAGAATATGAAGAGTGAGTCATTTTATTTTTGAAAATCAACTTGGATTGCTATATGCACCAGATAGAGTTATGCTCATAATATCTTCAATTGATTTATACTAACCTGTTATCTTATTTTTGACGGCCGGTTCTAGGATGCATAAGATGCATGTTGAGGGTGTCAAGTCTTTGAATTTGCAGCTCAGACAAGGTGATGGCCGAGACCTTAAAAAGTGAGTTGTTGCTGCTTCATAATTTTCAGTATTGACGGCAATGGCTTGTGCCTCAAGCGAATACTAATCATTAGCATGATCAATTTGTATTGCCAGGGAAACGGAATTGTTGAGAGAGAATCCATTACGCAATTTCCCTCCAAACAGCCTTCCAAGATGATGAAGTTGTGGATTGCGTCGAGCTTCTGGCTGTGTGTTGTTTGTTTTAATTTCTTTGAAAGGAATATGAGGTTTTATCTCTAAAGCCCTACCCATTTATCGAATAATGGATAGACATTGGAATTGTTTGGTTCATTTCCTGTTGTGATTCTATTATTTCAATATTTGATTGCTATGGTCTGGACAGATGGTGACTGAAATTGATCTACATGATGAACTGTGTCTGGAAACTATTTCAATTCTGGTTATTTTTCTTTTTTACACATATATTTTAAAGCATAAAAAATGTATGCATGTTCTCAACATTGTATCCTTTAAATTTTATTTTCAAATCAAATCTTTGCTTAATTTTCTTGATCAACCGCTAGTTTTGACAACTTAAATAACAACTTTACTCTTTAAAAATTATCAAATTAAAACCCTCTATGTGGCATAACTAATAAAATAGTCATTTTCAGTTGACATGAAAGAATTATATCTATTCATGCTTTGTTTTTACAATGAATGATATTTTCTATTCTTTTTTTTTTTAGTTTTGTAATAAAAGAGATTGTTCTCATATTTCTAATTTATATTTGTATTTGGGATTTCACTTGAGTTCTTATCCAACGGTATTCGTCTATTAATTCCATTAATATTTTAGTTTTATAGAAATTATTGCAGTTTTTATGTTACGAGTGATCGTTTCTGAATCGATTGAAATATTTTATTGATTATAGATGCGCTTTTAGAAAGAATTTTGTATATATTTGATTATAAAATTACCGAGGAATTCGTGGAATTTTTCCATTATAGGATCTTGACTTATTTTTTTTCTCATTGAGTTTCATCAGATTTTGCTGATAGAATCGGTTTTAATAGATAGTTCACAAGATTATTTTATCTTTAATACTAGCATATATACTCAATTTTAATTTAAATGATTATTCTCCTTTCACAAAATAAAATGAAATAAAGTATACGTTTGGTACAAGTATTTTTTTAGCATTGCATTTAAATGCAATGCAATTTTCCCCCAAATACAAAAACATTTCATTCAAATACCAATCACATCACATTTTAAATCTAACACAATCACTATTTATTATTTCACTTTTTCTATTATTTTTATTAATTATATCATATATTCCCTCTCCCTCCTTTATTTCTTTCTACTTTTATCCATCACATCACATATTTATTATTAAAATACAATTCAAATACTTTTCCCCCAAACACACATTACATTCAAATACAATACTAATGCTTTTCCTCCAAATACAAATTGCATTCAAACACAATGCAAATGTAATGCGTTCACCAAACGAACCCAAAATCTTTACCTTAAAAAAGAAAGAATGAAATCTAAGGATACAATAGGAAGAATGTCCTGCTGTATATTTTCAATGTACAAAAACGGATGGTATGAAATAAATAACCGAAAATGATAATCAGTGGTGAAGAATTAAATGAACATTGTATGTTCACTTAATTCTTGATCTAAAACCTTGTTATTCAAAATATAAAAATTAATGTTGATATGATGCAACATATTAAATTAATCTGATTGATTTTATTTTAAGACAAGTTCTTTTTTTTTTTTTAAGTACCTTTTTATTCTCACCCACACATGGGGACGGAATGCCGCTGGGGTGGGGAATTAACATCCATTGAATGTGCTAATATGTACCTAAAACCATGATAGATATTTTGATTACTCAGTCCAAATCATTTATAATTGAAAAAGATGACATGTAATGAATGAATTTGGCGTTGAATTTTTTTTAATCAAGTTTTTTATTGTAACAATTTTCCTAATTTAATTTTGGAGTTTGTAAAGCGTCGATGTGGATCTTATTTAATTAATGAAACTCATAAAAAGGGCAAAAAGAAAGAGAAAAAAATTATTAAAAGAATTTATTGAGACATTCAATAACTACTGCTCCAATTTTCAAAGAATTCATAGTATATAGGTGTCAAGTCCTGAGCCTTTGCATGTGGCATGATGAACGGATGAAAATAATAAGACGTCTCTACTATCGTACCACCAGAACCGTGGTTCAACAACCTCAGGAAAAAAAAAGAAAAAAAAAGGTAGATTTAAAGCAAGAAAGAACACAGAAAAAGAAGAGTTCCGATTGGTGGGATATCTTGGATTTGGAAACTGAGATTGGGTTAGTTGGTGCGGATAATGTTTTGCATGTCCAATTAACGCAACTAACTGTGGTTAAATACTAACCCTGGTTAAATAAACCCAACCCTCGAAAACTTCCTTGCCTCTGCTCTCTAGTCCCCTCCCATGATAGTCCCGCGCATCATTGTCGTATCACTGTTGTTGTGTCGGTACAGACTACAAAACCAAAAACAAAACAAGAATCTGATTAACACACACACACACACACAGAGGGAAAGAGAAGGGAAGGAGATCAGAGTAACAAATCAAAGTTATATTGGAAAGATGGGATCTTTGTTACTGAGATCGGCATCTCTCTGGGGTAGCACTGTCAACAGGTCAGTTGATCATGATCATCAAGAGACGAAGATGAAGATGAAGATGAAGATGAAGAAAAGATCATCACCATCATCATCATCATCATCAGTGGTGGTGGCGATGGCAGCACCAAAGTTCAAAGGGACGCAGATGAGAGAGAAGCAGCTGACGGAGATGATAGAGAAGAAGGTAAAGGAGGCGACGCAGGTCTGTGAAGGAGACCAGACATCGGACGAGTGCAAAGTCGCCTGGGACGAGGTCGAGGAGATAAGCCAGGCCAAGGCTGATTTCAGGAGGAAGCTCGAGAAGGAAGATCCCCTTGAGTCCTTTTGCCAGGATCATCCTGAGACTGATGAGTGTCGTGTCTACGAATTCTAAATTACTTCATTTCACTCCTTTTCATCACATCTTCAACACATACATACTACTCTCTGTCTCTTCTCTTGGTCGCTTTGTGTGTCTCTCTTGGATAGTGATTAAATAAAAAATACTTCTGATCTCAGTATTCTGTTGTTCTGAATATTTATATTGAATAAGTTAAAATATGTAAATTTATTATCAACAACCACGCAATATTTAGTAGATGTTGAAGACGTCTTGCTTAATTTTTTTCATAATTTGTTTTAAGCACTCTTGTCCTAATCAAAAATCTTATTTGTGCTATACTATTTTTGAGTGTTCATGATAATAAGACTTTATTTTTTACCCCAGCATAATTTTTTTTATTTTCTCTTCTTTCAAAATTTTTATAGAACTTATTTGATCTTGCAAATATTGTTAAAATGGAGTACCAATAAGAAAGATATGATGATCATTGATTCATTGCTGTGCCCGCTTGGTGTGTTGCTAGTGTCCCTCTGTCGTCTATAATTACCTGCGTTTAAATTGTGTTTACGTATTTTTGTATGCAATCAGTTGTTGGCCTTTTGCTGCTGCTGCTGCTGCTTTTCCTTTCATATGTACTTACAATTTTGTACAGTGAATACAAAAACCAGACATGATCACGAACACTTTCTAAACAATCAAACAAGGCACTCTGAAGACCATCCAATAAGTAATCACAAGATTTTTCTTTAAGTGAGAATATACGGGATTTTTACGCAACTTTTAAACTAGAAGAGAACGTTAGACCTAGAGCAGAAAAATCATCATCAGCTAGCATAGAATTATAATCAATTTGCAAATACTTTAAGGAAAGGATCTAGGGAAGCCTAACAAAACAAAAATGGGAGTTCTTTGACTCACTCTCCCCCACTCTATTCATCAGCCCCTGGTTTGACATCACTGGCGAAGTGATACTCCTGATCACGGCCCACATAAGATTCACACATTAAATAAAGGGAGTACGGCTTCTTTCCAGCATCCATAGGAGCCATAAAATCCAGCTTCACCGTCGACTTCCATTGCAGAGAAACTCATTTGATGGCAACCAAAGAGTTACTTATGGTATCACCAACAACAAGCCACCACCCTTCTTCTTTGGCCTTGGGGTACCTGGGAGCATCCACGGGCAAAGCCTCCGTCCTCCCCTGGACATCCCTCTCAAGAGTGACTTGCAGCTTAACAACATCTCCAGCCCTCACGTTATTGCTCTCCAACACCTCATGTGTCATTTTAATGGGGAAAACGGTTGCAAAACCTTGTGATCTCCAGCAACTATAAATCTGTCATCTGAAGCAGCTCGCATCTCTCACCATCTCCATCTCCACCAAATCAAACACCGTATCTATACCTTTTACTTGACATCTCTTGGCCAGCTCCTTTGTGAAGTGGGGAAGCTGTAGAAGCATGGAATCACGCTCCCACATGCCCTTGTCACCATCTGGCTAACCTCCATTGCAAGCAGAGCTAGGCTCAGCCAGCCATTGCTAAAAATAACATTAACCATTGCTTGTAGCAGCCTGCTTGCAGAAAGGAGCACCTCTCGTTGGCCAAGGGCAAGGTTCCCGCCCACAGAATGCCTTGAGAAGTGGGCTTGAATTAGAGAGTTTGCTTTCACATGAGTTTGAGTTAGAGAGTTTCACGTCTGTCACTGTTTCCCCAGCTAACTGAACGACATGCATCTTCAGATGCTCTCCAAATTTCTTCTCCCAACCACGATAACAGTCCTTAGCAAGAGCATCAATTGTTGCAATACACCCCACTCGCATACTGTCAGGTCCTTTTTGGTGATTCCTCAATATTGCAAACTCTGCACAAATGGTCTTCCCGCTTCCTGTCAGTGCAGTAACTAAGACATTGTCATCTGAAATGTACAGAACGGTAAAAACCTGGGTCTGGACAGGGTTAAAGTGTTTAAATTCCTTATTAAGATCCTCATATGACGGATTTCTCAAAGCTGAAACTTGCAGCGGCTGCAAATCCAACAGGCAAAACAGTATGTGACCCTAGCCACCTAGACGAAACAATACGAATGAAGTGCGGTGGCGGCAAAGATTCATAAATTGGAACCACAAAAATCAATGTGTGGTCCTCATCATTGTTCTGCTTTTTCAGCATAAAATATTCATGGTGGATAATATATTCACAATCACTATCCTCCACAATCACCCAAAACTGCTCCACATATCCGTGAACTCTGTCCTCCCATTGGAAATCAGGTGTTATTGTGAGCTCAGCCCTCAAAATACTGCGAGTTATTGGCTGCACATGGGCAGCGAGGTCTAATTTGGGAAATTGACGAATAAACTTATACACCTGTCCTCGGAGCACGAATTAACTCCCCAAGTTCTTGAGATGAGAGATCATAGTATCTTTCCCAAGCCAAGTCGTTCTTTTCCATTTTAATCAGAACATCATTTGCTATTCCGTGGAATTGACGAAGTGGCGTTTGGACGCTCTGCATTCTCTTGTTTACCATCTAAAACAAGTTCAAAGCTTTCCTTGCTACTTGTGCCCATCCTCGTTTCAAAGCAATTTCAAAAAGGGCATAAAGAAGCCGTCAAGCACTCTACAGATAAAAGGGGGAAATAAGTAAGTCCTAATGTGCAGCCAAAAGAAGAAAAAGAAAATGTAGCAGAAGCAGACAGTAAAAAATTTACAAACAAAAGAGAAAACCACATGCTTTTTTAGATTAAAAAAATAGACAAATAAAACAAGAGATCGGACGATGACTTGAGTGATGTACACCATATCAGATGTCAATGAAAGCCCTTCAAACTTCAGCTTTGAAATATATGCTTGAAGCAAAACGTTGATTTTTGCACTTGGCTCTTCCAGGCTTTCTTCGATGGGAATGGGTTTGCATTCCAAAGGCTTTGCTAGCTCCATTTTCTCATCCTGACGTACAGTTACATATTTGAATTCCTCACTGGGTGAGAATAGATGACAAAGCTCGGTAGCCCCCATTTTTGGCTTCAAATGCTCATTATATATGGATATTTTGTGTAATATAATAGTAACTAGCAATGTGACCCAAGTCTGTAACCTGGAAATACCGACTTTTCTTAGCATACTTGATCAAATTGTTTTCCTCCTAAACTGTGTGCAGCAGAATGAATCTGCCAATGTTTGCAAACAACGTAAGAACTTATATTTCTAGCAAAAACATAAGAGCAAAGTACAGAACGTAGGACTGAAAATTCCGTTTAAAGAGTTACTCGCGCAGCTGTATGATATTTCTAGCAAAAAAGTGAGAGCACCTACTGAATGTTCACACATGTTAAAACTAGAACAAAAAATTATGCTTCAAAGTTACAATTACCATATTTCTAGCAAAAACTTCAAAACAGATGTTAGAAATGGAACCTCGAAGTTAGGACTGAAAATCACACTTAAAATTACTCACACAGCCGTATTATATTTCTAGCAAAAACACCACTAGGCATGTTAACATACAAATTGAACACACCAGCTATGCTTAAAAATTACTCCTATAGCTTAATCAAAATTCTAGAAAAAAACTTAACAGCACAAATTGAATAAACAAACTAGGACTAAAATTTAGGCTTAAAAAATAAAAACAATCTTGTCATAATTGTAGCAAAAAAAATGTAATTATGCTTAAGAAATACTCCTAATGTCATACAATGTCTTATCATACTTTCTAGCAAAAACGCTATCGCAACACATTAAACATAGAACCTAGGCTCTAAAATGTGTTCTAAAAATTGTGCTTGAAAAGTAATTTATATAGTCTATTAGAGCCCTTAAAATTATCCTTGTAGACAAAAGGCACGTGAAAGGAAGAGAATAATGAATAAAAAAATAATGAATATGACAACAAATGATTAACAAAAGCTTATACACTCTAGAGAAAAATGCTTATCAAACCAGCTTGTCGCTCGTATACATCCCTTTTAAGAATATCAGCTTCCATACCGTAGAGCGTAGGATTCTTACCATACGAACATGTAGGTAAGTGTAGCCAAACCAATGAATAGTCTCCGTGGCATTCTGAACAGTTCCAAGAACAATTTTGGCGGATCAGCCAATTTGGAAACAAAATGACTTTCAATAGTAAGTTTTTAATTTATCAAAGAAATATAGTACTGCAACTTAGTGTGGCCAGTAATAATGATTCCCTCTCCATAAGAATCATGTTGGGCCCTTCCCGCATGAACCAGCATCTGCATGACATTCAGGGGACTGAGTTCAGTCCATGCTCCTTTTTCGGGGTCATAAATCTGGGCGCCTTTAATGATCACATTGAGAGCAGATAGATTCACACCCTAAGCAAGAGTGGCAGTAGAAACCAGAACTAGAATGTGACCATCAACAGAGAGCTCCTAAACTAGCTGCCGGTCACATTTTTTAAAACCAGCATGGTGAATTGCGAAACCATAAGGGACCAGATCTTTGAGATCATTGCTCTACACCACTATATGTTTGTGGAGGATTTCACGGCTGGCACTGTCTTCTTTCAAGAATCTAGAGAGGACAGAATTAGCGAAGGCAGTGTCTCTTATGGCATGAGCTCTTTTGGCGGTCTCATTCCTTTAATGGACATAGATGGGAACCTAATGCTTACCCGCCACAGCCATTACCTTTTCATAGCAGATATCATTCATTAACTGGGACCTCTGTAGTGGCTTTCTCAGCTGGACTCTTATGAACTGCTGAGAAAGAGGGACGGGTCTATAACTGTTGTCAAAATAGAAAAGTCCCTTTTCATCAAACTGTAAAATCGACGCCACATCTTCATAATTTGGCAGTGTCACAGATAAGCCTACTAACCGAATATACTCTTTTGTGGTTTTGATCTGCCTAATAGTTCTAGCAGCAATACTTTCAAGCACAGGACCTCTATTATCATGAAGAAGATGGATTATACATAATCAAAAGTTTAATGAGTTGGGTACAAATACGGTCACCTGACTTCCTAGTTATGATATCCCACCTCTCAGAAGTGGTAACAATGATTTGAGTTTCTTCAATTTGCTGGCGACTGAGAGTCTGGTCACCACTGAGCTCCTTCACCTTCACGCCATAGTCCTGCAAACAATGAGACAAATTGCCAACAACTGCAGCAACAAGTGCTTTCATCAGCATAATGTACACAATCTTGTAATTATTGTGGTTGATCGAACCATCCTCCTTGTTCATGTGCAATTCAATCTGCTGAAGTATGGTGAGCATTGCAACATTAGTTTTGCCAGTCCCAGTGGGGGAACAGAAGAGAATGTTGCCTGCATTGAAAAAGGCAGCTCATACACCATACTTTATACCCTGTTCAACTGCATCATACCCTTAAAAGCCGACTGAGCCCATTTGATAATGGCAGATATTTTCCTAAGTTTCTCATCTGGATCAAATGCTTTTGGCCTCAATGCTGGCATATGAACTTCTTCATATCCTTTGGCAGCACGTATGTAGGATCCACTGGGAAGGAAATGCTCAAGATTAGAAGAAAACCGACCGTGTTCAAGGGAAAGGCTGTCGAGATCAATGAGCTGCAATTGGCCCTTCAACCAACCACTCTCTGAATCTCTATCACCACCAACTCCCCTCCTGCCCCCTCTCTCCGTCTCCACCGCTCTCGTCTTTTAACCTCCGGGTCTCTTCTTTAATGCTCTTGTCCAAGTACTTCTTTTGCCTCTCTTTTGCAGTCACCCTAGTGGCAAGCAACTGCTTCACAATAGCAGCAAAGTCAGGATCCAACTGCACCATTTCCTCAATTTTCTTGATCTCCTCTTGGTCCTCCGCAACCGATTTTGCAACAGAAACTTGATGAGGCTAAATTTATCATAATGCAGGTGCAACAATAGCTTGTCCTCAACATCCCTACCGTCGTTGCCTTCAGCGAGAATCTTAAGCACGTCTTCAGCAAGCTTCTGACACTGATGCGGATCAACATGCTGCTTATAAGCCTGAGAAATCTTCCTCTGTAGCCAATACGTATCAATGTCTTGAACATTAAGGCTCATTCCTTCATTTGCATCTTGCATATCATCGTCGTCAATCCTGCTGCCAATTTGCAAGCCCGATCCATTCACCTCCGCCACATCACCCTCATCTTCTTGGATCATATCAAGATCATTCTCTTCCTCCTCGTACTCATTCTCCTCAGTGCCCGCCACTGAACCATGTCATACTGAAAATCAGTGATAAGCCTCCCAATAGAAACCAACTGATCAGACACCTGGTTGGTAATAGGGCTCAACAGCTTCTCAGTCTCCTCCTTCTTGCCAAGATTCTTAAAGGCGTCGTTCTTAAGCACGGCAAGGATCTCGTCAGCAGCGCCACTGACAATGCTGAGGTGCTGGCCACCCACCTATAGCTGAATGACACTGAGCATGGCCTCGTACTTGGTTTTGGGCTTCTCATGAAGACGCCAACTTTTTGCCTGGAGAACTGGGGCCAAAACTTTGGGTTCCGAAAGCAAGTCCCGTTCCTTCTTCTTCTTGAACTTTTTAAGCTTCTCGTCCAATTCCGTTGGCTTCCAACAGTAAGCCCGGTCGCCAAAGCACTTGGGCATCAATTTTTCCTGAGAGGGATTCAGGCTCGTCAGTGGGCTCGTAGGTATTGTGAGGCCTACAGTCTGCGGTGACAACCATACTCGAGTTGGCCCCGGTACTCAAATCGCATGGCCACCACTGCCCAGGTGCGCCATTTTTATCTTGGTTCAAAGGTCTCAAAAATCCTAATACATCACCAAAACGACAGCAAACAATGAGAAATTCAGCAAAATAAACATGCATCAATGTTCTGGACTTAAAAAAAAATTAAATGAAAGAGGAAAAAATACGAAACCAAGCAAATGAAGGTTTAAACGAAAAATTAGGAGAGATTCAAGCAGTTAAAGGCCATGAGGGTTTCCTTTTTTTTTTTTTTTCTTTTTATTGCAATTAGGCATTCATCCGCAAGATGCATTAATAATTTATTCGAATAAAAATTAATGACAAAGAATACTACAGTGCATAGGCATAGAAAACTTTTTCTTTTTTTTTTCTTTGTAGTTTATGGACTTTTTTCTGTCTCAAGTGTGAACAAGAGAGCAGAGTCAAAGATAAATTTTTTTCCTTTAAGAAAAAGATATTCTTGTGAATAAACCAATAGCAAGAAAGTTCAATTTCAATGAAATTATAACCCCTTTTTTTTTGGTGAAATAAAATCCATTAGATGATAGTGGCGAGTAAGTGAATGCATCATAAGCGAAATAACATAAAAATAATAATCTAGGAACTCGCATAGCAGGTAGAGTTACACTTATCTGAATGAAAAAAATTAAAAAAAAATTTTAAATTAAGGGCCTCTTTAGAGTTAAGTTTTTGAGTTTTTTTTTACGAAAAAAAAAAAGTTTAAAAAGATTATTTAAAATAAAAAATAAAAAATCTTAAAAATTTATTTAAAAAATTATTAATATAAATTTTATTTCGTTATTTTTAAAATCTTTTATATTTAATATAAAAAAATATCTCATTTACGTTTTTATAATTTTTAAAATTGAAATTTATTATAATTTTTTTAATATATAAATAATATAAAATAAAATAAATACTAAAAAAATGTTTTGAGGATGGAAATTGTGGAGTACTAAACAAACTTTTAGGCTGCGTTTGTTTTTAAATTGGATATTGTTTTTACGGTTTCCAAGACAAATATTTTTGAAATGATTTTAAAATCCTATTTGGTTAGCTAAAATTTTAAAAATAAAACTTGAAAATGATTTCATCATTTTCACTTTTTTTTGGCTTAAATTTGAAAACAACCAAAAGATGAACTCACTTTTTGTTTTCCACAGCAGGTGCGCACGAATCACCAAAACCGTCATGTCTTCGAGCTTTAACCCCTCCTAGAGCCCCGGTGCCGGTGCCGGTGCCAGCTCGAGGTTCCAACTCGATAGAGTCGGTGGCGTCTCACGCCTGAGATCTTCCTCCCACAAGAATCTGCCCGAGCCGCTGTGCCAATTGCCTCTCATCCTCACAGCCAACTCTCACCATGGTGCTGCCGCCACCACCTCCTCCTCAATCGTCCTCCTCTCCGAGGTTTCTAGGACTCTCTGGGTTTGTCAATTTTCTCTCTCCCTTCTCTCCTGAGTTTAGATCTTTCACTCGAATTTTTCGGATTCCTTGTTCATTTTCTTTTCATTTTGGATTGAATTGGAGACATTTGTGATTTTGATCTCAATTTGGTGGAGTATGAATAATTTAATCCCTTCCTTTTTTTTTCCCTGTGTTTTCTTTTTGTTGCTGAAAATTTATGTCAGTTCTAAAGCATTTTGTTGTTTGTGGATTTTATAATAAACTAGTACATTATTTGTTCAACATTTATTTTCTGGGGAGTCTGGGCATGTATACGACTTCATCTTAGAAAAATTTAAACAAAACAAAACAAAAACGATATGTCGTTTTAAGAAACGACAGCTAATTAATGATACTCTTTTCTGTAAATGACAATCATGTCCTTTAAATTTATTTATAATCCGTTTTTTTCTGATCAATTTGCTGTACTTGAGCAAAGAAATTTAAAGGTAAGGTGACAAAGTTACTTGTTGAGTCACCGATTACAAGTTTAACATCGCTTCTTGTAAAAAAAAACAAGTAATCATGCGAGACACGTCAAGGTCTTTCGTTTCTAAAACAAACGACTACGACTTTTACAATGAAATGTCTAAGTGTCGTTTTCAAAGATGTGGCTTGGCTATTGCATGTCATTTTTCATTGACAAACGATATTTGTTTATAAAACAACGTGAAACGAAAAATAAATAATAATAATAATAATAATAAAATCTTTGTAAAACAGTTACAATAATTCATTATGTTGCTTTTTAGGTTGTACTTAATTATAAAAAAAATTTATACAGTTTGATACTAGTTTTAGAAACATTTCTAAACATATCTCCTAATTAATTCCATCTTGAGAAAACTTATATATAAAAATTTTGATGATTTTTGACATGTGATTTCATAAAATACTTATTATGGTTATTAATTTTTTAATTAAAATTTTTATTAATTTTTAAGTTTTAGTATTCATAATAATTTTTTTAAAATTAAATATAAATATGTTTTCATAAAATACTTATGAAATGATTGATTTTCAAAAATATAATCAAATACAGTTTTTTTTTCTTGAAAATATACATTTAAAAAATATAACCAAACACAGTTTTAAAAAAGATCTCAAAACAGTTTTCAAAACAATCTTATTTTCAATTTTTTTAAAAACATAACAGATTTTAAAAATAATATCACAAGCTAGCTTAATATCTTTTTAAACCCTGATCGCTCAACCTTGTCCATACCTTACCTAATCGTGCTGAGAATTTTCACAAAAGGTAACTGCACCGAACAACAACTGTATTAACTCAAACTCGAAAGAAACCCAGAATCAATCAGGAAAAAAAAATCATAGTTTGTGAATTAGATCACTATAATCAAAATTAACCAATTTTCAAATTTAACCAGGCAATAAAAAGACTACTTTACCCCTAAACCATAATTTCCCCTCTCTTAATTACTCTCTTTCTCTCTCTCCTCGGCCTCCCTCTTCACCGCCTATCTTCCTCTGCCACACCCTTTTTCCTTTTTTCGCCATTCACCATCTTCTCTCTAGCTTTCCCTTCCTTTCTCTTTCCTCTCATTTGGCCACAATCATCGTCGCCTCACTGGCTGCGCCGTCGCAAATGAAAGTAGGTCGCGAGAGATCCCACTTTTCGTGGCCGTCAGAATTGCGATTCTGAGTTCTGGAATTTGCACGAGTTCTAAATTTTTTTTAGTTTTATTTTTTTTATTTTTTTGACTTTTAGTTTTTTTTTTATTTTTTGACTTTGGCAGCTCTAGCGGGGTGATTATGGTCGGCCATCGGAATCTTCTGGTTTGTTGTAGTTCGTGTAGGTCATGGCGAAGATCTCACGATCATCAGAACTCTGCGGTGAGAGTTAGAGATCTGCGATTTGTCGTTGTGATTTCGGCCATCTCGATCATGATGGAGATTTGGACCTCATGATCTTAGCAATTTCTAGCGGTGGCCAACCTCGGCGATCTCTAACGGTAGTGAATCCTCTAGCAAAGGCTTTGTCAACAGCGTCGACATTTTTCTTCTCTAGTGTACTAGAGAGGTGGAAGAAAACTTCCATTTTCTTTTTTTTTATTATTATTGAGTTTTTTACTTTATTTTTGTTTTAGTTCTTTTATTAATTTGGCTTTTTGTGTTTTTGTATTTTTTTTTGTGATTTTTCAAATTGATTACCGAACAATATTCTAATGTATTACTGAACAGTATTTTTGTAGATTACCAAATGATATTATGATATATTACCAAACAGGTAAATTACTAAATAGTATTTTAGTGAATTAGTAAAAGTGAATGATCAAACAGTATTTTGTCAAATTACCAAATAGTATTTAATGGATTATCAAAAACAGATTACTAAATGGTCTTCCGACGTATTATCAAACAGTATTCTGATAGATTACCAAAAATAAATTATCAAACAGTACTCCGTCAAGCCAAACGGTATTCTGATGGATTACCAAGAGGTATTCTGGTAGATTACTAAAATACGTGAATTACAAAAATGTGTTTCGGTGTATTACCAAACGGTATTCCAATAGATTACCAAATAATATTACATTGTAATACCTTTTTAGTTGGTTTGATATAATTTTGGAAAGACACATTAAGTTTACATTGACTTGTCTTAAAAAATGGCAAAAATCCTAAAATTATTATAAGAGGTAAGCATTCCTTCTAATTCCCCTAATAAATAAATGGAAAATTATACATAAATTAAATATTTAGTTAATTGAAACTAAATAAAATAATTTAAAACATTGAAAATAAATAATATAATCAAATTTATAAACTAATGATGTACCATTTCTATTATTCTCTCTCAAACATTCCCACCCGTACACTCTTTCTCTATTTCTTTTCTTTATTTGTCTCTCTCTCCTTCCTTTTTCCTTATCATTCCCATCACCATCATACCCTCTCTCTTCCCTCTCGTCATACTCAATAGCCCTATTCTCTCTCTTCTTCATTGGAAGCAACCATCGCTGATAGCTAACTTCTTCTCCGGCTATGACATCATTTGAAACCTAGTCATTGCCGTCACGATCATGATTATGAGGCTAAGTTCTGGAGATCCTCCATCACAAAGTGAGATCTGAAGTCATGAAACTGTAACCATTAGGGAGATTTTGAAGCTTCAGTCACTAGGGAGAGCAGTGTCATCTTCAAAAGTAGTCCTCGTCATCGAAGAAGAACAATGTTGCTAAAATCAAGCCTTTCTACCGCAACCTCTCTCACCCCCGCGAAGCGAACTCTCTCCCCCACAAAGTGATATCCTAGGCAACACATGATTTCTTCATCGGCAAACTCGATCTTGTCATCACCAGATTTGCGATTGTCGTGGTTGGCCTCAAGCTTTCTAACGTGGTTGCCACCAATGTTCGATCTAGTAATGGCAGTGGATTTGGGGTTAGAGTTAAGGTTGTTTGATTTGGTATATGATTTAAATTGAATATAAATTAAATGTAAATATTGTATTCATATTGTAAATTTTATGTAAATTGAGTGTAAATGATGCATTTATAATATAAATTGAAGTATAAATTTGAAGTTACACTTAAATCTTTTATTTACTATCAAATCTAAATTTTTAACCTATTTATTTTTATTTGCCCTTATTTTTGACATATTTTCCTTGTTCACCCTAAAAAAAGCGGGGGTGGGTTTGAGTCCTAAGAGAGAACCGAAAAGGTGACTTGGGCCTAGTAAATCAAACTGGACTAAAAGTGCCAAAAAAAGGAAGCCCTATGGGTTACCAAATTGACCCATTCGAATCGTCTGGTCGAGGCAAACTGAAAGTGAAAGAGCTCCACTCCACACGAGAGACCACACCAATGGCGATGGCGATGATACAACCACACTCTATGCGTTTGCGTGTTCCTCTTTTTTCTTCTTCTTGTTCTTCGTCGTCGTCGTCGTTTCTTGGAAGTTTCCGAACAATTCCAGGCCTCAAGCCTCGGAAGCAGCAGGCCAACACCACAAGCTCTTCGTCTTCGTCTTCTCTCTGCAAAGCTTCCTGGCAAGAGGTGAATGCTTTCTGCACCTTCATTGTTCGCTCTCTGATGACTAATATTTCTATTTCTCAAAATATACATGTATGTATTTTTATTATTTTGTTTGTTTTTTTGGCGTGAAGCTCGCGGGAGTGCTGGTGTTCTCTGCGATTCCGTTCACCGCTGTGAAAGCCCTTGCTAACAGCCCTCTGGGTGAGTCCCTCCAGAGGCGCTTGCAGGTCAGGAAGAAGCTCGCCGTCCAGAATGCTTCCAAGTTTAGAGCTTTGACCCAAAAGGCTAGAAATGATAGGTAATTCTATTCCTGGTAAGCCATTTGCTTCTTTTCTTTCTTAATTTCCCTATTCATCGGAGTTTTGGGATTTTTTGGGTTTCTGAATCTAGCACTAGTAAACATGGATGTTTATGTTATTGCGGATTAGTTAAAGATTAGTGATTTAGCTTAGGTGGTTTAACTTTTTTTCTCATTTTCTATCCATAAAATCTTCGATTCTTTTTTCGCTTCTCTAGTATTTTTAAGATTAAAAACAAGATTATTGCTTTGCCATACATGCCTAAACCCTGAAGAGCTAACTTGTGGGTGAGTACCGAGTTCGCATTTGCGAGAGAAGAGTGTTCAACAATTGTAGACGGCAAAGTTACAAAAAGACTGCTGCTGGATACTGACCCTTTAAAAAATATTATTCGTCTTGCGGCTGAGTATTAATTTGCAAACTTGTTTATTGTGCATTTCTTTATTGTCAGCATGTGGTATGGTGAAGAGCGTCCGCGTTGGCTTGGTCCAATTCCATATGATTATCCTGCATATCTTACAGGAGAACTGCCTGGGGATTATGGTTTCGACATTGCAGGTCTCGGCAAGGATCCTGTAGCTTTCCAAAAGTATTTTAAGTACGTATATACTTTCTTACACTTCGTCTGTGCATCTGTGTTTGTGTGTCGATTTATTACTTCCACATAGCATTGCTGTATTATTTATAATGTTTTCTTATGTATATGGCGGTTTTTGTTTTTTTACACTATCAGTTTCTTTTGTGAGCTAATTAAGAAATGTTAATCTCTTCATGTTTGGTACGAATGTCTTTTTGAGGATGGTTTGCATATTACAGACATCCTATTTTCGCTCTTCTATATACTACTACTATGTGTTTGGTTAAACTATTCTGATATGTCTTATAAGCAGATTAAAAACATAAGTGTTTTGAAATTCCCAAAATTTTTGCCGCATTTCTGTTTGAATTGTGAATTTTTCATTGGTATGGTGCAGCTTTGAAATACTGCATGCTCGTTGGGCTATGCTGGCGTCTCTTGGTGTGGTGATTCCAGAAATATTAGACCTCGTTGGTGCCTTTCATTTTGCGGAACCTGTATGGTGGCGAGTTGGCTATTCAAAACTCAAGGTTGGTGTTTCTTGTCTCTGTATCTATTTTCTAGGATTATCCTTCAAAGTTGATTTGTAACTTCAGTAAAACCTTCCTTTTCTCCCAGATACCTGGTTACTTTACCATCCACTAGTTTTCACAGTGTGATTACCTAGTATATTTGGAGTATATTTGAACCAAATACCAAGTAGTTCGAATTAAACAGTTATTGGTAATCTGTTATGGGGTACTTTCTTTTATCTGTTCGTATTGAGTTTGAAACTACTTGATTCTTATTTATTTCAATGGAGGATGATTTGTAACAACTTTCCACCTCTATGCCCCAAAAAATCTGATATATACCTGAACTAGACGGCTGACTTTTCTTTCTTCATTTTTGCTTTTTTTTTTTTTTTTGCATGTTTAATTTGCCCAGGGAGAGACATTGGACTACCTAGGCATCCCTGGACTCCACTTAGCTGGAAGTCAAGGAGTGATTGTCATAGCAATTTGCCAGGCCCTCTTAATGGTAACTGGATACACGCAATCACTTATCTATAACTAAGTTGTGTTTTCGCTTTGTTCATGCATTGAATTTTTTTTTATAATCATACAAAGCGAAGCGGTTTTGGAGTAACAAGCAGATGGTTTTCGATATTGCATGCTCTCACATTCTCGGAATCGTCCTTTTGCTGTATTTTACTGTTTTTTCGGTGACTAGGTTGGGCCAGAATATGCAAGATACTGTGGGATTGAGGCATTGGAGCCTCTGGGAATTTATCTACCAGGAGACATAAATTACCCTGGAGGGGCACTGTTTGATCCGTTGAACCTGTCTAAGGACCCTGTAACCTTCGAGGAGCTGAAGGTGAAGGAGATAAAAAATGGGCGGCTCGCCATGGTTGCCTGGCTAGGCTTTTATGGCCAAGCAGCTTTCACTGGTAAAGGTCCTGTTCAGAACCTTATTGATCATGTTTCAGATCCTCTCCACAATAACCTGCTTTCCCTGCTTAGTCATTAGTTCTCAACATAGTATACACAACTTTGCAGTTTGCTGATCCTGGTTACCACCCAAATCCTTTTTGTCACTACAACCAGTAAATGGTCCCTCCCATTATTGATTTGTACACTGGCGTTATAACACATTCCTGTATATGTGAGATTGTCCCTTTGGATTCTGGAGATGAAGCCCATCACAATCAGCCCACTTGTGGGCCTGTTCTAAGAGGCCCATGCAAACTGGTTTTTTAACTTATAATTATTATTTTTTCAATTATTATAGGGTTTTGTTATAATTTCATAATAACTTTCGGTAAAATAAAAGTATTTTTATAAAATTAGATGAAATATTAATATTAAATTAATATGTAATTATTAAATTGTAAAATGAAATTTCAATATAAAGTTGGTAGAATTGAAATTATAGATCTATAAACCATATTGCGAGGGAGTTTAATGGCATAAAGACTATAATTTTAGTAAGAGTAGTCCTATAAGACAAATAATGTGGGTCCCGCTGATTTATAATATAAAAATCTAATGATATATTTCTACTCCGAATTTGAAAAGAAAAAGGAACCCTCCCCGCTGTAAAGCTACCTTCTTCCTCTCTCCTCAACCCTTACGCACTCTCTCTCTTGGCCATGCTAAAATGTGGATGAGTCCTAACCATCGAGCCTCGCATAAGAAATTTCTGTTAGCAATTCACAATCATTCCGGTGGATTGTTTAATTACATGAGAAGAAACACTGGATCCCCAATAATTTAACTGCATTTTCAATTAGGATTGCAATGTGATCCCTCATGCTTCTACCTCTGTTGCAAGCTGGCTGGTTTCTTTGCCTCTACATAAAACGAGCAAACATCCAACGAAGCTGTGTTAATTAGTGTTGTTTTTTTTTTTTTCTCATTTGACTGTGGCTGCCTTGGAATTTTCAGTCTCTGCTTCATTATTTGGAGTGTATTTCTTTTTTTTTTTTTTTTTTTTTTTTCCTTCTTCTGGAATTATATCTCTAGCTAACCCAAGCTTCGTACTTGTACAGGGTTTAGCCATGATCTTTGTCCTTCGAACGAAACGTTTCTTATCAAAAAGATAATATGAGTGGATGATTTGATGTACGGAAAGCTGATGGTAGCCCCCAAAAAAACATGATAATTTCATTTAAAGTGATAACAAAACTCTTATCAAGTTTAAAACTCCAAGCGTATATTCGCTTGTTTATTTAAAAAAAAATCCTCCAAGCGTTTCTATATTATCGTCACTGTAGAAAAAGACACCATTTTTAAAATAAGCATCTACTGAAATGTATTTTTTAAGAGTGAACTAAAATACCTAAATCCGGTTAATTTAAATCATTATAATCTGAATTCGGCTGACTTGATTAACTTATTAAGAGATCGACCTATTAATTAGGTGGATTTAAAATAAATTTGTTTTTAACTAATTTAAAAGGATCCTAACCTAATTTATTTATATATATAAATAAATATTTTCAAATCTCATAATATACAATGAATATTTTATATTTAATATTAATTATTTAACAATATATCATATTTTATATTATATAAATTATTATTATTATTAATATTATTTATTTGTTAATTTATAAATTTTATATTTAAACTTATTTTTCATATATTTTCTTTTTATATTGATTTATAATTTATAAAACAATTTTAAAATTTTATAACATTAATATTATGGTGTAAATTAATTTTCATTTTATATATCTTTTATTTTTAATTAAATAATTAATTATATCTTTGTTTATTATAGATAACTAGATCAATTTATCTAAATTTTAATTAAAATTTTTGAAATCAATCTATCTAAGCCCGTGTTCACCCCATAATTTTTCCTTCTACAAGTGTTCTTACTTTACTTTTCTATTTTTCTTCCTTTTTAAGTTCTAAATTTAAAAAGAAAATGGACCCACATGTATTTTATGTTTGTGGATCCCGCACCATTAAAGTAGAGGGATCCGAATACTGCAACATATAACCCCTTTGGATTATTCTGGATTACTTGATCAATAAAACTGATACATGAAAGTCCTTTTAGAAGAGTTTTTATGGCTTTGATTATATGCTCTTTTAGTGGTCATCCAAAACAATCTAAAAAACGACTATAATTTTTTTTTAAGCTAAAAGGAATTATATTTTTTATATTTTATTTAAATATAATATGTATTTAAATGAAAAATATTTGAATTTTATTTAAATTTTAAATTTGTAACATGATTGGTTAAAGTTGATAAAAAAAAAGATGAAATAAAAAAAATATATAACGTGATTGATAAAAATAATAAAAAAAGTAAATGATGAATAATAAATGTATTAGATTTAAATTATTATAATTAATATTTAAATATAATATTTTTATATTTTAATAAAAATTACATTATATTTAAATATAATATAAACGTAATACAATAACCAAACGTAGGTGGTGCTTACAAACATCCCTCTTATAATAGTATTTGGGAATGACAGTTCTGCTAGGCCTTGCAACTTAAATTAGTAACATGTTGAATTAAGGAGATCCTAAGTTGGTAGGGAAAATAAGCAATAAATAGACGCGAAGAGCTGTCAATGACTCAATAAAAGGTAGACTTAAGATTGGAAAACCGTGTAAGGTTGGAGTGTGGGAGAGATAATATTCTTTATTTTCATCTAAATTATGGTTTAAAATTCTCTCTCTCTCTCTCTCTCTCTTTCCTTTTTTCTTTTGTTCTTTCTTTTTTATTTTTATTTTCTATTTTGGTTGCAAGGGTTGCTGCTGAAATTATGGGTCAACATTTTTTAGGTATAGGTGACTGGCATTAGTAGTTTCTAGTTGCAAAATGGCATGTTCCACAATTTCTATAATAGTCATTTATCCCTTGCAAAAAAAAAAAAATTGTGGTAGAAAAGGCCTTTCACGAATTGATACAAAAGAAGACAGCCAATAATGTAAGAAAAAAATAAAGAAGTTTGGGAAATTGGGGGGAGAAAATGCACATGTTTGAGACAGACGGAGTTGTGTGTGAACGGAGGAGTGCCATTGCACGTGGTCTCATGTGGGGACTTGGCATTGCTTCTACCATATTCTAAAGTCTTGATTTTTAATGTGTACTACACATTGAAGACAAAATCGTTTGTGCATTTCTTATGATATATAGTCACACCAACCACCCAACCAACCACGTTTCTAAACTTGATTGGAGATTGCATTTTGTGGCCAATTCTCTCAGTTTTCTAGCTCAATAGTTTAAACTTTGTGCATTCGCATTGTGTTTAAAATCTATGCAATTTTTATGTAAACGTAAAAGCTTTACATTCACATACAATATTTTTTAACAGTATCTCAAATATATTTATTATTCTAAAATATTTTGAAAAATATTTTTTTTATCCACATCATATTCTTTCTCTATCTCATTTTTTCTATATACTTTTATTAATTATATCAACTTTTTAATTTTAAAATACAATTCAAATACTTTTCATCTAAATACACATTACATTTAAATGCAAAATAAATACTTTTCATTGAAATATAAAATACATTCAATGTATTACATTTGAACGCAATATAAACACAATACATTACCAAACGCCTCATTAAATTAGTCTAAAATCAAATTCTAGAGTTACGTCCCTTAGTTGTAGGTAGAATTGTGTTTGTAAAACAACTCAAAAGTAATATTCAATGTACAAATGTATTTTCAACACTCGAAATTTCTTAAAATGTCTACTGAATTTGAGAAGTTCTATTTGCATTAAGAGGATATTAATTACAAGACACACGTATAAGCAAAAACAAAAACAGGTCCCTTTCAACCTTTTGTTCATCTTTTTTTTTTTTTTTCACCCAAAAAAAAAAATCCATCAACGTTAATTAATTTGAAGGAGGTAATTGACACAAAACTAACTAAAGCAAAATCAATCTTAAGCTCACCCTTGGTGCATCTTGAACTCTTTTAGCTTTGCCATTGACTCTTGACAAACATACATATATAAATATATATATATCATGTTATATGTGGATCGAATCAAGTTATGAACATTTGGGCCGATGCGTTCAGCGTTTATGATCCAAAGCAAAACACCTGTAGAATGTAAAGTTGGACGAGATGAGTGTAATGAAAATGGGGGGGTATTGTATTGACCTGAATTGGTGGGGAGTGCATGTGGGCATGCGCTGTCGGTGAGACTCAAAAATGTCTTCCCCTTTAGCTTCGTCATTCTATTCATTTTTTGGGAATCAAACTAATGCCCGATCCCACATAGCGGCTATCTTTTGTTTCAAAAAAAAAAAAAAAAAAAAAAAAAGAAAAGAAAAGAAAAGGTGGACTTTACTGATTCTCACAGTAGAAGGGGGATCTAGAGATGTGTAGCTATAATTGGCTTCCCGTGTATGGAAAATTGAGACATGATGTGTTGGCCAATGGCCAATTGGCTTATGTACGATTAATTATTCAATTTTTTATTTATCATGATTCAATTTTACTTTCCCTTATTCCTCTGAAATTATAAAGAGACTGAAACCTTTTTTTTATTATATTATATTTAAATATAATATAATTTTTATTTAAATATAAAAATATTATATAAAATATTATTTATATCTTATTTTAAATTTAATATAATTATTATTTAATATTTTATTTTTAATATTATTTTATTAATTATATTATATATTTTTTATTTTTTTCATCACATCATATATTTATTATTTAAATATAATCTAAATACCTTTCATCAAAATATATATTATATTTAAATATAAATTACATTCAATATATTATATTTAAATATACTACAAACATAACATATTTATCAAAATCCAAAACACACAGAAAAAGAAGTGAGAAAAATGGTCCAAAAACTCTTTTACTTTTTATTGAATGGCAAAATGGTCCATGAAAAAACAATTGTGAATTGACTTGAAGAGTTACGAACAGAGGACAGAGGCCGCTAGCATCCAATTTTTGCCGTCACGCCTCTTCACATCATCACTCTGCCTCGTGCCATCTTCCCCTCAGAACCAAAAGCGAACCATTCTTTTCAGGAGGGAAAAATATTTAAAAATTAAAAGAGCAGAGCAAATCATTTTTGCACCACATACATATTTTCATTTTGTCCTTATCCGCATTCTTTTTTTACATTTTTTTAATATTAAATGACCTTAAAATTAAAAAAATAATCAGCTTAATATAAAAATAACATATTATAACAGGAATCATGTTTTTCTCATTAACAGAGAAACCTTTTAAATTACCGAATTAAATTTTTATTGATCAAATGCCATGAGCCTATATTAAATATAGTACATTAACTGCTTTTGTTTATCAATATACTCATTAAGGTGCAACTCGAAAGTTAAAAAAATAAATAAATAAAAAACCTTGCTCCATTGGTTAAGGCAAAAACTCTAAAAGAATAATAATAATAATAATATCAGAATATCAGAATTAAAAGCAATGTTGATGCCAAAAAGATATTTCTCCGTCGCTTACCATCTTTTTCCTTTTCTTTTAACTTAACGATATTTACAACGTTAATTCTTCTACCTAGCTCCCGCTCATCCTAATTATCCTCTCCTTTTTTTTTTTTTTTCTTCGCCTATTTTTCTAGTACTTTGAAATTAGAGTAGTTACTTAAGCACACGCAACCTATACTTTTTTTTTTTCTTTTTTTCTTTTTAATTTAAAGAGAACATTAAACTGTTAATTATATGCGCCAGGTTTTATACATTAGTTTAGTCGAAGTCACCAACATAACTGCAATAAATGGAATTGTGAACTTAAATTATCTGAAATTCCTTGCCAAATAACGTAATTTCTTTTTGTGAATTAAATAGCCTAGTTGGCTAAGAATAGTAAAAATGACCTAATTTAGAGAATATTTCACTAATTACTATTAGAATTCTACCAAGGGACCACATTGAAACTGCCATACCTTTGGTATAGTAGGCCTGCCAAATTCCTGTCCAAACATAAGTTCTCTTTTACCATTAATTTTGAGAAATTGGCACTCTTTATTAGTGGCCTTTCCAACCCAAGGAAAAAAAAAATGAAAAAAAAAAAAAAATTAGAGCATCTCTTACAGTCACTGCAACTGCGTTTATTTGAAAATGATTTAAACAGTTACTAAAACTTTTTAATTTTACAAATTTCAAAACTTAACAATGATAACAAAATGTAAATAGCACTAAAAATAACATATTGCACTTGGACACAAATCTCAAATATGCTGCTTTTCACTCTTTTGATACAAAATATATTATGGACATTAACAAATACATTGGAGATGGTTTGATATTCTATTTCTAATGATAAATTTGACAACTGCTAGATTTCGTTGTAAAATATTTTGAAAAGTTTCATTTGCACCCTATCTGAATAGGAGGTCTATTTCTAGGGAGGAAAAAATTTTTATTTTAAAGGAAAAAGTATTTTCGCTTTTTAGGATGAGATGATGTTTAAATGTATAAAAAAATTTCTTTTTAAAAACAAAAATTGTTTGAAATGAAAAAAATGATATTGAAAAATGTATATCATGAAAAGATTAGAAAAAAAATTATTTTTTCTTAAAGTATACTATAAGTGACATGTTTAGAAAAAAAGATTCCCCTTCCTGTTCTAGAATAAGAAAAGTGATGGAAAAACATGAAATAAACTTTTTTTTTTTTAAATATTTTCACTTTTGGAAAGTGAACTTCCAATCCAAAATAACCCTTAATTTTTACCTTTCAATCATATTCTATCACACAATTAATTTAGTTAAAAATTCAAATTTAACTCAAGTCCCACGAAAAAATTTTATTATTTCATCACTACCTATAACATTTATTATTACTTATTATAGAGGTATAGATTTAAAATTTCTCACTCAAATTTTTAAGAAAAAAAGAGCCTAAAAACAATACTCATAAACTTATTTTATTAATTAGATGTTATGTCATATTTTTTTCGATAGCTGTAACATTATTGTCAAATTCCTATCACCAACAAGCCGGCATGTGTATATATATGTATATATATAATGAGAAGAAAAGCCAAAGCTAAGGAAATGAGTTATACCTTCTCTTGATTTTTATAATCAAATTGATGGCGTTGCCAATTAAAGTTATCAAGTTTTGTCGAACTTAATTATATGCATGTGAGTCATCATACATTTGTGCGTTGGATTGCTATTAGGCTGTTAACTAAACGCGTCCCTAAGTTTCGAATCATACAAATTACTTGTCATCGTAAGCATTAAAAATTGGAAACATTTTAGACTAGCATGTCGCATACACAAACGAAAATTATACACGCGCTCGCATATATATATATGTATATGCACAACCAATGCATGTATGTGTGTGTATAAGTATATTGGAATGATTATCTTAGAATTTAAAGCTGTCAATCATGAATATATGGACAGTTTAAGTGAGGAGGATTCTTTCTACGTTTTCATTGGATCCAATGTTCAAAACACATACAAAAAATTTGCTGTAATTGAACGATATATTTGTAATTACGTTTCCTTTGAGATACTGAAGATTCTTGTCGCGAGATGACAAATTGGCCAACAATTAAAAAAGTGAACATGTCCTTGTCTTGTCGCACTCGCGCTCACGAAGCAGCTAAGCGCCAACGTTTTCATTTCATTTCATTTATTTTGTACTAAATGAACTGTTAGTTTCTTCTTCTTCTTCTTTTTTTTTTTTTTTGGGAATGAAAATTTTAGAATTAGTAACTATAAAGAAAGGCGGAAAAAAATGAAGTTTGAAGACGACTCCTGAAAAAGTCTCCGGCTTTCACTTTCACGCGGTTTGGCAGCTATTGCTTGGCCCATTCCCATTTGTTGGTTTAATTTATGGTTTTTTTTAATTAAAAATATCAAATTTACAATTTCACATTACATTAATTTTACAGTTTAATTTTAATTTTAATTTTATTTATTTTTATAACCATTCTTTTAATTTAATATTAATTATCATCTAATTTTATAAAATTATCTTTTATATTCACATATAAAATTACATTCTACAAAAATTATTATGGAATAACTAAGACTTATTAATAAATATGAAAAAAAATTTTACGCTAGAAATACTTTATCGATACTTTTTTTTAAGGGGTATTTGGATATAATATTATATTTACATTACATTGAAATTAAATGCAATGAGTGTAATATGCATTTAGATATTTTATATTTGGATTGTATTCAAATGTAATATATGTTTGAATTATTAGTGAGAGAGAGATAAAGTATATGATGTGATTAAAAAAAATAGAGAAAAAGAGATAGCATATGATGAGAATAATACAAGTAGATAAAAAAAGAAAACGATAATTAGTGATTATATTGAATTTAAATTTTAAAAGTATCAATATTGATATACAAAACACGCATTTAATTGTATTCTAATATAATACAAATGTAATTGGTAATCCAAACGCTTCTTAAGAATAAACACTTTAAGATATATATCTATATATATAAAAATAGTTTATTTTAATTATGAGACAAATGTGACGATCTACTCCTTATTTTTTTTACTTTAAAAAAATTTAGAGACAAATCTAATGCTTCCTTGTTCAAAAATTAATCTAAGATCTCATGGTCTTATCACTTAATTTCCATCTAGATAGGACGTCTATTTTCAGAAATAAAAACAAAAGTTTTGTTTGAGATTATAAAGTTTTTTTTATCAAAAAGTGAAAAAATGTTTGAATAGGTAAAAAAAAATTTATTAAAAAAAAGCCATTTTTGAGGATAAAAAATTTTTTTTTTTAATGTTTGAGCATGGAAATTTAGAAGACTCGTTCTTTTAAAAATGAATATTTTGATTTAAAAGTAAAAAATTTCAACATCCAGACTCGTGAAACAAACAAAGCATAGTAAAAGGGAGAAAAAAAATAATCACTTGAATTCCTTCTTAACTTGGGATGACCATGTTTTACTTACGAGATTGTCCAAATTCTAGCAATTATTTTCTTGGCTTGAAGTTCCACACTCCAGCGTACACTAATTTATAAGCACAATTTTTGTCCTCAAATTATTTTAAAGTAGTGATTCTCAATAGAAGAAAAACCATGCCAATGTTTAATTATGATTTATAACGTAAATGCCATGTCAATTTCGTTTCTCCTTTTATGGATAAAAGAAAAAGAGTGCATGTTCCTTATTTCAGATTTTAGAGTATCCTGTCAAATCGGAGATTTTTATTTTTAATTTATTTTTGAAGTTTTATTGCTGAAAAAACACGTCAAAGCTCACCACCACGTAAGAAAGTACTTAAGTTGTTCTTCCACGTTGCGCTGATAAAATTAATAAGACAGTGGATTATCTTTATATTATATTTGATTATAATTTTAAGTATATATTTCGTATTTAGATAAAAGGTATTTAATTTATATTTAAATAAAATGTGTGTTTAGATAAAAAGTATTTAAATTATATTTTAAAATTAAAAAATTGATGTGATTGATAAAAATAAATAAAAAAAAGTATGATGTGAATAAAAAATTTAAAAATCTAATAACTAATTATTTTTAAAAATAAATAAATAATAATTATTTTTGTAATACTGTTAAAAAATATTATATTTAAAGATAAAACTTTTATATTTAAATAAAAATTATATTACACTTAAATATAATATAAATATAAAATTAATACCAAACGCATCATAAGTTACCAGGTATGATATGCAAACAAAATTGCTATTTATTAGTTAATAATATTTTGCTGTCAAAAAGAATTTAAACACATTTTTTAAGGACGATCAGGAACTAATAGATCTCATTATATTATAATTTTTTAATAATTATTAATTAAAAAATAATTTATATATATTTATAAGTTATTTTAATTTTTTATTCCCAATCGGCGTGAAACTTATCATTGTGACTACTATTTTTTAATATTCACAAATAATTATACATACATCTCACATAAATCAACACAGAGTCCTTTAGAGGAAAAATCAGTGAAATATCTGCAATTGATGGCAAAGAAGGGAAATAGAGAATGAATAGTTTCTATTTTTATATATAATTTTTTTATTAAGGAATAATTTGAGATGACGTCATGAATAAATCATTCTTCAAATAAGGGATTTTATTTTTGGTAATATTGAAAGTCAAGCGCTCAAAATACTTAAAAAATATATATTCACCAAAAAGGACTAAAAAATATATATAAAAAAAAAAAAGAGAAAGAAGAGTCTGTGATTGAGATGGATAATGGTGCAGACGCGGCTTAATAGCCACCAGCCGTGTGATGAGGCACTTTGGCGGAGATTTGGAGTAACTACGGATATATATGATAGTCATCCCTAAATCAGCGGAAATCCAACAACGCCATTTATTAGACTTTTGCCAATCGAAATTCTCCCCGTTTTGATATGGGGTTTCTATGAAAATAGCCATTTTTCAAAGCCATTTTTTAATAAAAGTCTTAAAATTTTTAAATATTGAAAACTGATTTTTTCTTTTGAAATTTTTTTTTTAAACGGTCCATTAAATGTTTCATCAGTAATAAATTTGGTGACCAGTAAGTTAATAATCGATATGAGGCATATTATTGGTATAACAATTTCACTAATATGAGTAAAAAATCTACATATTTCAATATAAAATTCAATTTTAAACTGATACACGAGATGCATAAGGATTTAGGATGCAATGGCACTGCCCCAACGGTAGCCAAACGGCTCCATTTAATACAGTACTTTGTTTTGTTTTTCTTTTAATTTCCTCATATATTTTTTAAATTTCAAATTTTATGAGATTTTTAGCATGTAATCACATTATTTAATTAAAAATTTTGATTCAATTCAAGTCTCTTTAAATTTTTCTGACTCCATTTTAATAATTATTTAAATCAAAAAGACAGATTATCTTAATAAAATAAATAAATGACGTATTTATCTCTCATAAAAAAAAGTAAGATATTTCAATTAGTACCAATGTTCCATTAAAAAAACAAATACAATATCCATAAGGAATCGGGGGGAGAAAAAAAAAAAAAAACCAAATAAATAAAAGTGAGCGAGGGTCTTACTCGGAGGTGTCGTTGGATTTGAAATCAAGGAAGTATATCTATATTTATATTTAATAACACGAAAAGAAGAGAGAAACAACGGCGAGCGTAAGAAAGCCAGTTTTCTTTTCTCTCTCTCAGATTCACAATCCTTCTCTCTCTCTTTCTATATATATATATCACACACATATATTCAATTTATTCTCCGCCATTCATGTTCTGATCTCTCCTCTTGATCTGATCTGATTTCAAACTGGTACGTTCTCTCCTCCATTGCTCAAATTTCGTTTTCCTTATATTTTGGTTAACTCTGATGATAGTGTATAACTCTGTTTTCTTTTTCTTTTTTGTTTTTGTTTTTGTTTTTTTGTTAAAGAAAGAAACCAAACGAAAAGAAAATTGTTTTCTGCCAACAAAAAACCGTAACTGGGAATTATTGTTAATTGAAGTTAGATAGATCGGGGTTTTAATTTTGTGAGCTAGAATGACGGCCGACACTGAGGTGAGCAATCACAATCACGGCGAGGTTCGTGAATCCGAGGAGGTTGTTGATGTTGTTGCCAACGATGGCGGCGAACAGTGTTGTGGCCCCGACGCGGTGGATGTCATCTCCGAAATCAATGGCAATAAGGACGACGTCGACGGCTCTTACGTCTTCGTCACCGGCCATGACGACGGTGATGATCTCGTTGAGTCCGATGTCAATAATGCCAATGTTAACAAGCCCGGTGTAGACGAAGGGCTTGCGGTTTCCCCGTTGCAGGTGCAAGAGAGAGACAATGGCGATCGCGAAACCGAGGCTTTGGGATCTTCGGCTGATGAGTTCAATTCTCGATCTTCCCATGAATTTGATCATGGTCAGATTGAGGGAGGAGGTGGAGGAAGAGAAGAAATTCATGAATTGGATATTGGTGCGAGGAATTCTGATGAGCTAGGTTCGGCTGATGGTGTGGAAAACGATCAGGAATCGGAAATTGGAGTTGACAATGACGATAATAACAGTAATAATGCGCCTTGTGATAATATGGATCAGGGGGTGGAAATGGCGGAGGAATCATCGAATGAGATTCCTACCAGAGGTTCGGGAGATGATCAGGAGCAGGAGGATCCTTCAACAGTTTCATGTCTCGAATCCAAAATTAAGCCAGATATGGCAATTGAGGAGATTCCTATCCGCGGTGACATTGGTAATGGGTTTCCTGATGGATCCAAAGAGGTTGCAGTTGAAGAATCCAAACAGCATAATTTGGAAACAACCTTAGATTCTGAAAGTGGTAGTATTGTAGATACAGAAGCTGCCAATGGTCCTTCATTTGAACAACAAAATGGAGAGAGCTTGCCTGCTGATTTTTCTCATGAGTCTCTTTCAGAGACTCCAGTTGTGACTGAACAAAATGGTTCTCCCACAGCTCTTGATAATGAGAAACCGTTGCACTTATTCGAAGTGCCTCTTGTTGAAGGATCCAAAGGAGACGCTGGAGAGGTCCCAGGGGAGCATGGTCTGGAAAGACCTCTAAGTTCTGGCGCTGAAAAAGCATTCGAGGGAGAAGTTGCTACTGGTCCTTTATTGGAACAAAATGGAGAGGACTTGCCTCCTGGTCTTGCTCAGGCGAGCCTTTCAGAGACTGCTATTTTTACTGAACCAAATAGCTCTTCTGAAAATGCTGAAGGCTTAAGCGGCAATTTAGTTCCTGAAAGTGGTCAAAGCTTGCCTGCTGTGCCTGTTAATGACATAATAGGGAGTTTAGATGTTGAAGAAGTGAGACCAGAGAATGATACCGGAGAGTTGAATCAAGAAAGCATTGAAAGCCTGGATGATTTGTGTCCCGTTAAGAATGACCCCAAATCAAATGGTCCTGCTAATGGTGTGATGTCCAAACCTGAGTCCTGCATTGCTTCTGATGGAGATGAAGAGTTAGTATCTACTGATGCCACAGATGTAGAATCCACAATATCGAAGACGAGCCCTGAATTTGGGTCCAATCAGCATATCATATCTGATACTTCTGTCGAACTAGGATCTGAAGTTGATGATGGTATTGCACCAAAAGACAAGGACAGGGGAATTGCAGCAGATGTTGAAGTTGATTTTGATCATGTAGGAAGTGGTGTGAAATCAGAAAGCCAAGAACCTGGGTGTATTGGAGGAAAACAGATAGATGAAGCGTCAACATCGTCTCAAGAAAATTCAGGACAGACTGTAGATATTGATGGCAATCAAAAGGATGAAGAAGCCTCAACAACTCTACCAGAAGGTACTTCAGAAGGGCACAATGCAGGAGTTGAGGAAGTAAAAAAGCGATTTTATTTCTTGATTAGGATTCCAAGGTATGATGACGAGAATTTAAAAGAACAAATTAAATGCGCTAAGTTACAAGTTGAAGAGAGGACTAAAATCCGGGGTGCCATTCATGCCAATGTTCAGATGCAGAGGGTGAGACCTAATCAAATGACCCTTTAGCACTTTTGGATACAATATTTTCACCCCTTGGTACATTAAACATTGTGAATTCTTTTTATTGGATCAGGCTGTTGTTAAAGAGTATGCTGACAAGGTTCAAGCTTCCTTAACAGAAGAGAGAGCTGCTAGAGATTTGTTTAAGTCCAAAAGACAGGAATTTGATTCTGTTCAATTTGTGATAAACAAAGTTAAGAATGCAGAATCAGTTGAGGATATTCATGCAAAGGTACAGGTTTTATTTTATTTTTTTTCACTGTTTTTCTTAGAGACAATTATATTGATGGAGTTAGCTATTTAGTTTCAAGTTGCTGTATTTTTATTGTGTCCATCTTCTTTAATTTTTGAACAGATACGCAGTATGGAACACATGATAGAACATGAAACCCTGCCTTTGAAGGAAGAAAAGCAGTTAATTCGTGAAATCAAACAATTAAAGCAACAACGCGAACAGCTCTCTACTAATATGGGTAAGCACGATGAAGTTCAACAGGCCTTGGACCAGAAAGGCCAGATTGAAGAGCGCTCGAAGGTATCATTTTTGCCTTATCACCTAGTTAAATTTTTTTTTTTTTAACTTGTGTAACCAATATCTGAAATGTATTGTAACTAAAAAAAAATGAATATAGAAAATAAAGGAGTTGAGAAATTTGATTTGCTTGGTGAGCTTCCCATTTCCACTACTGCAAATTATCCCACTTCAGTTCATCATCTGACTTTCCGTCATCACAGATTTTGAGGAAGGAGTTGGATTTACTGAGAGAGAAACTCAGCAAAGCTGAGGTAGTTACACAAACTGCTAAGAAGAAGTTGAATGTTGAAAATGGCAAGCTTAATGAATTGCTATACCAGTTTAGAGATGCAGACGACATTCGTCAAGAAGCTTATGCACAGTTTAGGAGTTTGAAAGAACAGTACTCTGAAAAGGTATGCTTTTTTATATTTGCCCAATTCTTTCTTTTAATTTTACCTTTTCCAGATTCCTGAAGAATTGTTGAGCATGGAATGCAATAGCAATGGGAATTGTGGGTTGGTGTTCTTTCGCTGTTTTTATAGCTTTGTACAAGTATCCTTCACACTTCAGTTATCCATACATAATATCTCAATTGAAAAGGCATTTTTTGCTAAACCTCGTCACTTTTTCATGTTAATTGACCCCTTTTTTTACTTGAATTTGCAGATTGAGCTTTTTAATGGTTTCAAGAGTGCTGCAATAGAAGCCCAGAAATTAGCATCAAGTAAAGATAAGGAGCAACTGCAATGTAATTGCTTTGATCAGGTGAGTTCATTGAATTTATTTTATTTTTATTAGTCTTATCTCCAAAAAGCTGGCAATCATTTTCTGTGATCTCATGAGCCAACTAAATATCAATTATTTAGGTGGAGAAATTTATGGAACTCTGGAACAAAGATGATGATTTCCGGAAAGACTACATCAGGAACAACACCAGGAGTACACTTTGGCGGCTGGGAACATTTGATGGCCGTTCGCTTGGCCCTGATGAGGAGCCACCTGTAATACCCGATTTTGTTGTAAATAACAGAGCGACCAAGCATAACTCGGTGTCATTGACCAAAATTCCTGAACAAGAAAAGCAAGATGTGCCTGCAAAAGTTGAAAAACTGGATGATAAATCAGATGCCAAGGTTGCAGAGAGAGAGATCCAAACGGTTAAAATTGAGAAGCCTGAAAAATCTGTGACTTCTTTGGGGGCTAGCCCTGTGATTATTTCCGGTGAGGATGAAAAGAAAGAAGAGGAGAGAGAAGAAGAAAAGCCCAGAATGAGCAAAGATGAAGAGGAGCTAGCCAGGAAGGCAGAGGAATCGAGAAAAGAAGAGGAAGCAGATTGGTTGAAGCAACAGCGTAACTTAGAGGAGAAGGCCAAAGCTAAGGAAGCAATGGAGAGGAAGAGACGAATTACTGAGAAGGCTCAGGCCAGGGCTGCCATAAGAGCACAGAAGGAAGCTGAACAAAAAGAGAAGGTAAACTTCGCAATTAGGCATCTTAGAGAGAGTGTAATTCCATTAAGCATTCAATAAAAATATGACTGTCATGTAGCTAAAGGTAAAAAGATCGAAGTCCTACTACATCGCAATATATTCCATTCCTATTTCTAGTTCACGAAGATTATCACATGTGTTAGGTGTGTGAAAGCTTTTGTGTTGCGTGGCGACGAAGTTTTTTCCTTTTTTTTTTTTTTTTTTTTTTTGGCTTTTCTGTCACGTGTCTTGTTCAATTAAAGAAAACTGTCGCTTAACAAAAAGTGATAAATCTAGGAACCGCCTTGTAACAGTTATAGAATACTTTACATCGCTAATAGTGGTAAATAACATTTTTCATTCGTATTTAATGAAAACGAATATAAGGATATGTGTTGGTGTGCGAAAGCTTGTATGTTGTGCGGTGAACATTTTCCTCTTTTGACTTTCTGTCCTAGTTGGTGTTAATAAAAGACAACTGTCATATGGCAAAAGAAAAAGATCTAAGATCCACAATATGACAGATTTAGTTACTTTTAATTACCAACGGTGATAAATAACGTTTTTATTTCTATTTCATGAATGTTGTTATACTTGTTTCGTTTTTGTGTGTTTGGGGGGGGGGGGGGTTTGAAAATTTTTGCGTTGCATGCTGAATATTTTTGTTTGATGTGACTTTGCTCTCAGGAAAGGGAGAAGAGGGCCAGGAAGAAGGAAAGAAAGAAGGCAAACAAAATAGAAACAAGAACTGAGGATGATGGAGGAGAATGTGCTCAAACTCCGAGCTCAGATGTTCCTAGCTCTGGAGCTCAGCAGGAGTCTGACAAACCTGCGGCAACGGCGAGGAGGCCTCAGAGGCCACAGCAGTTTGCAAAACAGAGTAAGGCAAGATCTGTGGCTGTGCCTCCGCCGCTTCGGAGCAGGGGCAAGAAAAGGATGCATACATTGGTGTGGGTGGTCCTTGCACTTGCCATTGTTTCGGTCTTGTTTTTGCTTTGGCCAAGCTCCATGCATTGGTTTGGTTTTTGATTACCTCACATAATTAAGTCGTAACGCAGTTTGGTGGGACATTCCCATAGATAGATATATAATAATACAACATATTACATATATATTCACAAACATAAATAATAATAGTAATAACATTATTAATATTAATATTTTAATTATTATAATCTATAGAGGCGATTCTTTGGTGTCTTTTTTAGGATTTGTTTTCCACTAGTTTGCATTTGGTTAACATCAAACCAATTATTTTCCTTTCGATTTGTTGAAACGCGGCGAGTTATAAAAGTTGGAGTTATGTTTATGTTAATTATTATTATTACTATTGTTTTTACGGTATGTCTTGTGTGAGGTTTTAAGTGAGAAACAAGTGTTCTAGTATTGGTTATCAACAAAGTGGAGTTTGCTAGTTTGGAATTTGGATTGATTGTGGAATATTGCAGCAAGTGGTTTCAGAGGCCGAATTGGTATTATTATTATTACTTATGAGTTACCAATTTTTATTTTTATTTTTATTTTTTTTGAGGTTGGGATAGGACATTTAACTCTACATTTTATGACCGACCGAATTAGTTGGTCCTTGTAAAATGCAATGAAGTGAGATGAAAGTTTTTTTTTTTTTTTTTTCCTCCTTTGGAATGAAAGCATATGAATGCTGCTGCTGCTGCTGCTACTGCTACCATCTTTGGAGGGATTCTTGTCTTTATATTAATATGAAGGTCTCTTTGGTTTAATTTTTATGTCACTTAAAGGATATTTTAAAATTACAACGAGATACAATGAAAAATTTTATGATAAGCATCACAAATGCATGTCAATTGACAAAAAATTTTTCCTTTCGTTTTTCTGTTAAGTAAAGAATGTTCACTAAATTATGAGCAATGGTAGGCATACTGAAAACTTTAATGATCAACGTTTATAAATGCATGTCTAGAGCCTGTTAATTGTGTACATGTTTAGAGCCAGTCGGCTGTGTAAACCTGAAATTTAGAACATATTATGTTTTTGTTTTTGTTTTAGTTTTAGCTTTTAGATTTTAGCTTTTTTTTTTTTTTTAAAACAAGTTATGTTATGTTTTTTAAGTTCTATCAACCGCTATAAAATTATTTTGTTTCACTGTCCATAAATTATACATAATGCAGAACCAATGTATCACATTGAAGCAAACTCATCAATAGATGATTGCTGAACAAAGGAACTAGGGGTGATGGATCATGTGCTTTTATATGCTAGTATTTTTTGGATTACTCTTTTTGTTTTCTCCTGCTAAAGTTTTTGTGATTATTTATTTGTTTAATATGGAGGAGAAGGGGAGGTTGGTAAATTGATATTTGAGAGTGAAATTTCAAAATGATGGTAAGCAATTCGACTTTAATTTTATGTATTAAACTGCATACGGATTGGGTTAGATTAATTTAACATAAAAGACCTCAAACACACCCCGCTAATCGCTTGTAATCACGGTTTCCATCATTTTTTTAAAAAAAATCATTCTGTTTTTTTTTTAAATCGTTTTTTGACTTTTATTGTATGGAATATTAGATGTACAACTTTTATCTGTCTTAGATTCATGACATGATTATTTGTGTAGTATAAATATTGTAAAAGAGAGAGAGAGAGAGAGAGGGATGGAGATAGTTCCGTGACATTCTTAAAAATTCTCTTTATTTTAACAGAATGAGCCTTTTGTAGAGCAGGGCCTCCTTGTATTTGGACATACGAGATGGTGGTGGGCTAATTTCCTTTCACATTCAGACTTAAGTAGGGGAACACGGGCATTTGGGTCCTACCTCTGCACCACGCTCAACGTGCCGCAGCCAGGTTAAAAGTTGGACACCCTCCACCACCCCCACTTTTCTTTTTTTTTTTTTTTTTCCACTCCCTAGCTAAAATAAAAGATATATAGAATTTGTCAAGCGAAGGATTTTTTTTGCAAATAAAGATCTTGAGAAGTACTTATTTTCTCTCTCTTTTCATATCATTGACTCATCTCAACCATCCCGAGAAGGAGAGAAAAAAAGGGAAATCACAAAAGAGAAAAAAGGATGATGGGCAGGCATTGTAGTGGTTATCAAACTTATCATGTTTCCGTACACGCGAGAGAGATAGAGAAAGAGAAAGAGAAAGAGAAAGAGAAAGAGAGGCAGAGGCAGAGGGGTGCACATGGGTTGAGTACAACGTTTGTTTGGTCCACTCCTCTCCATTATGTCTTCCCCCGCCCCCCTTTTTTTTTTTTGGGTACCTTTGCAAATCGGGAATCTTTCTTCTTCATATATACTCTTCATTATGGTGCCCCTCTCCGACATTAAACCATCTTTTTCCTATGCAAACGTCAATTTAATATACCACCAAGGCACCAAGCAGTGGCACAACATTTTCGTTTCTTTTTAACTTAAGAGTTACATGATTCAAGCCCTTTTACTTTCATGGAGTCGTGTATGAAAGTAGTGCTAAAATTACCCATAACCATCAATAGTATAACAATTGGAATGTCTTTTTGCTTTCTTCTCTCATATAGATCATAAAAAATATATAAATATTCTCATCAAATCAATCTATCTTTATTATAATTTCATTTCACTTTATTATAGAATTAGATTAAAACCCATTAAAAATCCACACTATAGTATCCCTATTTCTTCTTAGGGAATGTAAATCCCACGTCAATTATGATTACATTAACAATAAATAGAAATAATATTTTAAAATGTGAAAAACTATAACAAAAAAAGTATGTTTCAAGAGAGTAAAAAAATAAAAAAATAAAAACAAATATCTTTGGTTAACTCCAATTTCACCACCCCAAAATTTTAAAAATATTAAAAAATGACAAATTTAAAATACTATCTAAAACTTTTAGGCATATACAGTGTAAAGTTTAAATTCTCTAAACATATATAAAAACATATGTATTGTATATATTTAATATTTAATAACTGTTTTTAATATTTTTGTGCATTTATATAATACTTTTTCTATTATTTAATATATAATACTTATCTTTCATATTATCTATATTTCTTAAGTTTCGGCTTTGTACAATTTTAAAAATAAAAACGTTGAAATAATCAATTGAAATATGAAGCAGATTAACCAATTAAAAAATTATGTTTAATTGAATTTTACATATTTGTGTTTTTTTTTTTAATTAATTTTATATATGTGTTTGCTCAATGCTACATAATACATATGACACTAAACGCAAGAATTTGTTGATTGTTTAGAATTGTTGCAACTAACAGAGTGTTCATATAATATATTTTCATTTAAAATTTAAAATAGTATATGCACTAGGATTTGGCATCATCAAGGATGCTCTTGTATTTGCGATATGCCCTTGTTTCCCCTCTCTCTCTCTCTCTCTCTCTCTCTCTCTCTCCACCTCCAATTGTGCAGTCTAATCCGCTTTCTCTATCCCCCAACAATTTTTTTAAAATTGTTTAATATGTATCAAATTTGACTTTTTATTTTTAGATTGCACAAACGACTCGTAAGCTATGTACACTCACCGAAAAAAGAAAAACCAATAACAAAAACAAAAATAAAAATGCAAATGCAAATTGGTTACTTCAGCAACAAAAGAAAAAAAGAAAGTCCAGATAAATTATAATTTACAACTAAAGATAATTTCAGCCTCCTTACTAAAAGAGTAGAATTTCTATCTACTGTTGTTTTTTCTTTTTCATTTTTTTTCCCCAGATATATCAATTTTCCAATCAACTTTTCCTTTTAAGGAAAATGCCAAGTCCATAAGATTTGCGGTAGACAAATTGTTCCCGGCCATCACTTTTAATTTTACAAATACAGATGGTCAAAATGAACCGCCCTTTTTTATCAGAATACAAACATTTCCAAGAGGACAAGCCCCGTGAAGTCCAACTTGTCGCTTATTTTTATTTATTTTTAATTATGACACTACGTAATTGGCAATCCAAGTACAATACACAGCTATTTACAGCTTCCAACCATTCCATACATAATGCAATGGTTCAAAAATAAAAAATAAAAAATAAAAAAAGATGAAGGGTTATAAAGAATGTGGATTAAAATTTTTGTTTGAGAAGTTAAAACACATTATAATAATAAAATTTAAAAAAAATTAAAAACCACTGTTATTTTAAGCGCGAAATAACCATGAGTACTTAATCTAAATAATCTAAATTAAATAATTTCACTGTTATTTATAATAATAAATTCTCGTTACGAAAATATTGCAATTTTCCATTGACAGGAGCTACTTAATCTAATGACAGCCACGTGCACCGAAACGTCAAAAGCAAGTCAAACTGTTAAAATCCCATGAATATGTTTTAGAGGAACAACTTTAATGCATTATGTGTAGTTTGAAATCTTGGTTTAATTTAGTTTAATTTAAAAAAATTTACTCTCATTTAAATATGTGTTCATTTATGTAAATAAAAAAAGTTTATTATTTGAAATTAAAAGTCTTTTGAGTACAAAAATAAAATGATATTTAGATGAGTAAAAAAATTTTATTTTTAAAATAAAAAAGTAATTTGAAGAATTGGGTTTGTTCTAAAAATGAGATGGAAAAAGTATATAGGACGGAGAAAATTGTTCCCATATGTGACTAAATCTTGGACAATCACATTCAAGAGGAGAAAAGAGAGAGAAGGCCACAGATTTAGTCAAACAAATTTTTTGAGAGTCATTTTCAGACCAAACCAGATTTGGACACATCATCTACATACAAAATTAGTTAATTTTTTAAAAAAATTAGTTACGATGTTTATTTAATTAAAAAAAACAAAAAATATAGTTTAAACAAGTTTGTTTAAATATGATTTTTTTTAATTTAAAATATAAGAGGGTGTTTGGATAAAGTTTTAGAGATATATTTTTAGAATTGTTAATTTTAAAAATTAGATATTATTTTAAAGATTGTATTTAGGATAAATATTTTAGATGAAAAATATTATAAAAATAAGAGGTTTTTGAGTTTTAAATTATATAATAAAAAATTAATATATGAGAATACATGTAGATACTATTAAAAATTTAAAAAAAATATTAAAAATAAAAAAAATTAACTTGAAGACCCCAAAATCGTATCTCTAAAACAATGATCCGACTACCCCTAATTTTTTTAAACAAGCTTTTTGAAGAGGAATGGGAAAATATGGAAGGGACCGTCAAATATTTACCGTTATAAAAACAACCAAAGTAATAAAACCCATATTTCCATTAAACGCGTAAGCTGGGTTTTGAGTGTTTTGCTGTCATTTTATTTTAACCACAAAAGGAGGAACAGAGTGCCGTCCAAGTTGCCCAAATTGTGCGGAAGAGATGGACAAAGCTGACGCGGCGTACGGACTCATCAAAATATTTTTTAATTTAACGAAAAGAGTGGACCCCACTTAGGTATGCATTCATATTCATCCTCATCGGAGTACGTGGACTCTCGTACGGTATAGACGGTGTGTTTTTTTTTTATTATTATTATTTATTTTTTTATGCCTTCTATAAAATGAAAATACTACAACTCTACGTAATTAAATTTCACTTTATCCACGTTATATTTTATAATTAAATTATCATTATATTTATTTTATTTAATATTATAATTTTATTTTTATTTTAATATTAATTATTTATTTAATTTTATAAAAATAACCCTCGTATTGTTGAAATAAAATTATATTTTATAAAAACGTGTATAGAATTGTGGATTCAGATTTGATAAAATACACATTTATTTTATATTATATACAAATATAATACATAATATAATATATATTTGGATATTTCGTTTACATATTATATTTAAATTTAAAGTTTGTTTGGATTCTAAATTTAAATTAAAAATTTTAAATTAAGTATAAAATAAATTAAACCATTAATTGAATTTTATGATTAGTATTCAAGTTTAAATTAGAAAATTTCATTTTAAATTAAAAATATTTGTAAGAAAAAAATTAGGTTTGAACTTATATTAAAAATTATACTTCCCTTTTACATTTTTATGTGGTGAGTATAATATTTTTTTGATATGAGAAAAAATTTATAAATATTATTTTTAAACTAAAATATTATATAAGTCATGGATTAAAAAAATTAAAATAGACTAGTAAACTAAATATAAAATTGAGTTTAAATTCAATTTTTTAGATTTAAACCTGTGATCCAAATATGTCCTTAATATTTGTTTATATTATTTATATTTAAATAATTATTATAATATGTATTAGTGAGTAAGGAAATATATAATATTAATAAAATAATAACAAATAATTAATTGAGTTAATTTATTATTTAAATATATTTACGCGGCTTAAATGAATATTATATTTTAAATTAATAATAAGATATAATATATGTTCTTTGTGCACTATAATATTTACATTAACCTCTCATTTAGTGATAATATTGTTTTCATTTGTAATTTTTACGTAAATATAAAAATATTTTATTTAAATATCAATTATATCATATTTTAAATGTAATATAATCAATATTTATTATTTTAATTTTTCTATTATTTTTACTAATCACATCACATATTATTATTAAAATATAATTCAAATACTTTTTATATAAATATATATTATATTCAAATACAATATAAATATTTTTTCTCTAAATATAAATTATATTAAATACATAATATTTAAACGTGATATAAATATAATATATTTATTAAATAAAATCTAAATAAATAAAATAAATATTTTTTTAAATATAAATTATATTTAATATATTATATTTAAATATAATATAAATATAATATGTTTACTACATGAAATGTGAAAGAAAGGTTAATATCTGCATAAAATTGATAATTTCTTTTTTTTTTTTTTTTTGACCTTTATCGATATCAGAAAAAAAAAAAAAAAGAAAACAATAGCGTTTGCAAAAGGATTGGTACAGCTGGCGTGTTGCTAGTTGTCTTTTGAGATGCAAGTGCCACGACTTCTGTAGCATCACGCGCCACGTACGGTGTACTATAAAAGGTCGTCATTTCTAGCCGTCCGGCCACGTGTCCCTAATCTATTGGTTGTAGGGAAATATACCCTCAACATATTCTTCTAATGTCCTATTCTCAATTCTGTTTTTACAGGGACCTGGAGTACAATAATTATATTTTAATTATATTTAACTGTAATATAATTTTATATTAAATATAAAATTTTATATTTAAATATAATTTTTTTAATATTATTAAGAAAATAATTTTTATTTAAAATTTTTTTAAAATAATTATATTAATTTTTTAATTTTATTATTTATTTTTATTTTTATCAATCACATCAAATTTTTAATTTTAAAATATTTTTCATCAAAATATATATTTTATTTAAATATAAAATAAATACTTTTTAATTAAATATAATTAAAATATAATATATTTATCAAACACATAGTTAATTCGATTGTATATATATATATATGTATATGTGCTCTCCTTTCCTTGCCATTAGTTTGGTAAACCAAGAAAAAACAAAAAACCCGCTCTGTTAATTGATCTAATTCATGAGTTTTAAATCTTCCCCATTTCTTTTTTTAAATTTTGGGTTTGGATGATAATCAGGGTTTGGCACAAATGGGAATAGACTGTTGAAAAATGGGAAAGATGGGAATGGGGAAGAGGTAGAGAGAGATGCAAAATGCGGTGTACTACAAAGACAGCTGGTTCCCACAAAGAAATGATGTTGTCCGGACATCAACTGTTCAACCTTTTTTTTTTTTTTTTTTAACAGAAAAATTACCCTTATCAAAGCCGAACCATCCTTCATTTCACCTGCCTCTTGGCACTGGGGGTGCTTTCTGTACTTTTACTGTGTTGACATTGACAATGCCAATTGGATTCGTGGTTCCAATCTTTCAGAATCCACGACAAAAAAAGAAAAGGCACAATCGTTTTATAACTATTTATGTAAAATAATAATAATAATAATAATAATAATAATAATTTATGAGATATTAAAAAATTTCCAAATCTTAAATAAGTTTTTTATAATTGAGGTCAATGATATATTCAAGTAATAACAAAAATAAAAAATCACATCAGATTATTTCAAAATCTTTCATAAAAATTAAAAAAAAAAAAAACCCTTAATTGGTAGCCTTCTTCCACCGACTGCCCCCTCCCCCATCCCCATCAACAGTTGTCCAAGCTCTCGAGGCCCAACGTTTGGGCGATTGGAGAACACTATTGAGCTCGTGATAGAGGCAAGATGGATGGGGACGAGTTTTCAACGGCAACGATTGGCATAAGTGGATAATGGTTGCAGCCTTACTCCACTAGATTTGGACAATTGGTCGAGCCTGGAAAACAATGACCTTTGCCACCTTTGCGAGTCCTATCTTATTAATGAGGTAAAAACTTTTATGCTATTATTATAGAAGCTTTGTCCTATTTATTATGTGAACTATTATTTTTTCTTTATCGATTTGTATTATTATTTTAGTTGTTGAATTGATTTTTTTAATATTATGAACAGATTGATAATTTAAACAAATATAACATACAACTAAAGTTTCTCAATTTGTATTATTATTTGATATTTATTATGTGAATTATAATTTTTTCTTTATCGATTTGTATTATTATTTTAGTTGTTGAATTGATATTTTTAATAATATGAACAGATTGATAATATAAAAAAATACAACGTACAACAAAAGTTTCTCGTACTTATATAACAAAATACAGTATCTAGTTTCATCTGCCTAAATAACTTGGGATATATTTTAGTACCTTATAAAGATTTTTCAAATAATTAACATTAATGAATCAAGTGGTCGGTAAGAAGTAAGAGCATATACCCTTGTGCAGAACCATAATTGACAAAATTACAGATTTATTCCTTTAAAAATATGAAAAAAAAAATGGTGGGGTAGAGTCCGTACGGGGATAATTTGTATATAAAACGAGGGAGGGGAGTGTGAATAGATGAAAAAGGGTGAGAGATTAGAAATGAGAAGGAATGAGGGGGGTGGCTTTGGCCTTTGCGTGACGCCCACGACACCAAACGACGCGGTTTCGATGCTCCTTTTTTTCTACTCCTATACTCCTTCTCTACAAACTACAAACCAAGCAAACTGTTGACGACTTTTCTTTTCCTTCGCGTTCGTTAAGTTACACGCTATAATTTTGATTTAATTTAAACAAGTTAAATTAAAGTTAAAATTAAATATTTATAAGATATATGATAAACGTATTATATTTATATTATATTTGAACATAATATATTGGATGTATTTTATTTTTAAATAAAAATTATTTGTTTTTTATTTAAATATAATATATATTTGGATGAAAAGTATTTGAATTGTATTTTAGAGTTGAAAAGTTGATGTGATTGATAAAAATAGATAGGAAAAATGAGATAGATAAAGAATATGATATAAATAAAAACAAATTTATTTTCAAAATATTCTAGAATAATAAATGTATTTAAGATACTATTGAAAGATATTGTATTTGAATGCAAAAGTTTTGCATTTAAATGAAAATTGCATTGCGTTTAAACGTAATACGAATGAAAAATTGTAAACAAACAGCCCATTAATATGTAAAATTTCAGTTTAAATTTATATTAATGTTAAAATAATAAAAATAAAGATAAAAAGTTATCAAAGCGAGACCTATCAAACTAAATTCAAATTGTATTTAAGTTGGTTCTAAATATACAATTTAACTTGATTTAAACTAAATTCAAACTAAAATGTACAACCATTCTTCTTCATTTTCCCCTTTTTTTTTCCTCAATTAATATCTAATAATACAAAATTTCATTTAAAAGTTAAAATTTATAAAATGAAAAAATTAATGAAGTTAGAAAAAGCTCTAATATTTAGTCATTACATATATAATTTAACAATAATTTTATACTTAATTTTGAATCCCTCCACACCATATTCTATAAAAATGGAGGGGAGGTTGTGGTTGGCAGGGAAGAAAAAGAAAAAGAAAAAGCTTCAATCTTGGACAGACTTAACCCTGAACTTAGATTGGGACTTTACTTTCATATTTCCTCCTCCTTTCCCAAACACTCCTTTCCATGTCTATCTTCTTGTTTTCTTTTATATTTTCTATTTTGTTTTCGTTATTATTATTTCTACCATTTTATTTTGTCATAAAAATTTCCCTTATTAGTTATTGGCATGAGCGTTATAACGCCAAAGCGCTACCTTGACAACATACTATTGTTCGTCGAATTTTCTTCTCCTTTTTTTCTTGCAAAGTAAATTATTCTCAACTCCCCTTTCTCAAGAAGAGAGAGAGAGCGAGCGAGAGAGAGAGAAAGGAAAAGTTATTCCTTTAAAAAGAGTTATTTTTTTTATTTTTCTAACTTATTTTGAATATAAATTTCTCAATTATTTTTATATTTTGAACATATAAATATATTATTTAAATATTCACATAGATGAAAATGTGAATTCGTGACCCCTAACATATAAAGTGGATCCCTTTCAAAGTCAAGTCTTAAAATGACATCCAAAATAAGTTTTATAGTAATTTGTTTGAATCATGAGTTTGGGTTAGAAAATTTAGGTTAAATTTATAATAAATTGGATCATCAAATGAATTTTATATTTGGTATTTAAGTTTGAGACAAAGAAATTCATCTTAAATTAAAAATATTTGGGTAATAAAAGTTGAGTTCAAATTTGTATTGAAAATTTTATTTTCTTTTACTTTTTCATATAGTTAGTATATTTTTTTATACGAGAAATATTTGTAAACAGTATTTTTAAGTCCAAAATAGTGTACAAATCATAGACTAAATACCTTGAAATGAGTTAACAAATCAAATATAAAATTAAATTCAGACTTAATTTTTAAATTTAAACCTGTTAATCAAACATATCCTTAAGATTTTTCAAAATGTCGTCCCTTTGACTTTTATTTTATCTGCTTCTCTGCCCTAATCACCGCTCACAATTTTCTCTGGCGTCATTTGCCGCCCATGTCAATATCTTAGTTAAAAACATATCCATTCTTACACATTGTTAAAGCCTAAGAAGATTTTTGGCTGTAGAATGTCAAGGACCAGCACAAAATACTAGTTGAGAAACACAAGACATTGAAATATTCCGAAAGAAAAAAGAGCGCAAACTATTGCTCCAGTGCTTTATATTATAGTCAACCTAAACGGTTGAAGATGGCTTCTTGAGAAGACAAAGGGGGGAAAAAAAGGTTTATCAACACCTGCTCCGGTACGACTTTGAAAGTTCTTTTATTTTCTTTTTGTTCAGCAAAAAAAAAAAAACTTTTTAAAAATGAGAAGGACATAAGGCCCACCAATTCTATCCTAAGCGACGTTTGGAGAAAGAATTACATTTTAATTTTATTCAAATACAATATAATTTTACACCAAACATAAATTTTATAACAGTGTTACGAAAATAATTATTATTTAAAATATTTTTAAAACAATCACATTAATTTTTCAACTCTACTATTTATCTCTACTTTTACCAATCACATCAACATTTCAACTTAAAATACTTTTCATCCAAACACACATTTCATTTAAATACAAAACAAATACTTTTCAACCAAATACAACATTCAAAAAACAAATTTCATTAAAATACAATCAAAATGTAATGCGTTTACCAAACGCATCCTAAACATTAATGTGATAATCATATTGCTAATTTGAATTTTAACTTTAGGCTAATTGATAGAAATAAAATCCTTGTTATTCCTCTCGGTCAGCATCACTATGGGGACTGTTTAGTGTGGCACTATGTCTCCAAGGGCATTTATTCTGTTAAAGTCGGGGTATGGGCTTGGAATGGAGTCTTCTAAGAGGGAAGGAACTTGGTTTTAGGGATGGAAGGTTTGTGATGGCATAAACTTTGGAGTGTTCGTATCCCAAACAAGGTCAAGATCTTCATGTGGAAAGCCTTTCAAGATATCCTTCCGACTTATTCCAACGTTATTGGTCATGGAATTAATTATCTTCCAATGTGTCTTGTTTGTAAAGAAGCAGTAGAGACTGTTGATCATGCATTATGGGACTGCCTTGGGCACGAAGTATTTGGGAACATTGTGCTATTGGTACTCTTTTTGCCAGGGGATCGTTTTCGTTCTTCAATGCCTTGTGTTTATTTGCAAAAAATTTTAGTCGGAACGGGGACTTGCAGATCTTTTGCGTGGTTGCTTGGAGTATTTGGCATTCTCGAAATCTTATAGTTCGTGGCAAGCCAAGCCATAGTTACTGTTGTGGATTTTATAATGTAAGTGTACATATCACAAACAAGTAATAAAGTGATAAATAAAATATCATTCTCACAAAAATTATTATTTATCAATTATTAAAACTTATATTAACTCTAGTTTTATTTGCATAAACAGAAAAATAAAAATAATGAAAATAAAATCTAGCAAAATAATAGTAAATAAAATAAAGCTTAGGATTACAATTTTTCATCAACACTTCACTTGAATATTTTTACTCTTCCCTTAATAAATTAACTATATCGAATTGTTGATTGAGAGTCTTAAATTATCTAAAAGCCTCATTCGATAGTCAAATAGAAATACCTCCTTAATTAACTCACTACATTTGTATGAGAATTAGATTAAGAAAGAATTCATTAAGAAAAGACTTTATCAATAGTTACACATGTTACATAAGTATATTACTATCACATATAAACTCAAGACTTCCACACATAGATCATATGTCATTTTATGTAAGACTAAACGTAAAAATCCCTTTTTCAACTTCATTAGGATTTACGAAATTAATCTGATTAATAGCCAATCAATTAGAAACATTAAAAACAAGATAGAACAAATAATTTAATATCAATTAATGAAAATCAAAGAATAATAAATAAATACAAGTTATATCTTAAGTTCCAATTACAATCTCAAAAAAGAAAATTAATTTATAAATAAAAATAAAAATCTACAAAATAAAAATTCAAGCATTCTTGAATTACAAAAATAAAAAGATAAGAAAATAGAGGTGTAATCTTTTAAATTTTTGCAAGAAACAAAATATAAAAACTAAAAATAAAAATAAATCCTATAAGATTAAAACACAAAAACTAAAAATATATATTTCTTTTCTTTTTCATCCCTTGATACTGCTCTATCTCTCCAAATTAAAGACCTCTTCCTGTTTTCTTCGTGTCGTGTCCTATATATATAAGCAATTGAAACATAAGGTAATATTTGGTGTTGTTTTTAAAATGTTTTTTATTTTCCAAAAAAATTAAAAATGAGAATGTTTTAAAAACTGTGCTAAGACTAATTATAAAATTGTATTTAGTTATATTTTCTGAGTGTATATTCTGATAAATATAAAAATGAAACTCTGTTTGGTTATTTTTTAAAAAACTCATTTTATAAGTAAGTATTTATGAAAACATATTTATATTTAATTAAAAAAATAAATTATTAGTCATATATAAAAAAACCTTTTGGTGGTGGGTTTTGCAATGAGAGTCATGAGTAGCAGACATTGATGATCTCAATTCTAGGTAACGGCTACCTAAAGCTGCAGTGTCGTCATTGTTCTGAAGCAAATGTGTTATGGCGATAACCCCAAAAATGTGAAATCCTAGCGCCAGTGGTGACCTCCAAACTCGCGACATGATAGTTTTTGTTGCCGTTGAAAATGGAGGTTGTCGTAGTGGGTTTCTTGGGTGTCATCATTGCGAGATCTGGGTCGTGAATCCATGGTCATAGTCATGAGAGGGTCGTCATCATAGATGTCAGTCCATGATTGTTGTCTTTTCATTGGAAATGGAGGCTGTCGTGATAGTCGTCTTTACAAAATTGAATCGCAAGTCAATGTGAGTCGGCCGTAATCGTTATCACCAGTTTGTGTTCGTTACCTTTCGTTGGAGATGGAGGCTATCATCGGATATGATTGTCGTCATTGATACTACACAGGCATAGAAGAGAGAAAAGAGAAGAAAGAGAGGGAAAAAATGAAAACAAAAAAGTAAAAACAACTTTTTTTTGTTTTCAAAAAACTCAAAAAAATAACATAATTAAAAATAGTATTTTCGAAATAGTTTTAAAATTGTTAAATAAACAAATACTATTTTGAAACCGTTTTCATTCTCTTTGTTTTTAAAACTAGAAAATCATTCTCAAAAATAAAACCAAATGCCCCTTAAGTTTCCTTTTAATTTATTGTCACTGGCCACTGTCGTTGCACGAGAAGAGAAAAGAGGTAAGTTACCTCGATATGTCTATCTATTTTTCTTTCTTTTCTTTACACCTGCTTCTTATGGGATTGGAGTATTCACTTTCTTTTTTTTGTCCTTTTCTTTTTTTCTGTGATTTGAATTTCTAAAAATAGATATATGCACTTAAGGTTTCGTTTGGTTCATAAGTTCAAACTTAAATTTTTAGGTTCAATTTTTTTTTTGAAGAGTTTATAAAAATTATAAATAAATCAATCAGCTTAAATCTTTAAATATCATTTTATTCTAAATACAACTCATGAACTAAATGAATCCTAAATTTCTAAACCTACACATTAAATTAAATTACCACTAATCAAGATAAAGAATTTATAAAATAAATGGCAATTTAGTGTAAAATTAAGTTGGAAAAGCACAAGAATAATATATAAATTATAAATATATCAAATACCTCAAACTTAACCTTTTGTTAGCTCTCGAGCAAAAAGAAAAAAATGGTAAATATTAACAAGTAAGAACCAATTTAGTTTTATTTACAAACTATGCCTCAAAGATTGCAATTGGTTTATAGCTCAAGAAAAACTTTAAACATCGTAAAAGTTCAGAATTTTAATATAAATGCTTGCTTCATCTCACCTTTGATTCTTTTAATATATGTGTATGTGTGTGAATAACCTTTTACATTTAACTAATTGCAATTCTGATTAGTTTATACAAACAACTGAATTATGATGGATCTCTAAATGAATGGATTGATGAACTCCATAAACCTGCTTTTCTTATCACTCTCTATTAATATTGACAAATATATTATCAAGGATTGTTAGGACTTTTTAACCTTATAATGTAAGGATAGGGTTAGAATATGGATAATTATATGACTTAAATTACCTTAAACACATTAACTATTCTAGAACCTTTTGTAGAACTTTTTAAATACTATTCATGACTCTCCCAAACTTTATTTCAACTCTCTTTGGCATCCCACTTTTATTCTTTTTGTTTTTTTCTTTTTTTAGTCTTTTTTTTTAAGTTGTTACGCCCATAAATTTATTATTTTATTTTGTGAACAAAGGTGTAGCACTCCTTTTTTTTTTTCATATAACAAATAAAAATAAATTTTGTTTTCACAACTCCACCCCTCCTCCCATACTTTAGATAGCTCAAAATAATTCTTACAATGATTAACATACTTAAGGTTAAAGGTTAAAAGGTTGGAAATTAACAAAAAGATAGACTAAAATATGTGGGTAAAAAAAAAAAAGTTAAAAGTTGACCAAATCGGTGACTGGGGATATACATAGATAAAGGTTGGCTTGAAAAGCTTTAATGATCAAAAGGTGACCTAGATTATGTCTTTAACAAAGTATAGTCTAGAATGTCACTTTAAATAATAGTCAAACAGATTCTAAAGTTCGTTGAGATCATGAGATTACTTAATTTATATAAATCATCATGAGATTACTTAATTTATATAAATCATCATGAGATTACTTAATTAACATAACTCTTTTCTAAGTAAACAAAATGGCTAAGTGATCAAGGCTATATGCACAAATTTGTTCAAAGAAGCATAAGCAAGATAAAAATCACACAAGAATCAAGCATGCTAAAAGTACAATACTTATTATTTTCTAAGAGTTATATTTAATTTTAAATCTATTTCGTATCATTGGCCTTTAATAATTAAACATAATCAATACCCAAACTTTTTTCTTCTTCAATTTTTCTTTTCAAAATTTTTTTTTTCCTTATACAGCTCCTACCCTCAAATTTAACATACACATTGTCCTTGATGTGCAAGCAATCATGAAAATCAAGAAAGGTGGTAGGAAACTTCCCTATTTTTTTTTATCTCCTTATGTCTCGTTTGGATCTAACATTACATTTGGGATTACATTAGAATGTGATGTAAATATCTTGGGGAGTATGGGACAGTATGATAAATATCTTATATTACCTTCCTCTATTAACAGAAGTAAAAAGAGTACATTTAAAAGCATTTGAGGGAGGGTGACTAAGAAATTGAAGCTTTGTCAGAGTAAGTTGTTTTCAGTAGGTGGAAGGGAGATTCTTATAAAGGTGATAGCTCAAATGACAACAACCTACATGATGAATGTGTTCCACATTCTTACTACTTTATGTAACGAGCTTAATGCATTAGTAGTAGTAGCTAAGTTTTAGTGGGGTGGTGGTGAGGAAAGTTAGAAAATTCATTAATTAAAGTGGGAAAGGTTATGTCAGGCCAAGGTAGACGGGAGAATGGGAGTAGGGATCTAGAGCTATTCAATCAAGCACTTTTGGCTAAGTAAGGTTAGAAATTGATTGAGTTTTTGAATTCTCATGTTAGTATGGTTTTCAAATCTATGTACTTTCCTAATTGCTATTGTTTTTTATATAGGGGTAAAGAGTAATGCTTTGTATGTTTGAAGGAGTATAATGTGGGAATATGAGTTATTTAATAACAAAGTGCATTGAAGGATTAGGAGTAGGACAAAGGTGTCAGTCTTTAGTTCCCCATAGCTGCATAGGCCATCTTTTTTTATACCAATGAGTAATCCAAATGTGGATTTGAGGGAATTGAAAATGTCTGATTTCACTATTGGGTAGGATTGGAATATGGCAGAGGTTAATAAGGTCTTAGGTCCTATAAATGTGGCGGTGGTTTGTAGTATTCCTTTAGGTCGTGATTGTGTTGACAATAGGTTGATGTGGCATTATGACTCGAATGAGAGGTTTTCAATAAAGTCTGCATGTTGCTCACTTCCGAGTTAATGCAATCTGAGTCCAGTTTGGGTTCCAATTCTTTCTATAGGAGGTGGCTTAAGCTGTGGGGGCTTAATTTATCTAGCAAAGTTAAGATCTTTGCATGGAAGGCTTATCTTGGAATCCTTTCATGTTAGGATAATTTGATTAGAAGAGGTGTGAAATGCAATATTACATGTTGTAGGTGTGGGGAAGTTATGGAAACAGTGTGGCATACACTATGGGATTGTTGTGGAATAAGGGATGTGTGGGAGAGATGTGCAATTTAGAACATGCTTAAAGAGCTCAGGCGATATCATTCGATGGTTTATGTGATTTTGCGTAAATTCAACTAAAGAAAGATGACTTAGCTAGTGTTTGGGACACAAATTTTTTTAGCATTGCATTTAAATGCAATGCAATTTTCCCCCAAATACAAAAACATTTCATTCAAATACCAATCACATCACATTTTAAATCAAACACAATCACTATTTATTATTTCACTTTTTCTATTACTTTTATTAATTACATCATATATTCTTTCTCCCTCTTTTTTTTTCTCTCTACTTTTACCCATCACATCACATATTTATTATTAAAATACAATTCAAATACTTTTCCCCCAAACACACATTGCATTCAAATGCAATGCTAATGCTTTTCCTCCAAATACAAATTGCATTCAATACATTGCATTCAAACGCAATGCAAATGCAATGCGTTCACCAAACGAACCCTTAGTTTTTTTTTTTTTTTTTTGTGCAGTAACTTGGAGTATTTGGTGGGATAAAACTTGGGGTTTCACGAAGGGAAGTGGAGAGCTTCGATGGAGATTCTAGAGATGACAGAAAGGATCATAGGGAACTTCCAGTTGGCCCATAAAGTTGATGTGATTGTACAAAGCAGTTTGTCACGCAATCCTTGAAGTAGGCTCTACCCTTACAAGGTAAGCTTATGCTTAATGTTAATGTAGCAGTTAAGCTTAGCTTTAAGTTTATTGGCATAAGGGCGATGATAAGGGATTCAAATAGTTGTGTGCTAGCTTGCCTTTCCAAAAGGATGGCTCGTTGTATTAGTGCTCATGTAGCATAATGTCTTGCATTCCGGTAAGGGGTGATGTTGGCTTTTAGTTGTGGGTTGAATGTGAATATGTTCGAGTCTGATGCGATTAATGTTATTAAGGCAGTTAATTCTCTAAGTTCTTTGGATGATGAAAGTTTGATTATTGATAATATTAAAGTCAGTCTTTTGCAGGTTATTGATGATATTAAGTTTGCAATGTCTTATTAAAATTATTATTTTTGTAAAGGTTATCTTGAAATTCTGAATATTTATACAAAATAGCATTTTTTTTAATTTCATATTTTGTGATTTTTCCTTAAAAATACTTTTAGAGAAATAAAAGTCTTTTGATCAATTAACCAAATATTTTCAAAAAAACTTTTCTTATAATTGATTTTACAAATAAATTAATATAAAAAATAAAATTAGAATTAACATCTTTAACAATATTGTATTTTACATGAGCAATTAACAAAACACATTACATTTACATGAGCAATTAACAAAACACATTACATTTACATGAGCAATTAACAAAACACATTACATAATAAATAAGCGTGCACTTATTTAAATCTAGAGATTTATTTTAAAAAATATTTATAACTATAGTTTAAAAATAAAAAAATAAAAAATTATTTTAGCAAATTTTTTTTAACAAAAGTAAAGGCATATTATTAATAATTAGTCATTAAAGGGCTTGAAATACAAACCACATCGAGACACAAAAGTACATAATCATATAAACACTTCTGAAACTTGGTGAATGGTTAGGAAAATAGGTGGGATTAAGGTCTACAACTAAAGTCATAATAAGCCAAACGACGACAAGAAGCCAATAGGACAATACGCAGGAACTAAACTTATTTAGATAATGCTGAAACATCTCCTTATCCTAATAACAGAGCGACTTCCTTGCAAAAAGTGCTCTTACAAAATTTAACCAAGCAACGACCTCTAAATAATAAATTACAATTATAATATAAAGTAGCTAGAGAGATAGCCATGTGAGGGCAACATGCACTATCGATGAATGCCATGCGCTCGACATCCTCACGTACATCGGCCTCCTACTGCCTTGTATTCATAGTTTTAATAGGTTCCCATAGCTAGGGTTAACAATTTAGGTTACAACATGACAATACAATACAAAATCTATATGAAATTAGAAGGTTTGAGTTTTTTTTAAATAAATTTGGGTCAAAAAAGGTCTAATCCTTCAAACATGATTAAATAAAAGGTCAAACCTGCTAACTCACAATTAATACAAAATAACTCGTTTGATAAATGGGCCATATATGGGTTTACATGAACCCGATTTATAAATTACCAATTTATAATTTTTAATATATTTATATTGTTATATATGTATTGTATAATGTTTTATTATTTTCAATTTTGAGTTTTCAAAATTCAAAATTCAGATTAAAAAATATCTTTTATGTTATATATATTTTAAAAAATTTTTAATATAGAAAAGAAAACCTAAGTTTTGCTTTCGTTTCTTTAGTCTTTTAATTATATGCATCGTATGATTTGGATTTGGACTTGTTTGCTTGTTTTAGTTTTGTTGTGACTTGTGTTGTGAGCTTAATTTGATTGTAGACTTTAATTAGGTTTTGTATTCATCTTTTGTAAACTGAGTTAACGTGTAGCTTGATTATAATTGAGTTAATTTGGTTATTATAACTTAGTTGTTGTTTAGGTATTTAACAAGTTTTTTTTAGTGTAAAATTGATAATATGTTAGTTAAATGGATCAATAATAGATTGAATGACTCTTTTAGTAAGTGGGTTTAGCAGGATGATGTGACATGTTTATGACCTGTTTGATAAACGGGTCATAAACGTGTTATGTCATGTTAATCTTTTTATTAAAGGGTCATGTTTGGGTTTTTTTTTTGACATAATTATCAAATAAGTCGTGTTTATGTCAAGTGTTATCGTGTCAATAAACGGATCAAACACGATACAAATACGACTCGTTAACATGATTTACCACCCCTATCCACGACTAAAGAGCTTGGGTTTGGGGACAACTGATGACATGTCGCGCACCTCCCTTAGTTTCGAATAATCTTTTGTCATCCCCTCTCATGATCCAACACTTGTGGTTTCAATAGATTCCTAAGGCAAACATGCCTGGATTTAAGAATGGAAAACTGCGAAGGCCAAACAAAATGTGCCAAATTAGGATTAGGTGGGGAGTCCACCACCTTTATTACAATTATACCCAAAAAATAAAACAAACAGAAATGCAAAAATATAAACAAAACCACTATACAGACTAGCATCCCAGTGAGACTCTCTGCCAGAGATTTGAGAATCATAGTCGAAAATTATGCGTTGATGACCTTCATGAAGAGACCATAAGACAATCGGCTATTCAGCACACCCATAACGAACACCTAACTCTATGCTGTCCATCTACTAGACAGGGTCAGAAGCTCAACGACGACCCTCCTGCAGGTAACTCCCGTAATCCCCTTCGACTGATGGAACATCTTTATGCAAAATCAATTGCCAAAGCTCTCAAAGATCCTAAGCTAGAGCAACGGATCTAGCTAGATTTTTTTTTTTTTTGGTGACATGGGCCTTTTCATGTGGTAGATTTAGAACTGGTGTATCACTAATTGGAATTTTAAGGCCAATGGTCTGACGATGCATCGGCCACTAGCCTCTATCGTGGTTCTCTCTTTAGCCCTTCCTCTCGAGCTTTTCTCTTTCTTTAAGTGTCAAGACCTTTAGAGATGAAAATTTCATTATTTTAGCAATTTGCAATATAGAGAGAAAACAACCGTAAATGGCAAACACTGTCACTTTAAAATTTACAAAATGTTAAATTATTGTACCAATGATGAATATTAGCTTTTGGATAAGGGGGAAAAAAAAAAAACTTAATATTGAAAAGCTATCTTTAACCTCTATTTGGATGGAGTATCCATTTTTAGAATGGAAAAATATTTCATTTTTGAAATAGAAAAATTTTTTGTCTAAAAATGAAAAGTTAATTTGATGGATAAAAGTAAGAATTTTTTTATGCTTATACATAGAAACTAAGAAGGTTCATTATTTTCAAAAATGAGTATTTTAATTTAAAAATAAAAATTTTTTAAAAATTAATCTCTAAAACAGATAAAAACTAACATTAAATATGATAATCTTTTATAAAATATGGTTAATGTCAAATTTAGTACAGGACCCTTATTAGTTATTATCTTAATTTTTCATATAATTATTAAAATATTCTTAGTTAGTATAAAATTTAAAAATTTACTTTTATATAATAAAATGATATTATTTTTCAAATTTTAAATTTTTATGTAAGAAATATAACATAGACATAAAATAGATGTATAAAAGATGATCCAAGTAAAAATTTCAAAATAAAAAAAAAAACCCAAAGTTTCATCGTCAAGCAAAAAAAAAAAAAAAGGAAAAGAAGAGAAATTAAATTAAATTAAATGAGAAAGAGAGAGGTTTTTTTTTTTGGTAGCAAGAGGGAGGAAGGATTGAAAACGGGGAAAGGTCTTGGATTCTTCGTGGACGTGTGGTACGACTCTAAATTAAAAGCCACGTAGTTGGTTTAATTTACCGTTTTTGCCCTGCAGTTGCTTCAGACAAAGAGAGTTTGTTACAAGTTAAGTTTGGCCTGAAGAGAGAGAGAGAGAGAGAGAGAGAGAGAGAGAGATGATAAAAAAACCCACCACCCAAGAAAACAAAGCCATACAAAACAAAACAAAAAGAGAAGAAGTTCTGCGGAAGACGTGAGAGTTCCTCTTTTGTTCAATTACGATCCCTCTCCTTTTTCTCTGCACTTTTTTTTTTTTTTGGGTTTCGCAATTAGACTTCGCCGATTGGTCGCCGTAGCTGTCTTTGGAGATAGTCTGTCAGTTGACAAAAAAACCGTCGGATTAGATCGGAGTCGGAGGAGAGACTTTTGCCGTCGGAGATATAGATGTATGATTTCTGACTTCTGAGAAGAAGAAGAAGGAAAAAAAAAAAAAAAGAAGATTTTTCATTTCGTTTTTGTGATGTGATTTCCATAAAGAAGAACCCACAAGAAGAAGATGTGGATGGAGTTTGGATTTTAGGGGAAGTTATGGAGCTGATTTCTCTGTTTTCGGCTGGGAAATTCAGTGAAGAATCAGGTATGCAGATTCACAAATTTGGGCTCGATTTCTGGAATTGATTGCTCCAGAAACTTCAATCTATGATTACATAAAAAAAAGAAAGTGCTTTGACTTTTGAGGTACAACCGTCGGAAAAACTTTCAGAAATTGATTGGTGATTTGTGTGAAAGGAAGAAGGAAATTTTTATTTTAAAAGAAAAGGAAAAAAGCGATGGAAGAGGTAGGCGCGCAAGTTGCGGCTCCGATATTCATCCACCAAACCCTCACCAGCCGGTACCGTGACGCGCCGCCGTTGATGGCGGCGGCAAAGAAACGCGATTTCCCTTATCATCCGAGCCCCAATTTTCAGCAAAACTGGAGCTCTAAGCTCTGGGACTGGGACAACGTCAGATTCATCGCCAAACCCCTCGATGCCAACCAAAAGAAGACACAGGAACCGCCTCCGGTTGCCGCTGCCTCCGCCGGGGACGAAGACGACGAGAGGCTCCGGCTGAATCTTGGCGGCGGCTTGACCTCTGTGGCGGCGGAGGAGCCCGCCGTGGTCTCAAGGCCGACAAAGAGGGTCCGGTCGGGTTCTCCGGGGAGCAGTACGTATCCGATGTGCCAGGTGGACAACTGTAAGGAAGATCTCTCCAACGCTAAGGACTATCACCGCCGACATAAGGTGTGTGAACTCCATAGTAAATCCACGAAAGCTCTTGTTGCCCAGCAGATGCAGAGATTCTGTCAGCAGTGCAGTAGGTAATCCTTTGCCTTGATGAAATTTTTAGCTTGTTTTTCTTGATCTGTTTCGCGTTTCACCTGATTTTTCAAGTAAAAGCTGCGGCTGTTGATTTGGGCTGTGTTTAGTAAGAGGGAAAGAGACGAAAGTTTAGATTTTGGTGAAAAAAACTGAAGAGGAAGGCCAGGAATTCTGTCTTGTTGTGTTTTTTGGCTCATATATTTTTTTTCTTATCTTATATCGCGAAAGATTAAAATTGGAGTTTTGCAGGGATTTTTGAATCCTATTATTTATTTCCTCCTACCAAACGAACAAGTCTTAATGTCGATCTTTTTTTTAATTTTCTTCCACCAAATGAGGCCGTAAGTTGATTAGTGTTTTTCTGAAATTACGGCTTTTATCATCTTTATCTGCTCTCCGTGGTTACTAATCACGTCTCCGTTGCTTACTGCAGGTTTCATTCCCTTTCTGAGTTTGACGAGGGCAAGAGAAGTTGTAGAAGAAGACTTGCTGGGCACAACCGGCGTAGGAGGAAAACCCAACCAGATGATGTTGCCTCCAGGTTAATTCTCCCTGGAGACCGAGATAATCGAAGCAACGGACACATAGACATCTTTAACTTGTTGGCTGCTGTTGCTCGCGTGCAAGGTAAACAATAGTTTTGTTCTGAATGCTGATGTGTGATTATGTTACAAATCATGTCATGCTAAAATTACTGTTGATTCAAACCCCTTGATGTTGGAAGTGGGTGTGGACTTATCGCTACTACTAAATTTAGTGCCAATGCGTTTTATATTTCATTTGTGTGCTACGACTGTATTGTAGGGAAAACTGACGACAAAAATATCAGTTGCTCTCCCTTACCGGACAAAGAGCAGCTCCTTCAGATTCTAAGTAAGATAAATTCTTTACCTTTTCCCGTGGATCTCGCCGCAAAGTTGCATAATCTAGCAAGTTTAAATAGAAATATTCCAGATCAAACGTCTTCGGATCATCACGACAAATTGAATGGAAGAACATCTAAGTCTACAATGGACTTACTTGCTGTCCTATCTGCCACTCTTGCACCATCTTCTCCTGATGCTCTGGCAATTTTGTCTCAAAGAAGCAGCCAAAGCAGTGATAGCGGAAAATCTAAGATGAACTACCATGAACGGGCCATTGGTCCCACTTTGCAGAAGAGATCACCGCAAGAGTTTCCTTCTGTTGGAGGAGATAGAAGTAGCACCAGCTACCCGTCACCTATGGAGGATTCGGATTGCCAGGTTCAAGAAACGCGAGTTAACTTACCATTACAGCTCTTTAGCTCGTCACCGGAGAACGACAGTCCACCGAAACTGTCATCCAGTAGGAAGTATTTCTCTTCAGACAGCAGTAATCCCATTGAGGAGAGATCTCCCTCCTCTTCTCCTCCTGTTGTGCAAAAGCTGTTTCCAATGCAGACCATGGCAGAAACTGTCAAGTCTGAGAAGATTTCAGCAAGCAGAGAGGTTAATGCTTATGTTGACTCTAGTAGGATTCATGGTTGTAGCATGCCCTTTGACCTTTTTAGAGGATCAAATAAAGGAAATGACGCTGGTTCTACTCAAAGTGTTCCTAATCAAGCTGGGTACACTTCTTCTGGGTCGGATCATTCGCCTTCTAGCCTAAATTCTGATGTGCAGGTGGTGTTTCCGAAACATATTATCACTGCTGCTCTTATTACTTGTTCATGTAGATATACATACGAACATATCTATGTATTTGTTGCTAAGCCACTTTATTGTGAAATGAGCCTGCTTAATTTCGTTCCTTGTATTATGGAGTTGATTTGGTTGTCCTTGACAGGATCGCACTGGAAGAATAATGTTTAAACTATTTGATAAGGATCCGAGCCATTTACCTGGGACGCTAAGGACTCAGGTGTGGAGTTTATGGTTTATTTTGGCTAAGCTGCGCTATTTTAATGTATCTTCCTTATTAAGATGATTTATTGCAACGTATGACTCCATTTTTAAAATTTTCCCTCCCCAGATTTTCAATTGGCTTTCGAACAGTCCATCAGAGATGGAGAGCTACATACGTCCTGGTTGTGTCATTCTATCAGTTTATGTCTCGATGCCGTCAGCTGCATGGGAGCAAGTGAGTGATTTTGCTACTCCTTGGGCTCAATTTTGTAGTTATAATTATAATTATTATATTTTTCCTAACCACTTGGAATGGGTGTCTGATTTTTTTTTTTTCAGCTTCAAGATAATCTTCTTCAACATCTCAGTTCTTTGGTACAGAATTCAGCTTCTGATTTCTGGAGAAGTGGAAGGTTTTTGGTTCATGCAGGGAGGCGATTAGCATCACATAAAGATGGTAAGCATGAATCTCAGTGGGTGGCTTTTAGTTTCTTTATCATACTTTGTCTTCTCTTTCACTAAAGTGGATTATTAATCAGTACCTTTGAAAGAGGCTCCAATTTTTGGAGAGTCAATAGTAAAATACAGACATGATTAACTTCTTGATGTCCAATTTTGTAAAATGAATGTTCAGGGAAATTCCGATTATCCAAATCATGGAGAACATGGTGTTCCCCGGAGTTGATCTCTGTTTCGCCTTTGGCCATTGTTGGTGGGGAGGAGACCTCTCTTATATTGAAGGGACGAAATCTCAGTAACCTTGGCACCAAGTAAGTATAATACAATTGGTGCATGTTTGCCATCGTTATTTTTATATTATTATCTCTTTTTTTGATAGATATGTTTGCTAGACTTATCATTTCACAATCTTGCAGGATCCATTGCACCTGTATGGGTGGTTACACAACAAAGGAGGTTAGGGGATCAACTTCTCATGGCACCATGTATGAGGAGATAAACTTGTGCGGTTTTAAAATTCATGATGCGTCTCCTGGTGTTCTTGGTCGCTGTTTCATCGAGGTAGCACTCAAATAATTGTGTTACTTCAGTTTGCTTTTTGTAAAATCTGAAAATACAGTTCCTGTTATCATTCTTTTTTTTTTTTGGCGGCATACTTTGACCTTTGTCACTGTTATATACAGGTGGAAAATGGCTTGAAGGGCAATAGCTTTCCAGTGATAATAGCTGATGCTTCTATTTGTGAAGAATTGAGAACCCTTGAGTCTCTGTTTGATGGGAAGGCAAAAGTAAGTGAGGTCATTTCAGAAGACCAAAGTAGCGATGAAGGGCGGCCAAGGTCGAAGGAGGAAGTTCTTCACTTCTTGAATGAACTTGGATGGCTGTTCCAACGTAAAAGGACCTATTCCATTCCCGATGTTCTTGATTATGCCCTTGGCCGTTTCAAGTTTTTGCTCACGTTTGCTGTTGACAAAAACTGTTCTGCTTTGATCAAAACACTTCTGGATATGCTGATAGAAAGAAACTCAGATGGGAATGAATTATCGAGGGAGGCAGTGGAGATGCTTTGTGAGATTCAGTTGTTGCACCGTGCAGTAAAAAGGAGGTGCAGGAGGATGGTCAACTTGCTTATAAATTACTCGGTGATTGGCCCTGATGGTGCCTCTAAGAAGTATATTTTTCCACCAAATCATGTTGGACCGGGCTGCATTACACCTCTGCATTTGGCTGCTTGTATGTCGGGTTCAGATGATTTGATTGATTCTTTGACGAACGACCCACAGGAGGTATCTTCTGTTCAACTTAAACGGATTTGCGCAAATATGCTGCATTGTTTTTTCTAGTTTTATCTAAAAATTTTTGTTTCCTTTCTGTAGATTGGATTGAACTCTTGGAATTCCCATCTGGATGCAAATGGGCAGTCTCCATATTCTTATGCTTTGATGACAAATAACCAATCTTATAATATGCTCGTGGCTCGAAAACTTGATGAAAAGTTAAGTGGTCAAATTTCTGTAACAATTGGAAATGGGACGAGTACTGAATTTAAACAAAGTAGGAAATCTTGTGCTAAGTGTGCGGTTGCAGCAACAAGATACTGCAAGAGGGCGCCTGGTGCTCAAGGTCTGCTGCAGCGTCCATATGTTCATTCCATGCTTGCGATTGCTGCTGTTTGTGTTTGTGTTTGCCTGTTTTTACGAGGCCTTCCGGACATTGGCTCTGTTGCTCCCTTCAAGTGGGAGAATTTGGATTACGGCACGATTTAATCTCAATAGGATGTTAATTTATGGATTATGAAAGAGTAACAAACTTAGGCTGGCTGACAATAGCACGGACAGGTATTAGTCCTCTGTCAACGCTCAATTCTTCTGGAAGGTTTGTTGAAAATGGTTTCTGCAGATGTTGGGACCTGATGGAAGGTCGGAAGTTGCATTCACATTGACATGGCTGAGTTTGTCGTGAGTTAGGCGGCTCATGATTGTTGTTACAGCCTAATATTTGGGAACTTGATTTTCGCCTTCGGAGTCATTTTCCCTTCGAAGCAATTAGGTGAAAATTTATATGGTCTTTTTTTTTCCTCCCCCTTTTGAGTGTAGAATCATACTGTATGTTCTTAAGTGGTGGAATGAGCCAAGTGGGTCGTCAAGACGCATTTTATCGTAAGCGTGGAAACTTTCAGTGAATGAATGAAAACATCAAAAGCTGGAAACCACGATATAAAGGAAGAGGAAGGACGATAAGCGTGAGCAATTCCACTGTCACTAAAGGTTTTGACTCGTGAGCAATTCCACTGTCACTAAAGGTTTTGGCTATGTTAATTTGTTTTGCATTTTTACCTCCACCCTTTTTTTTCATTTCCCACTTTTACACCTTTATTTATTCCTCCTTACACCTTCTGGATATAGAAAAGCACCCCCCCACCCCCCAACAAAAAGTTACTTTGTGTATTGATTTCGTCACTGTAAGGTTGATCCGGATATCAATGACGAACGTGACATTGTTATATAAAACTGCATAGTGAAATATTTTTGTTTCAGGTACATTTGGAGGTGTGAATTTTTTATGAGTCTTGCTGTTTATTTTTCTTTGTTAACAAATTCTTTTGTATGAAATTTTTTAGTATTTTATTTTCCTACAACTACATGAGTATGGTAAAATGAATGGTAAATTATAGATTTGTAAAAAATGAATCGAAAGGCTGATATCAAGTACAGTCTAATGCTTTCATATTGAATTTTATAAAAAAGAGAAGAGTTTGAATTATATTTAACTTTTGAATTATATTTAATTTAATTAAAAAGTAAAGAATTTAAATCTTTATTCTAATTAAAAAAAAAAAAAAACAGGTATTTCTGTTACAAAAGCAAGACCTTTATGTCCAAAATATATATATATATATAAAATATGTTGAACAGATTGCGGAAAATGGAGAGAGAATTGAGCTTAGCGTGGAAAAAGACTCTGGTTAGGAAATCACTTATCAAACAGGATTAAAGCAGGAAAGGGCAAAAAGTCAGTTCCTTTTATCTAATTTGTTTACTTGTATTCTATTCAATTCATGGATGATTCCATCATCCCTTTCTGGTTTTGATCATTTGAACTTCAAATAGCTTTGTTTCGCCCTTTTTTTTTTTCTTTAGCTTGCTTCTTTGCAAATTGTCGCCTCTTTGTATCTTGGTACTCTTTTTCCGTCGCCTTTTCCAGTCGCTTTCAATGTTACACATGACCATGTTTTCACCCGTCATTTGCTGGAAAGGAACCCTCTCTTATCTCTCTCCCTCTCTCAATCTCTCTCTCTCCTTTCCCCCCTTTTTGAACATGAACTCCATATCAGGCAAGAAATTTCTACTAGATTATATCTGTAATCCCATCTAAATTTGAAAGGCCGATTTTCAACTCCACAACCTGTTTTAAGAGTTAAAGAGTCTATACTCGTACATGCAATTAAGATCAAAACTAAGAACCTTCAATGACTTTTAGAGTTATGAATTGTAATCACTATAATGCCAGGCTAAAAAAAGATATGTTAATGATATTAATTCTAATTTTTAAATTATTGTGTCAACTTTAAATTGTTTTTTTCTCGTATTACTTAATAAGAAGAGATTGTATTTGTCATTAAAAATATGACAGTTCAAAATCTTGATACGAATTATAATTAGAGTTACATGGTGTTTGAGACACAAATTTTTTTGACATTGCATTTAAATGCAATGCAATTTTCCCCTAAATACAAAAACATTTCATTCAAATATCAATCACATCACATTTTAAATCTAACACAATCACTATTTATTATTTCACTTTTTCTATTACTTTTATTAATTACATCACATATTCTCTCTCCCTCTTTTTTTTCTCTCTACTTTTACCCATCACATCACATATTTATTATTAAAATACAATTCAAATACTTTTCCCCCAAACACACATTGCATTCAAATGCAATGCTAATGCTTTTCCTCCAAATATAAATTGCATTCAATACATTGCATTCAAACGCAATGCAAATGCAATGCGTTCACCAAACGAACCCTAGTTTGAGTAAAATATTTCTATAGTATGTACGTAATATATGTTAAACAACATGGCTAGCAAAATAAGCTCATAGAAGTATCAAATTCATACATTATTCACTTCCAATCTTCGTATCATACATAAACCAGACACACTCTAAATATTAACAAGCCATCATGTTTCACACAACAATGATTTGTACATCCCAGAAGTAAATTAGTTGAGCATGATCATCGTATATATATATATATTTATATAGTTGAAATAACAAGCGCACCTACATAACAATAAGAACATTAATGCTATAATTGGGATTGAGAGAGTCATTATTTTCTGACAGCGCTGGACCTTCCTTTGGTAACATCCTGAACAATGACTTGTCCAACACCTTCAGCAAGGCCCTCGATCAGGCCCCCAATTAAGTTAATCATCACCTGAGAGAGACCAGAGGATTAACATATATTTAACAGTAGCAGATGCTTTAAAAATTCCAGGAAGAAATAGAATCATTGTCTTGTCAATGGTGTTATTTTAACTTAAAAAAAAGTAAAGGAGGAAGAAAAATAAATGGTAGTTACTTGAGAGGCGAGGCGAGCAAACATGTTGTTGGGCTTGTCTTTGTCTTTGACGCCGTTTTCACGAAAGCCATTGATCATGTTCTTTGCACAAACCGCATGGAGGTGGTAATCGCAGAAGGTGCAGTGGTACATCCTACCAGCCCTTTTTCTATTGCATTCGCCGCACAACGTCGTTGTCGATCCGCCGCCGCCGCCCTGATCGTGATACTCCGGTAAAAGCCTGAGAGGGTGGGGGTGGGCTAATAACAGAGTCATTTCCGAGGACAACTTGGCACAACATGGATGCATCTGGAAGCCGCATGCATTGCATCTGAATGCATATCCTTTACTCCCCTTGTTGCACACGTCGCACTTTGATTGGCCTCCTTTCACTGCATTAATTTTACCAATATGTATATGTAACCCAATAAAAAAAATTAAACATCTAAACGATAACTCCTTCTAATTTACCTACACAGCTATTAAGCCCTAACATAACTTCCTGATTTCGTTTTGGTATTACTGCTAAACTATTTTTTTTAATTGACTTAAAGTATAACTAAATTCGTGCACGGAAATCAAAACTAAAAAAACAAAGAACGACACGGGAAACTATGAAAACGATACCAAACTTCTATTAACTAGACTAATGAAAAATACTTATTCACTGAAAAAAAAAAATGGAAAACTAATGAAAATGACATCGAAAATGCAAAACCGACAATGACACAGAAAATAGAACAAACTTGGAAGCAAATGATAATGGAAAGTAGAAAACGACGACAAAGAAGGCAGAAGTGACAATGAAAAATGGAAAAAAAAAAAAAAAACCGATAGAATAATGAATTTCAAGAGTCTCAGACGACAATAAGAAGGGAAACAAAAAACGATACGTATTAAAACGAGAATTAAAACGCAAATTGATAAACATGCGACAGGGAAAAAGGAATATTTTCAGTACGAAACGACACAAACGAAATTGAAAACGACAAGAAATAGATAAATTTAACGGCCGAAGTCTTTAAAACAATATGAAACTTGGACAGGACACCATAAACACAACAATAGCAAAGCAAATTTGGTATCAGTTCCCGCCCTGACCATCATCACCATAAGAACACCGTGATTTTATTAGGCTCTAAAAGAAAAGAAAAAAGAAAAGAAAAGGAAGGATAAAAAAAAGAACAAACTTAAAACTTAAAAAATCTCAATGGCTCATATAAAGTCAGGATTTAATGAGATTAAGAAAAGAAAAACAAGGATTAATGAAAATGAAAATGATGATGAGGAGGACCTGGTGTAGAAAAGAAGAGGAGCTCGTGTTGGCGGTGGAGGGGGTGAGCCTTAAGGACAGGGGGAGCAGAGGCACAGAAGTCATGAAGCTGATAATTGCATTTCTGGCACACATACCGCTTCCCTGCGCCTTCTTCCTTGCAGCCTTTGCATTTGAAGCGGTCCGGCAGATTCATCAGCGACAGCGGGTGCTGAGTGTGGCTGAAGTGGAGCATCTCCTCCCCGAATATCAGCTGAGGAGACGTCGGAAACTCCACCACCGGAAACTTTTTCGGTGCAAAATTAGTATTAACAATACTATTACTAGTACCAGGTGGTGGCAGCTGATGCTCCATTAGTGTAGGCGACTTTGTTAGCAGAAAGGTTCTGCTCTTCTTTAAGCCTGCCTTATAGTTAATATAATTGCTACCACCTTCCATCACGTTCTGTGACTCTGATGTGCTTTTGCCTATCTTAGGTCTCTCCCTTTGCCCTTTGGTTTTTGCAATTTCCCTTGAAACGGGAGCTTCATATTTATGCTTACAAGGATTTTACTATTTCGAGAATCAATCTGTGATCCATGCACGCATCATATATGTCTTTTGTGAATATGTGCATACCCATGTGTTAATCGTGTAACATATATAAATATATTAACGTTCTCTGTATGGTTTTATATTTTTGTATGTATGTATGCATGTATGCATGTATTGTGTGTTATGCATCATGTATTTTGTTATATATATATATATATATGGTAACAACACATCATGTAGAAAAAGACTTATGATATCAATACAATAATTGGTACTGTGATTTCATTATGTTGCTTGGAATCCACCGAGTGTGGTTGCACATCAGTAAAGAATATCGTAGCCGAGTCTATGGTATTAGGTTCAAATATTGGATGAGTTTTTTTTAAAGATCTCAAATATAAAGGCTTATGTTTGTGACATAAAGTATATGTGATTATGTTCACAATTATTAAAATCATTAACACATTTGATGGGGTTGAGTTGAGACAATGCCGATAATGCCCATATCGTCGAGGTAGAAGGCCGCCATTAGGGTGTTTAATGAACAATCCTAACACCTCCGTGTTCGTAAAAACAATTATGTTGCTTGGGAAGGCAACACGGGGGAGCATGGAGATGTATATGAGGATGATGAGGGCCCAAAAACAGTGTTGATTCGGGAAAGTTGGTGGAGAGTGGATGGGGGAAAAGTAAGATACCATTAACGCACCAAAAGTCAAGGTTGTCTCTTTTTTTTTTTTTTTTTTTTTTTAAGCTTTAAGAAAAAAATATTCAAATGAGGCAATTGCATGTGAGACAAGTAAAGGAGGGGTTCTTTTTTCTACACATCCACTAGACTGACACACCCGAATCTCCCACCTTCGTAGGCGGTTCTAATATTCGTTTTAAAAAGCTGAAATCCTTTGGAAAATTTCCACTCATTTTCAGTTGTTATTTTCCCCATGTTGGATCTATGCCAGATGGCAAGTTCTCATTTGACTTGAGCTTTAACTCGTTTATTACTATTACCAGTCCCGTCTCATCTTTTCGTTACTTGCTCCGCAATTCATCTTCTACATGTCTTGTATATCTCGTAGAACCAATTTCAATCTTCAATTTTTAATTTTTCTTTCCTTTCCTTCTGATTTAAGCACCTATTTCGACGTACTCCTCAAACTTCAAAACGTGTAAATATTTTCTTCTCAAAATTTTCAAAAAGTTTTTTAATTCGGTCTAAGATTATGACAAAACCAGGTCACCTACTGAGCATAATATACAATTCTAGAGACAAATTAATTTTTCTTCTGTGTATTCATGCACCTACTTTAATGTGCAACCTGAACTTGAAATTTAAAAATGTGCAATTTTTTTACTGTCCAACGTTTGAAAAGTGCTAAATTTATCCCTTCCGTTTGATTCCATCTAAAAATTAGACAACAATAAATTGTTTTAAAAGAGCAAGCAAAGAACACAAAAAGCCCTCAATTTCGGCCAATCACTATTAGCTTCTGTTTTCCAAGTGATTCCCTCTAATAATTGTGATTTCTTCATCCATTGTATATATATATATATATATATCCCAAATAATATTTTCGCATCATATAAAAAATACAGACTGGCGAGAAAGGAGAAAAGGAAAATATTCTGTGTCTCTGTGGTACATCTATCTTTTAGACTTTAAACGAATTATATTAACTTTTTGCAAACACCAAGTTCTTGAGGATTTGATGGCAAAGGCAATGGGCAGGTATCTTATGGATTGTACCCAAAACTCATCATGCTTCTCTTTTTTTTATTTTTTATTTTTTATTTTTTATTTTTTATTTATTTGGTTGTAGCCATTCATCCACGTAATTTACTCCTCTGCCAACTAATAATGTTCCTTATCCCCGTTTTAGCTTTCTTGTAGTTTTAATATTCATTTTGCAGTATTTTCTTCTTCTTGTTGATTGATGGCTGATGAGATATCCTGTCGTTTCTCTGACTCTCACTCTCTCTCTCTCTCTCTCTGTTTGGCCAATTGAGGTTGAAAATGAGAAATTCCTTCTTTTTTCACCTGTATCCGTTGAAAGCCACAGTCCAACAATACGTTGGAGAAATGTTTCAAGATTTGCAATCCATAAGCCCTGTTGCCCTTTTTCCCCGGCTGTCTAATTACTATTATATGGAAATCACAAGTTGGGCTTACTGAACTCGGCCCAGATTGTTGCATGAACGTTGGAACAATGGCGACCTAACGGAAATAATAATAATTGTTGTTATCGTTGTAAATGGAATATATACTACATTCTCCCTACAGATTTAGGGGAACTCATATCAACAAATTGCATATATTACGAAAGTTGAAATAAATTGTACATATATGAATAAATAAACTTATTTACTATATAAATAATTTGTTTACTCTAGTATTTCTAAATATGCTATTTACCTCTTTTTCCAAAAAAAAAAAAAAAAAAAAAAGGAGGACAAATATGCAATGGCACATGGGGGAGACTCGCCATGATGCCGACAAGCTCATTGTGGCACCGCTTGCTCTAGAGTGAGCTCCTTGCAGCGTGACAAAAAGAATTAGGATACGGGGGATGATTGGAATTTATATGATATAGATTGAGATGAATTTGAATAATAATACTTAAAAAAAAAAAGATAATAAATATTGTAACAATTCATGAGAGATAGGTTGAAACTCATCTCTTAAATGAGTCTTAAATTTGAGAGGGAAAAAAAAGAATAAATTATGCAGATCTACCGACATAAAATTTTAGAAAAAAACATGATATTCAATAAACAAAATATTTATTGATGACCCAAGTCAATCTAGGGCTTGTTTTCATGGTATTTTGCCTATATTTTTTTTTCCCCGTGTATGGAAGGATGAGAACACAAGATAAATACCGACAAAATGTGATAAAGACAGGTATGTAAAGGCAAGTTGGGACAAAAGAAGTCTGATGTTGTTATCAAGCTAAGCTGGGGCATACATTGTTAGATTTCAGTGCTGTATATCAAACCTTTACCGCGAGACTTTTGGCCTCGGCGCCTTGTCACTTTGAGTGGTTGTGCTTTAATTTACTTGATTTGAGATTTGAGAATACGTGGTCCAAGCTCAAGAAGTTGATGCCATGCCTCTATTACAATTGATAAAATCAAAAACTTCCCATCTTGAAATTTCAGCCATCTTATCAGCTTAAATTTATTTATCTTGTATTAGTTAGTAAACATACCAATCACTCCTTTTAATTTTAATAAAAAGAATACACCATCCAAATTCGTAAAAGGCAGTAATCAAACAAATTAAATGGGTAACTTACTAACTTGAGCTTTAACTGTAAATCCTATTAAGAGCCTACCATGACTTCCGAAACCAAACTTTATTGTATAATTGATTTCTTTTATGGAATTTATTATGTGTGTTTGTATGTGTGTATACATAACCATGTTTAAGCCAGTTAGTAGCAAACTTAAGTGTAAAAACATGAAACTCATAGTCATAGCTATGCCAAAATGATTTTTATTAGCATTTCTATTAATTCAATGAATAGCAAGGAATTCTCACTTGGTTATTCTTATTCATTACTTTTGTGAACTAAAAATTCAAGTGAGACGCTGACAAAGTGCAGCAATTCTTTACTGACAATCCTAAACACCATGAGAAGAATACCACCAACAATTTCCCCTTGTTTTTGTTTAAAAAAGAAAAGAAGAAAGAAGAAAGAAGAAAGAAAGAAAGAAAAGGAGAAGGCAAGGCGTTGAACGTAGGGAAGGGTTTGGAAAATAGGGAAATGGCCAAGACGCCACAACCTGTAATCTTTTAGCTATACTCACCTCCTTTCACTTTCATTTCATATATATATATATATATATATACGTGCGTGTATGTATATGCATATTCATAAGTACTTTAGATGCTCATGTTCTTTGCCAATTTGATGCTTATATTAGTTAGCTAAGTAAATACTGGCAAATGTATAACTATATCATTTGATAATCTATCAGTTTGAGCGCTTTTAGTTCATTGAGATGAGTTGAATACCAACTTGAGTCTAACTTGTCGATATAGCCAAACTTGTTCATATTTTAACCACCATTGTTAACTCTCAATTTTGTACTTGTATGACCTTTTATTTTAATTAATTTATTAATTAAGAAAAGTATTACTAATTTTTGTCTCTCAGAACGTCTCTATTGTTTTGCTAAATTGTTTTTTTTTTTGGTCAAAAAATAAAATAGAATTATGTTTTAAATATGCTTTTTTACATATTTTAATTGATATATCATCAATATTGATATATACATATGGAAGACAGTCTCAGACTTTGTTTGGGGTATTGTCTCCAGACAATATTTTGCCATCTAATTTTAAAATTTCTAAATCTATATTTTATATTTCTCTTTCTTCCAACCCCTAAAATTAGTTCTCTAATCTCCAAAAATAGGTCTCCACAAGTTTTCAAACTAGTGTTTGATAATATCATTGTTTTATCACTTATAAGTTATTTAAATTGTAAAAAGTGACGGTGATAAAAGATAAATATAATACTAAACATAATTAAAGAATAAAATAGAATTATGTTTTAAATACGCATTTTTTTAATGAATATATAATCGATATTGACATATACGTGGAAAATGGTTTTGATAATATCATTGTTTTGTTTATGATTTATATTTTATTGTTGCAAAGAATATATTTGGAAAATCGAGTGACAGACAGGAATCATTATTGAATCTTCTAATTAACTAAACACATGTAGATTAATTTAAATTGGTGGTAAGACCTGGTTGTCTGATTTCATGAAATTTAATTAATGAATGAATAAAAAATTGAAAGTAAAGGAATTCTGGAGAACGCAAACACATCAAAAAAGGATGGAAGAAGCTGAAATTAGTTACGATGGAAATACTTAGATAGGGGAGGGAGAGAGAGAGAGAGAGTGAGAGAGAGGTGTGATGAGGATTTAATTAATATGTTCCTTGTCTATACTTATGTTCTTGTTCTTTTATAATAATATTATAGTGTATATCTAATTAATTTGATTTTTCAATTAGTATAATATAAAATTATAATTAATTATATAGACATATTTTTTATATATCATGATATTAAAAAAAAAAAAAAACACGATACGAAGAGAATAAGAATAAGTAAACAAAGAAATTAATTCGTTGAGGTGGTCCATGTTGAAAAATAGGGTTTGGATTTGGAAAAACGAGTCCACCGACGAACATTTTGTTAAGTCATATGTAACCAAAACATTAACCATGAAACAAATAGAATCTGCTCTTCCCACACTCGGGAATCGGGATTGTCTCATTATTTGCCGTTCTTCCTATTTTGCCCTCCAATAATGCCTTTGCCCTTTGCTTGCTGTCGGTCCTCTCGTTTTGGTGGAACAAATATAAAAACAACAAAAACGTAAATTAAAATAAAATAAATACGTAAATGAATTTTTATAATTGATGTTTGACAGAATAAATAATAAGGAGACAGATTTATATTAATCTTTTAACTGAAAATAAAAGGATTCGATTCATGAATATATAATTTATTAGTAGTGTAGTCTTATTTACCTTTTCTTCTCAATATTCTCAACACCAGAAAAAGCCCAAATGTGTCCTTTTGTTTTTTTGTTTTTTTGTTATTTATACACAATTTGTTTTCAAGGAAAGTAATCAAACGGAAATAAGAATCTGCCTTTTCATTCTACTTTTTTTTTTTTTGGGTTAAATTGAATGATTCTGCCAAACAATGTATTAGACTTTTTTTCCACAGCTCTGATCATTGCATGAAATGAACCAACTTTACCCAATCGTTTTTATGAAAGGCATTTTAATCTTTAAAGATAAAGAAGAAAAAGAATACAAAAATAGAATGAGAAAGAAAAAGGAGATGGTTCAATATTTAAAAGCAGTGGGGACTGGTATAGATGGATGCCATCTGTATTTGAAAGGGCGTAGCAACGGTTGAAAATACGCCCCCAATCTCAATCATTTCGGATGTGGTGCCGGACCAAACTATTACTAACCATTAGTTCTGCATCTCTTTTTCTTTTTAATAATTTATAAAGGCCGACTGTACACATTTTTATTCTGATACAATTTATAATTTTTATATTGTACATTTTTGTTTTAATAAAAAAATTATATTTTCTCTTTAAATTTTAAACAAAAACATCCCTCCATCTGTTTGACACCTTCAAATTTGAAAAATGAAAAAATTTTCATTTAAAAAAAAAAGAACCTTCTTAAATTTCCGTATGTGAACATCCAAAATTTTTCATTTTTAAAAATGAAAAAAAAACTATTTAAAAACAAAAAATTTTTTACCCATTCAAACAACTTTTCACTTTTAAAAAAATTCTAAACAACTTTTTATTTATTATATCTAAAAGTTTTCTATTTTAAAAAAAATAGACCTTTCATCCAAACAGACACAATTTTAATTTATAATAAATTTTTTCCTGTAAATTTTAATTTATAATAGTTTTTACCTTTCAACTTTAAAATATTTATAAAATTTTCTCGTCAGTTAGCTTTTTAACAGAATTATGTACGTGGCACGCTATGGGCATCGTTAGTTGGGATATTAAAAATAAAATTATTAAAATACCCTTAAAAATGTTCAGATTAAATTTTAAAAAAATATAAATATCTTTAAATTAAATTAAATATTGACTTATTGTAAAATTACCCTAACTTAATTTTAGCCCAAAAATACAACTTTAGTCCTTCAAATCGATATTGTTAAGATTGAATTTTTACACAAGATTAACACTCATTCATGAATCAAAATAAAACCCATAAACATAAATACACAGTAAAGCTCCAAAACCCTCGCTCCAAAAAAAGAAAAGTCCTTGTTCATATCAAGAACAAATTTTAAGTTAAAAAAAAAAGGTGATTTTGAAGACTCCAAACTCCAAATCACACCAAATAAGTCAAAAAAATAAAAACAAAAACCCTGAGAAGATAAGAAATAAAGAAAGCCCCCTGGGTTCTTCTCTAAGAGATTTCAAATGCATCGAAGATAAATAAATATATAAATAAATAAATATTGTAGATGAATAAAACTTTTCTTTCTTCACTTCGTTTCTTTTTTTTTTTTTTAATTCAATTGTCAATTTTGTACAAAAATTCAATTTTCAGTTACCCAAAAACCCATTATTCTACTCAACGCTCTATTCATGAAACAGAGCTCAACAATGGCGTCTTCTTCTCTTAACTCCACTCTCACCCCTTCCTCTCCCTCATTCCCCTTCCAAACCCACCTCTTCTTCTTCTGCCATTATCTCATTCTCTCACAACCTCAGGCCTTTCCTAACAAAATCAAACCTCGTTGCTCTCTTCTCCAGCAAAAGTAGAACGGGGCTTTCTGCAAAGGCCCAGACTTTGGACTTCTCTAACTTGTTCTTTGAGGACGATAGACAGTAGAGAGAGATTTTTTTTTTTTTTTTTGGCTACGAGATAGTAGAGAGAGTTTGTTTGGGAAGGAAGTGAGAATTTTTTGTAAATGGGGTTGAACGGAAGGGTTTTGGGGAGAAAGTGAGAAACGGAAAGGAAAAAACGCGACAGAGAGACAGGAAAGAGAGAGAGAGAGAGAGAGAGGATGCTACAATAAAATATGCTAAATTAATGGCTTGACTAAAATTCCATTTTTATTTATCAATATGTCTATGTCGAGTGTGCAATTCCATTAAAAAGTTGATGGAGGGGGAAGTTTTCTAAACTTTTTAAAGTTGGGGAGAAAAAATATTACAAATCAAAATTTGAACGGTATTTTGTGCTATAATCCAAAGTTTAGGGGGAAAAAGTATAATTTATCTAAAAAAAATGCACTCAAAGAAATAGGTAATCATTTTCTCTTGACTGACGCATGGCAAATATGGAGGAATGGTTGTTTTTTAGGAGAAAGATTCCATTTTAACGAAAATTGGATGTTTGCATTGGTTGGCAAATTAATAGAGTTGCCAGTTATATTTGCCAACAGCCGTTGGATTTTTCTTCCCCTCTACGTGATTAGGCATAATAATAATAATTGAACAAAAAATTGATTAGATTTATTAGGAAATATCTCAAGTGTTGCTAGCCGGATAAAACTAGAAGTTGTAATATTTTATTTAGATTATTATAATTATTAATTGATGTATAAATTTAAATTCTCATAATATGCTATTATATAGAGTTAATTATTAAGTGTAAATGACAAGTATTATTAAAAAAGTGTAACATTAAAATTAATTGGTTATATATTAATATATCTAAAAAAAATTATACATATTATTTTGTAAAGGTGTGAGAGACAATGGGTATATTTTTTGTAAATGTACCTACTTGTATTGAATTTTATCTATAAAGCCTTAACAAATTTATTTACTTAGTTATTTATTTTTGAATTTGAAGATTAGTGGATTCTAATTCTTTATTTTTAAATGAGATTATATATGATATTAAGCCTATATCCATCTTAACAAATTTATTCCACTTCACTTTTTTTTTTTTTTAAGTCAGCTAGAGTAAAAATAAACAAAACAAGTTTAGATAAAAAGAGATGGAAACAGTGAAATTTTATGGGGAACTTCAAGGAAAGGGTGAGCTGCCTATTTTACCCCATTGACAAGATAAAAAAATATGGACTCTCCAATTAATTTTGAATGATTGAGATTAAAAAATTGCATTCAATAATTATGACGTCGGCCACGTATTATAACTCAAAACACAAAAAGTAAAAAATAAAAAAAACCAAGAACATTCTCTTGTTCAGTGCATAAAGAGAGTTCGGCATGGGTCCGATGCAGAAAGACGACGGCGAAGCGATGGAGCCGGCGGTGTAGGTGGAACAATGGCACCAAGTTGTGGAGGCCACATGGGTCTCACCGCGACGATCCAACCCACTGGCAGTGGCGTGATCCAACCCATTCGTGGGTTGAGATCCAACCTATCAACGCAACCCAATCAACCGAGGGGCGATCACCATGGGCAACTGATCAGCGCTAGATCTGGACAATCATCCCTCGTCATGTCTTCATTTTCCTTCTATTCATTAAAAAAAAAAAAAACTACTAGAAATTTTCATGACAATCAAATGGGTGTTTGATTTTAATTTTTTTTAAAATATTATTTTCTCATCTTGGTTTTTGAAAATTTTCCGGCGACATCAAAAAGACGAACGGCGTTGAAAACAGGAAGATGAGCGCCAAAGCCGGAGACGAAGAGAGGAAGAGGAAGTGGAGGGTGGTGAGGAGAGAATATGCCAATCCATACGGTTTTAGTGACTGGAAGGGCCGTCGGTGGGGGGACGAATTGCCAAAGGGGGAAGGGGAGTTCTCCTCCACGCAAACACTGGTGACCTCCTCTAACACCTTCGACGATGGCGTTTGACAAAAGCGAAGACGCTGCTGGCAACATACGATGGGGGGAAGGGAGTTCTCCTCCACCCAAACACCGACGACCTCCTTTTAACACCTCCGACGGTGGTGTTTGACAAAAGCAACAACGCTGCCGGCAACATACAATGGTCGGCATGGTTGAGTAGCAAGCTTTGTGGTTTCTTTTTTTTTTTTTTCTTGTTTCTCAAGAAAGTTTTTTGCTTTTTCTGATTTTACAAATGCGATCATGTGTCGAGAACCTAATGTAGTTTTAGTGCAAACTCGTAATTTAAACAGTCAAAAGAAAATCTACGTTCAAAAATTTTGACCCTATAAATGATGTGAAGGCCTTACTTTATCGTAGAATTACTCAATTTTATAAGGTGTTGGCGTAATTAGCACTGGCACTCGTTGATTAAAAAAGAAATGAAAAGAGAAGAGAAGGATTATTAAAAAAAAAAAAAGTTACAGAAGTGAAGATAAAAAGTGCACGGTATTGAATGAGTGAAGAAGAAAGTGTTAGTTTGGTAATTTAAAGAAGATCGAGGGGCAATAACGTATGTTCACTCACGTCATAATGGGAATGGGATGGGAAACAAGGAGATGCCACCTCAGAAGTTTTTTTGTTTTATAATAATTTTGTTTTTGTTTTTGTTTTGAAGAAAGCAAACAAAATAATAATAAAATAAAAAGGAGGGAGTCCAAAAAGACAGAAAGACACTAGTCTACACAACACACGCAGGGTGAGGGTGAGGGTGAGGGTGAGGGTGTCGGTCTCGTCTCCTCCCTCTCTGAGTCTGACCTCAATTTGACCGTTTTTTCTCTTCTCCCTCTTCCTCTGTTCTCTTTTGCTCCTCTGTTTTGTTATGGGAGTAGTATCTCTTCTTATCCTCCTCACTTTCTTCTAATGTCGTAAACCCAAACCACAAAAAAAAAAAAAAAACGACAATGACAATAATACTGATACGCACACTGCTTATGCCCTCATTTGTTTGATATTCTGAAAATATATATATTTTTTTGAAATTATTGTTGCCTGCCCTCCCCTCCCCTGGATCTCTATTTTCTTCTTCTCTTCCGAAATACCAAAAAAACGGCGAATGAGGAAGGATGGTCCACCGTCGTCGGCAATGCCGCTCAACTTCTGCTTCGAGACGACGAAGCCCCTGCTCCTCACATTGCTCGCCCTCACCCTCGTCATGTTCATGTGGAACCTCCCTCCTTACTACCAGAACCTTCTCTCCACCACCACCACCACCACTCGTTCCTGCTCCGCCGATTCCGCCGCCATTAACTCCTCCCCTGCTCCACCTATCTCCGTCGCCGCTCAGAAGCTCTCCACCAATATCCCTCCCCATCCCACCGACCCCAACAAGCGAACCTTCCAGGCCTACGGCAACGCCGCCGCTCTCTTCGTCCAAATGGGCGCCTACCGCGGCGGCCCTGCCACCTTCGCCGTCGTGGGACTCGCCTCCAAGCCCATCCACGTCTACGGCCGCCCCTGGTTCAAATGCGAGTGGATCTCCTCCAACGGCTCCTCCACCTTCCGCACTTTGGCCTACAAGATGCTCCCCGACTGGGGCTACGGCCGCGTCTACACCGTCGTCGTCGTCAACTGCACCTTCCCTCTCAATCCCAACGCCGACAACTCCGGCGGAAAACTCATCCTCAAGGCCTACTACGGCCAGTCTCAACGCAAGTTCGAGAAGTTCACGGCTCTCGAGGAATCCCCAGGGGCTTACAATGCCTCCAAGTACACCCCTCCCTACACCCACGACTACGACTACCTCTATTGCGGCTCCTCTCTCTACGGCAACCTCAGCGCCACCAGGATCCGTGAGTGGATGGCTTACCACGCCTGGTTCTTCGGCCCCAGATCCCACTTCGTCTTCCACGACGCCGGCGGGGTGTCGCCGGAGGTGAGGGCGGCGCTGGAGCCTTGGGTGCGGCTGGGGCGTGCCACGGTGCAGGACATTAGGGACCAGGCCGAGTTCGATGGCTATTACTACAACCAGTTCTTGGTGGTTAACGACTGTTTGCACCGTTACAGGTTCGCTGCGAATTGGACCTTCTATTTCGATGTGGATGAGTACATTTATTTGCCTGATGGGAACACTCTGGAATCTGTGTTGAATGACTTCTCCGATTACACTCAGTTCACCATTGAGCAGAATCCTATGTCTAGTTCCCTCTGTTTCAACGATTCCACCCACAATTATTCCAGGTTCTTTCTTTCTTTCTTTCTTTCTCTTTTCCAAATTCTGTATCTTCTTCTTATTTTTTTTAATTTATTTGTATTGAATATATATATATATTTTCTTGTGGATCAATATGACGAAATGGAGGTTTTTAGTTTCTTGTGGTAAGAGCAAGAAGAATATGTTTGTTCACCAATTCGTATTGGATAGTGATGGCAATAAGAAAGTAAAAAAACAGGAAGTAGAGTAGAGAATCAACTATTTCATTCAAGAGCATATTTGATCGTATTAAGTATAGGCATGAATAAGGGTAAAAGGAAAACACTTCACCTATTATCATTACGAATTAGAATATCCTTCCAACATTAGCAAAGAAAAAAAAAAAAGAATGACAAGAAAAGTACAATTAGTGTGTATATTAGATCACTTGATCCTGCATGATTTGTCCGTTTAGGAGACCTAGAGTTGTTGAATCTCTGTGATATGATTGATCGCAAAGGGATGTTATCCGGTTGAATACTGTGTTTTGAAGGAGGAGGTTATTGTATTGTAATAAAGAAAGAAGGTGCATTGTATGCTGAAATTGCGTTATGTTCAGGGAATGGGGCTTTGAGAAGCTGCTATTTAGGGAGTCAAGAACTGGAATCCGGAGGGATAGGAAATACGCGATCCAGGCAAAGAACGCGTACGCGACAGGGGTGCACATGTCGGAGAATGTGATAGGTAAAACACTGCACAAGACAGAGACCAAAATCCGCTACTATCATTACCACAACTCCATTTCGGTGATGGGAGAGCCATGCAGAGAGTGGCTGCCGTTGACGGCCAAGGACAACGTGACATGGCACGACAAACTGCCCTATGTCTACGACGACAACATGAAGAAATTGGCCAATACCATCAAGCAATTTGAGCGCAGTGCCATTGGGACTCTATTAGATCCACGGTTCTCCCGATGATACTAAGACCACAACTGCAACTACAACTACAACTACAACTACAACCACACTACATATATATCCGATTCTATTCGCTATTTAGTGTTAAGTGGAGGTCGCAATATCACATGAAAATGGGGAAGGGGGGGGTCGTCAAATCGTCATTTGTGCATATGCTCACACCTTGCGTCCCCCCTTATGTTATGTGCCTACTATTGTCCGTCCTAAATGGCAAATGATTTTTTTTTTTTTTTTTGTTTTTGTTTTTAAAGAGAGTTTAGAAATCATATGGTCCATCGTCTGTGTTCCTCATTGCTGAGAATACACTCCTCTCTTTCTCTCTCTCACTCCGCCCTGGCCCATGGGGATTTCCCTAAATCTCCCTTCTCCACCACTTTCTTCCCAGCCTAATTTCATTTATTTACATTTTTTTGTTTTTATTTTTGCCCAAAGAAAAAAAAAACAGAAGGATTTGTTTATGTGAGTGAGTGGCTCAGGAAGCGTAATGCTGCTCTATCTGTTGCCCCTCCCCTTTTTATTTTTTGGGACTCTTTAATGAAAAATTGTTTATTTATTTGTCAAATATTGGCTGAATAGAGATTTCTGTAAAGTCGTTTGATAAGGATCATGATATGTCTTTTTTAATATATATATATATTTTTTATGGGGTGCAATTACTTTTATAAAGTGCAAGATTTAAGTTATGAAAACAATAGCAACAATGCCATGTGATTCGGCCCAAGAAATAATTGTTCGATCAAATTGTGGCAATTATAAGGAAGGATTGTATATGCTTTTTTGCTTTTGCTCAACTGAAACCTTTTTGTCTCTATTGGATGGTTTGTCAAATTATTAATATAAATGAGGGGTTTAGTATTAGCACATTTTTCCCTTTTCTTATCCACTAGATAAAACATGAATTTTCGTGAAGCATAGCATTTCTATTTTACTTTTATGGCTACATATATATATATATATGTAATATTTTGAGAATGCTTTCTCGGTGAAACTAGAGAATGACATAATATGACTAGAAATATACCAAGCAGTTGTTTTCATTGGGCCGGGCCACCTACTCTCTCTTCTCGAGACTTTTAAGTGTTAGGTATTTATATGACCAGTATTACGTGGTAATATTATTGTTGTTATAATGTGTTGCAGAGCCTATAAATTGTAGACTGTAAAGGTAGGTGACGTGCAGGCATACATACATTATACATTACATGCCTTTCATCTAAGTGTCATGTCCTCGAAATTTATTGTTCCACACTCTCTTATGACCATTTGACTCGTAAAATAAATAAATAAATAAATAAAATAAAACTTTAGCGTGAATCCTTTAGATTTATTGCGTTGCAAAATAATGTCTTTCCGTCTGTGGCCGGAATACAATACATAAAGTGACTGCACTTTGCATGAGAGGAGAATGCCATTTCAAATGATAAGAAAAATCGGTTGATGTCACTTCCTACTCGGAGAATAACACATGTTATTAGTTACTTTGATGTTTTTCTTCTTTTTTTTTCTTAAATTTGAGAATAGGGAGATTTAAATTTTACATCTTATAATAAATTTTCACTGTGAAATTAACGTTCACAATCTACAAACCCGTCATTCTGGGTTTTTTTTTTTTTTTTTTGTTTCAATTCCATCACTAAATTTCAACGGATGGACCCCTGTTCTGGTAAATTATAAGCACTACGACCATAGTTTAGAGTAGTCCTAACTCCTAAGACAACTGTCGGTCCAGTTGATGTGTTGGAATAATTGATTGTATTTGCATTGTAGGCCGGCCCATATTTCAAGACCTGATCCTCTTTGTCCAATCGAAGGGAAAGCAATCAGCAATCTTCTCTCTCTCTTCGTCTTAGTCTTCTCTTTTCTTCAACCACACAGATAATGATTACTGGAATATAGATATATGTAGGAATCTAGGATGAGACTACTACTTGTCCATTGTTAATTAATTAAAGTGTAAGGGGGAATGGTGTGTGGATAAGCATCGATGGATTAGATAAAATTGGTTTAGTTAAATCGAACCGAATATGTGTGTGTGTGCGTGTGTATTTGCACATGAAATGAAGGAATATCTGATTTTGATCAATGAAATAGATGATTAGCAAGAGTTTGATGGACCATCGCCTTTATGTAAATTGGGCACGACGCCACTTGGTGACTGCTCTCTGGACACGGTGGGAACAAAAAGCAACTACACTGGTGATGATTCCAGTTGGATGCCCTTTACTTTCTTGTTTTAACCATTATCAAATTCAAAAAGAAAAAAGAAAAAAAAAAAAAAAAAGAAATCTGTTGTGCACAACATGTATGGTCACGTACTTTAATCCATAACTACTTTTATTTATTTATTTTTTTGGTGAGTTACAGTTTTTATTTGTGTTTGAATATGCACTTGACAGTTAATTAGATTTAATTAATTAATTCAATTAATTAATTATTAAAAATAAGTAAATAAATAATACAGACAATTTTAACGAGGTTCAGTTTCCTTACTCCCTGAAGCCATGCTCAGACGTTAAACACTTCATTAACTATTAAATAATTACAAGTACTAATGGACTTATGCAATCTAAATACTCCCTCTTTGTTTTTACCGCCAGTCGTCTTGAATCCAATTAATGAACTCGTTCAGCAAGATTCCCTTGCAAGCATATATTAAAATCCTTTCAACTACTATTGTCTCCTCCTGAAGACTTCAAATCTTTCTCTTGAAATACGTAAAAAATGCAGAAAGTCTTAAAATCACCAAGGACTTAAAATCACACAATTAAAACTATTGCTCTCTATCTCTAGGATGAGTATTTTGAGCCATTGTATAGAACTTCAAAGATCTCCTTCAAAATCTCGGATTTATTTTAAATTTTGAAGCTGTTACAAATAATGTTTCAACATCTTGTGTAACATCCTTAAAAATTCAAATTTCAAATGTTTTGAATTTTAAAACACGGATATTCTCCAGATATCATCCAAATCCACTTCCAAACATATCTGTAAATTTTCCCAATTAAAATCACAATATATATAGGCAAATCTTAGGTTTTTTGAAATACTAATTTAAATAGGATTAGGAAATCTAATTTAAATTAGTTTTTCCTTTTTCAGGCTTATCCATACCTTAAATAACTCCCCAAATTCTATTTGACTTTGATTTACCATGATTCTCTCAATCCAAATCGAATTTAAAAAAATATTTACGATTTTGCAACAGACCACGATGTTGCAGTAGATGTTGTAACATTTTATAGCACATCTTGCACTTAACTGAATCTACATGTTGCAGCAAGTATTGTAACATCCTGTAGTACATCCTGTAAAATCTGCATAAACTTCTAATATTTCTAGTTTGTCCTAAATTACTATAAATGTCAACACTAAAAAACCTAACAGTTAACTCAGCAATTCTGTTTATAAGTAAAAGTTAAGATGAAGAGGAATACTTTGCATCGGATCTCAAATTGGTATCTGACGGGGATTCAAATGAGATCGACACTCGGTTTATCATTAATTATTGAAATATATACAAATTAATTATTAAAGTATTGATCTTTATCTATATCTCCGGAATAATATTTACAAATACAGGCTCATGACATAAAAACAAGATAAAGATATTTCTATCCCATCCATGAAATATTGACACCTTCCAAACAATGTCTATAAGCTCTTAATATCCATATTTTTTCTTCACAATTTGACCCAAATATCCAGATATTTGCTAATATTTTCATGGATATATCCGTTAAATAGTTGTTAGGGCAAGAAAAAGATTAAAAAAATTTTTCATTTGATTAAAAAAATTCAATTTTTACTTGTATCCTTATTGTATATATTTGGTTGTATTAACAAAAATGAATCTACTTGAATACTATTTAGTCTTTTTGTATTTCTATGCTATTAATTTTATTTGAAAATTTTTAATTTTTTATATAATTATCCATTGATTTTTTACCAATATTAACGTCGCTGTCAATGTAATCAATTAATACTTTTGTAAAGTTAGGCCCTCAATATTTTCATTGACATTGATATTTTTATCATTGTTACATATCATATTATATATTTATGTCATACCTAGGTTAAAGCTATTATTATGACAATAATAAAAATGTGGTTACACGGTTAGTCTCTATATCATTATGTTTACGTTTTAGTCCCTCCTTTTTTTTTAAAGAAAAAAAGTAGTTAAGATGACCCTTAACTCTTAAAGAATTTATTATAATGTCCTTTTTTAACGGAATCGTTAATTGCTTAGTTGGTCCCTAAACTAAAATGTCATAAACATAATAGTTTAGAGACCAACAGAGCAATTAAGTTTTCTATTAAAATTGACCTTTTTGTAACTTTTTTTAACAATTAGTCTTTGTTAAGAATTCAGAGTTATTTCAACTAAAAAAAAAAAAAGATTGTTACGAGACTATGATAGAATAGGCAACGAAAACAGAAAAAACAAGACCATATAAATTTACATGAAAAACCTTAGATAGAAAAAAAACCACAGAGAAAAAGAAATTTACTAATTTAAAAATTGGTATAAGAGGTGAGAATAACAAATGTGATTCAAAAACATAATATCTGAAATCTTAAATTAAATCAATTATATATAATGCGAAAATAAAACAGGTCCATACAGAGTCCCAAAAAATTCTCATCTCAAGTCACATCACGGGTTTTTTGGACTGAGTCAAAGCAAAATTTGGGTCACGTACTGTAACATAGATGTCGTCAAAATGTCACAAACACAATAGTTTAGAAACCAACGGAGCAATTAACCCAAAAATTTTTGAAAAAGCTTATAGTATGATTTGTACATTTATCTAATTGATAATATAGTTGTTTTAGTCATTTGATTAATTTTTTAATTTTACGATAAGGAGTAGTTTGTGTTGTGCATTGTAAATTTTTCACACAAATACTTATGTTTATATATTAGGACTATTTAAAAATCTTTTTACAAAAATCAATTACGAAGTGTACGTTTGGTTTGTCAATTTATTTTAATCTAACTTAAAAATTAAGTTAGATTAGATATTTTGTTTCAACTTAATTTAATTTAACTTGTATTAGATATTGTAAAAATAAAGATAACTTAGATTAAAAGTTGTATTGAAGTAGTAAAAATAGAAATAAGAAATAATAAAAGTGGATTTTATTAAATTAAATTAATTTGGAAATAGTTTAGAAAATTTAATTTAATTTATATGTTAAAGTCGATTTGGTAAATCAATCAAATCTCAGGCCTGTAGAGTGATAAGTGGGGTGTTTTTGTCCAGAAATACGTTTATACGTTTGTCGTTGATCGCGTGATGGTCGAATTTGGCACAGGAACACCCTGGAATGAATAGTGATGTTAATATTATCCAGAAGAGAAGGAGCCCAACACCAAAAATTTTGGACTTTACGGCTTAGAGTTGACTATTGACTGGCGATGTAATCTTAGCTTTACCAAAGTGTGCGCCGCCAACACACACACACGTGTACTCCAAAGGCGTATGAGTTTCTAATAATGTTATTATTCTTAATATCAGGTTTTCCTTTTTTTTTTGGATGACAAATTAGTGGAATCGACGGCCGTGTCTTTGATATAAAAAAATTATTTGATTGAAAGTTCTATCCCGATAATGCAATTGTTTTCACACTTAAATAACAATTAAATTAAGTTAAAAAATAATAATTGAACACAAAATTATCGTTTTGCATTTATGATAATTGCTATGATTATAGCAAGTCGGCGTTTGATTCGGTGAAAAAAAAGGGGGCCCACTTAAACCCCCAAGTGGACAAAGGACAGGCAAAGTGGGGTCCCCACCAGATTGGGATGGTTGTAATAATCAGGTTTATGTGTGCGGTTTGTATTGAGGGAAACGCGATCGTACGGTCAGTCATGTCCGTTGGTCCAATTGTCGATACGATTACTTTGCTCACGTCTCTCCTCTTCTTTCTTCGTTTTTCTTTCCTCTTTCCATTTTAATTATAATCTTTTTATTTATATTATATAAAAATACGAGGCTATTTATTTATTTATTTATTTATTGAAGCCTTTGCTTAATAGATGCCGATTTCAGTAGTGACCGCCTTACAAAATTATAAGCTTTTTAGTTGGCTCAGGGGGGACTTGTTTCCTCTTGTACAAGACTTTCCTATTTAAACCCGGTCGCCATTCTCATATTAATTGATTCACTATAAATTTTTTTTTTTTTTTTTTGGTTTGAAAACCTTCTACCTCTTCTCTGTAGCAGTCTGTAATTCACCGTTTTTGGCTTCCCCAAATTGAGGGGGGAGAAAAAAAAAAAAAAAAAGAAGAAGAAGCGCTTTTTCTCTATTATTCTGTCTTTCCAGGTACTTTTCTCCTCTCTGCTCCATCAATCATCACTTTGTCTTATTGATTTTGTGATGTATTTTCTTTGGTGTTGTGTTATCTATATATCTATAGCTCTATATATATGTATTATATTGTATTATATAATATATAGAGAGAGAGATATTAATTTCATGAGGAAGAAGAAAAAGGGGTTTGATTGGTTTTCATTTGACACTGCACAGACTGGTTGGTTTTGAATCTTAAATCTTAAATCCTGAATATTGCTTGCTGTCATCAACGCACAAAGAAACTACAGTCATGGTAAAAACAATTACCTATCATGTTGTTTTCTCTTCTCTTGGTTGATTATCTCTAGGCATAATAATCTGATTGCGTTCTTGTTGATTTGGATTTTGAAAATTTATATCTACAAATAAAATAATAATAATAATAATAATAATAATAATAAAAGGTGAGTCCAGTGGGGAGATTAATGGAGAAGAAAAGAGAAGAAGAAGAAGAAGAAACAGAGGAAGAGGGAAAAGGAGACGAAGAGAGGAAGGGGCCTCGGTGGCTGAAGGCGATGCTGAGAGGGAGTTACTTCAATACATGCCCAGTCCACGCCGATTCCAACAAGAGCGAATGCAACATGTTCTGCTTGGACTGCATGGGTCCCTCTCTCTGCTCCTACTGCTTAATCCATCATCAACACCACCGCCTTCTTCAGGTCATTTTTTCATTTCTGCTCTAACCTTTTTTTTTTTTTAAATAAATTTTAATTTTTGTCAATGTTGTGACATATAAATTTTCAAATTTGAAATAGATACGGAGGTCGTCGTACCATAACGTAGTGAGAGTGAACGAGATTCAGAAGTATATAGACATATCATGTGTGCAGACATACATCATCAACAGTGCAAAAATTGTGTTCCTCAACGAGAGGCCTCAGCCGAGGCCCGGAAAGGGTGTCACCAACACTTGTGAGATTTGTTGCAGAAGCCTTCTTGATTCCTTTCGCTTCTGCTCTTTGGGCTGCAAGGTATATAATTAATAACATAATACATATGTATATAAATTTCTTACTATGCTATTGAGGTATATATGCATGTAGGTAATGTTTGGTCTGACTTAATTTGTATAATTAAATGCATATTGGTTTGGTTTAGCTTGGGGGAATGAAACGTGGGGACCCGGAGTTGACATTTGCACTCAGAGGCGGAGGCGGGAGGCAGGGCAGATCAGATACTAATTATGGGTTGCAATGGGGATCGGAGTCAGACGAATCAACCACTCCTAAGAGGAAGACGTTGAAGACTCACGCTTTCAGCCGTTTGATGGATCATGGTGCTGCTCATCATGCGTTTCCCCCTTATCATTATGATCATGACAGGTCCTACAGCTCCGGAGACGAAGCCGCCGCCGTCGCCACCTCCATTTCTCCGTCAACGCCACCCCTCTTCAACCACCGCAATGCCCGCAGACGAAAGGGTATTCCTCACCGTGCACCCCTTTGAGTTTAATGAAGGTGGGGAAAATTGGTACACTAGGGGAGAGACCACATTAGTATAGCATGATTAAGGGACATAAGCTAAACTCTCTTAATTAATAGTGTGATGTGGATAGTGCAAACAAAGAAAAATATATTTTTATATATATGAGTACTAGTTAGCTAGATGTAAATAGCAAAAGCTTAAAAAGATACTCTGTCGAGTGAATGGTCTTTGTGGATTCTGAAATTAGAAAGTTGACGACCGACAATGCCATGGTAATAGTTGTTGTCTTTCTTTTGTGTATTTTTTTGGACAAGAGAATGACAATGCCTATGACCAGCATTACCCTCATTGTACAGTTGAACGGTACAAAAAGTGACACACACATGCGCGCTCGCGCGCGCGCACACACGTATATGTGTGTGTGTATATATATATATATAGTTGTGTTTTTGGTTGTTGGTATAGCATAGTATTACTACAGGTACTTGCTATAACGGAGTGGCTTTTTTTGTTTTGTTTATTGTTTATTGTTTTTTGTTTTTCTGTTAATCTCTCGTTTTGTAATGTGAATATTATACACAGAACAGCACATACATCTGCTGAATATAAATATAATTATAGATAGATGTTTTCATAAAAACATATTACTAGTGCATATGTTCTGCACACGTGCCCTGTTTGGGGCCAAGTGAATCGGGGAATTTCTGAGTTGAAAATGTGGGACTAGTCGTTTAAAAAGTTATGCTCTGCTTTACCCTTTAATGAAAGCGTCAGTGTTTTTTTGACAAATGTGCACGTCTACATTTACATGCACATATGGCTAATGGATTCAATTCTGATTTTTACAAAAGCCATATGGAATGGAGACACGCATTCTGCATTTGTTTAGATGTCCTACGGGGTAAGATGACTACATACGTACGAAGATTTTTGTAATAGAATATCAACAAAAATGCTATTGTGCAATTTGTAGATTTCTATCAAATTCCATTAAATTTTGATAGAAATGTTTCAAATATGATGTCATCAGGAATGGAATTGGTATGGACCCAACATGTCCCATTAAATCTGTTTATTTTGTACGTATGGCAAAAAAATTAACTAGTGTAACAAAAAATTTGGAAAATTATTATAATATACAAAGCAATTATGTTGTTCTTAAAAATGTTGCTCTATTTCAATTCTACATCTATATGCATAATATGCAGTGTAATTTTCTCTTTATGAGTATAAATTATTTAGGGCCCAACAGGGTCCAACAGTGTAAAGATGCACAATGTCAGTAGCAGAAGAGGCTACTGCGGAGAAGGCATATGATTAAATGCACGATTGTGGTTGCAAATAGGAAGGCTAAATAAAATCAAGTGTTAAAACACATACACTACACCATCTACATAACGATTCTGGGCTTCCACACCAAGGAAAAAGTAAATGTAGATATCAAAATTTTAGAGAGTAACTTAGCAGATGTGTAGCTTTGAAGTCGAATACAATTTTCTTGAGCTGTCGTTTGTCGTTACTTTCTTTTAAGATCAATTCGTTTGTTATCTTATTCAAAACGTCGTAGTAATCACGGAAATTAATAAAGGCCAAACTTGGACAAGTTTTGAATTTTCTCTCTTTTTATTTGGATTTTTTAAATTTTATTCCTTAATTTATTTTGGTTGGTTCAGGTTGAATTTTGTTTTGGTTGCCATCAATGTTGTCGTTATTGGAAGGGTGATGGGAATACAAGTTGGACGTTAACAGAAGAAAGGAGGCCACTGGTGGGGTTTTGGACGGTTAATTAACAACCTTTTTTTTATTTTTTTATTTTTAATTAATAAGAAACAGTTACAACTTGAAAAATGGGTGTTAATTAAGAAGGCTATAATTATTATTGTTATTATTATTATTAAGAATTAAGATGAATTGAAGACGAAACATCAAATCAACAAAAAGCTTAGGAGACACGGAAAACCCACCCCACAGCTCCCAGATGCTCCAAAATCTCTTCTCTTTCCACCCACTTGAAAGTGATTAATATATATATATATGTATGTATGTGATTATCCCTTTTGGAATGAATTAATATTGCATTTATCCATTATTGTTATATGTATTATAAATATAAAAAATAAAACAAGTGGAAGTGGGGGGGTTTTCATGATGAGATGAGAGCCGTGAAGAATCTGAAAGACAAACACTGCGTGTGACTCCCGCTCTCCTTCTCCTCCGCCAATCATTCATTCCCTGCTTTATTTCATTTTCTTTTAATTTCTTGTTTCTCTCTCTCTTTTTTTTTTTTTTTTCTTTGTCTTTTTCTTTTTTCAGTTATGCAATTGATATTACGACAAATAAGCTTCTCTCTCTCTCTCTCAATTCAGTTGATATAAGCACGTGCGTCACCTAGTGCTTCTTATAAGTTGTCACTTTAAACTCTTAATTTTTTTTTTCTCCCTTTTGCTAAATTAGCCCCTCATTAGTCAGAGAATCACCAAGAATAGCTTCCGCTAGTGTTTAGGGTTAATTTGTTACATTGCATGACTAAATTGACAAGGGGAAAACAAAAAACAAAAAAAAGAAAGAAAGAAACAGAGTTTCAAGTGTCAAATCCTTGAAAAAAAAATTGTTGGGCACTTATGCTTAAAAAAAAAAAAAAACTCTTTAATTAGTAAATTAAAGAAAAGTTATAGTTGATCAAAAGTAGTTGGTCCTCGGTTCTTGCAACTGTCAAAAAAGAGAAATTAAGTAGATCTCAACATCTTGGGACTGTCGAAAAAACAGAAATTAATACTTTGACATTTGCTTATCAATCAAAGATTAGATGGAGTGAATATTATCTGGCGTTTCCTTTCCAGTTTAAGAACCTCAACACCATATGGAGTGCTACTAATTTGTCTGCGACTTTAGGCTCCATAAGTGTGTTTGTATAAATATAAATATACATACGTAAATATATATAAATATATATTATAGTTTGTGTACGTTCGAGGCTTTTTGGATGGTTGTTCTATACATTTTTTGTGTTTGGAAAAGCCACTTTATAGGTTAAAAATCTTTATAATTAATCTCTTAATCTTCAAAGTCATTTTAATTAATCTCAATTCAAGAAAATGTTAAAGTTTTATTCAGTGATAGATCAGAAAATTTATCTTAATAGGACACTTATAAGGGAAAAATTTTTAAATTAAAACAATGACTTATATAGATAAAAATTCAATATTTTTTATTCTACAATAATTTTTCCTTTTTCTCATATTTATTAACATGTTTTAATTATCACATATAGTTTTTATATTTTCAAAGTATTTTATAATTTGTTATTAAACTTTATTTCAAATGTTAGTCTTATGATACAAAATAGAAGTATTTTGCTCATAATATGTAAAAAAGTTGTTTGTATTTTTTTAACCGAAAATTGAATTTCACTTTTATATGTTTTACACCACCAATTTTTTGCGTTAAAGATGTATTTTTACTAATAAATAAAAACTTACATGCACTAATATTTTAATTGTTGGTGATCTTAAAGTTAATGTATCTTTTAAAATTTTAAAAATAAAAGCTTTAATAAAAAATTAGAAAGAAAAGTAGATAAAAAGACTGAAAGGGAAAAATATTTAAATGTTGGTTATGTTACTAAAATATAAGAATAAGTTAAGTGCTATGTAAGGGCATGTTTAAAAAAAATTAATAGGGACACACTACAAATATTTGAAAAAGTTTGGGGGATTAATTTGAATTATAAAAAGATGCGGAGGGCACCTGCCCCCGGCCTCTGTGAAAGTCCGTCACTGATTTTGTTATATGTGGCTTACGAGCGACTATTTTGAGAGTAACCCAAGTTTTTTGACTTGAATAATTATGCCCATATAAACAAACTCTTTTTTCATAAATAATTTAAGGCTAATTAACTTTATAGATGAGGAGTTTTGAAGCTTGTAATAAAAATGTATAACCTCGTTTCCAATCAGGGATTAATTGCAATAAAATTTTGAAGTTTTGGGGTTTGGCCAATTGTCAAGATTTTTAATTTAGGAACTGATTTGTCAAATACAAAAAGTTCAGAGGGTATATATGCAAATAAGTCATTGTTTGGAGATGAGTAACTCTTGTGTCTAGGGATGGCCACGTTGCAACGCACGCTGGCCTTACCAATGTGTGTCTCTAATGGTACTCTGGAATATCAGTCATTTTCGGGCCAGTGTGGGAGTAGTTTCTATCTTAACAATTATCAACGAAACTATACTTTCACTCTTCTACAATTGCTAGAGGCGATTAATTCAAACCAAAAAAATAAAGATGCATCCAAAATATAATAATAAACAAACGGTTGAGACTTGTCACTCGAGAGACTTTGTGCTAGATGATAAGATTGATTTTTTTTTCTTTTTTATAGTCGATAAAATTGGATTTGTTAAGCTTGGCTCGGGGATCAGATCTCCAAGAATGACGTCCGCCGCATCGGTGGATCGGCCATCAGAGATTATGAGAAGTCCCAGATAGGACACGCCATCATAAAAAAAAAAAGGTCATAGCCAGCACGTCGATTCCGTAATATTATTAAGTATCAAAATTAATTAATTTTAATTTTATTTAAATAATTACAAATATATTACAAGTAAAAAATTAAAAAGATAAAAGAAAAACAAAAAAATAAATAAACATAAATTAATAACATAAAGATGATAAGAATTATGGTTTTATCATAATTAATCAGATTTAATTTTATTTAAATATATTATTATGATTTTTGCTTACTGTATTTTTTCTCAAGTTATATATAAATTTTATATTTTTAAAATTAAATTTATATAAATGATCAACAGATTAAAATTCATGATAAATAATATCGTATATATGAATAATATAGTGTCAGTGAATAATATCATATATATAAATAGTATTATATATGTAAACAGTAAAAAATACGAATCTGAATTCAATTATAAAAAATAATCTTTAAGAAATCTGTGTTGGTTAATAATATGATCACATAAAAATAAATAGATATATTTCTATTATATCCCAGATTTTATAGTATTTATTTTAGAAATATGTCACAAATCTCTCGATTTCATTTTGTTCCTCAAATCATTCAAAAGTTGGTTAGAATTTTGAAAATATTAAGTTTGAGAATAAATATATCAACAAATATAACAATCATAACAATATGTTTAATTTAATTAAATCATCATAATTAGGCTATATTATAATTCCTAAGATAAATTTATTTAGTTCATAATGAAAAATAAAATAACACAACAAAACAAATTAAATATAATGACAAAATAAAAATAAAATAAAAAAGTTTAGAATGAAAATGATATTTATGCTAGCAAATCTTCTAGAAACCCCTCCTTTTAAAATGAAACTAAACAAAAGAAAAGAAATTTTTTTTTTAAACTCAAATCTCTCTCATAGATCTCTTTCTATCTTTATCTATTCTCTTGTCTAATTTTTTGTGTGTCTTCAAGCCTACCCCAAATTGCTTTTTTATAGACATAATTTTGCATTATTCTAATTAACCTCAATATAAAATTTTCAAATTTACCACAATAGACTGTGCATAATAGCTACAATATTGGTTCATATAATTAGGAATGATATAATATGTTATGGTGCATGATAAACATGATTTTAATTTGTTAAAACTAAGAGAATGCTACATGTCACATTCTTATTAGTTTATTTCAAGCCTCTATCACGTTTCGCATCATTATTAGACCCAAAAAGGTGAACTCGTCTAGTTTTAAGTGCACTTTTTCCTTATTGATCCAATATTAAAAATTGTCATATTTTCTTCATACAAGCTCTGATTGTGTGTCTTGAAGCCTCTCCAAAATTGTTCTTTTATATGCATAATTTTGCACTATTCCAACTAATCTCAATACAAAATTTTCAAATTTACCATAGTAGATTGTGCACAATAGCTGCAATATTGGTTCATCTTATCTTAAGTGCACTTTCTCCTTATTTATCTAATATTAAAAATTGTCGTAATTTCTTCATATAAGCTCTGATTGGAGTGGTTTTTTTTTTTTTTTTAAATGCTCGTAGTGATAAGAAGATAAATCAATATTAGTTAAGCTCATAATTTCCTAACATGAATAATATTATAATGGGACCTACTTCTAATACATGAATTTTTCACCTCAATTTGACATTACAGAAAAATAAAGTATTAAAATTAGATATTTTCAAAATAAAATGTTGTAATTAAACTTATTAGAAATATTTAATTTTAAGTTTATTTAATATACTATTTTTAAAAGAAAAAAAAAAGATAAAATCGAATAAAATTAAATAAAATTTTCATAAAATATATAACAATCTAAATTAAAATAAATAAATCAAAACAAATAAAATTCTCAATGACAAGTCAATTTTTATACATAAAAATATAGTAAAATAACTTTATTTTATAGAGTTATTAGTCATGTACTAAACTTTATGGTAAATTAACATAAGATATGATCAATGTTAAATTTCACATTTTTTTTTAATTAATTGTAGTCTTAACTTTTTCTTGTAACCATTACAACCTTTTTGTTTATAATTTATTTAAGTATTAGAAATGAACTTTTATCACTTTCAAAACATTAATAATGGTTCTTAAGATAATTCTTTTTTTTTTTTTTACACAATTTTATAATAAATATGGTATTAAATTAGGCAAAGGCATTGTAAATGATCCGAGTATTTGTGTAACAGTTAAATATTGCGACAAATAATATATATATATATATCACAACATAAATGGCATGACGTTTCAAAATAAAAAGTTAATGGCTTCATGCTAGAAATAGGCTCCATGTAAGCAGCCTCCAACAGACATTGCAAGTAATTGATTATCAATAATTGATCATCATTTCGGTTTCATTCAATAATTCATGGTTAATATATTGGAATAAGAAAAATTGAGTTTGCCACTTTGCAGGAGACATATTTTGTACATATAAATGTTTGACAACTCAAGGGGACCTGCGATCGGCCACATATGAATTAAAACCATATACTTTAAATATAGATTAACAATAAACATATTCTTTTGTATCAAATTACATGTAAAAAACAAAGGACACCTAACTAATCTTAACCTAACTAACGACCATTGTTTGATTAAAGCATATACATATTTATACTTTTTGTCGTGATCATGTGTTGATTTTGTAATTGTTGGGTCACATGGAGTTTTATTTTTATTTTTTTAATGTACAATACTATTTATATATATGGTATTATTTATATGTATAAGACTATTCACATGTATAATACTATTTATATATATATGATATTATTTATTGTGAATTTTTAATTTACTAATTCTTTATATAAATTTAATTTTAAAAATATAAAATTTATGTATAATTTGAGAAAAAATGCATAAAATAAAAAGGGTAGTTGATTATTAATAAATATAAAAATAAAATCATAATAATATATTTAAATAAAATTAAATTTGATTAAATATGATAAAATTATAATTTCTGTCAACTATGTATTAGATTGTTTGTTATCAATTTATATTTATTTATTTTTTATCTTAGTTTTTTAAATTTTTATTTATAATATTTTTTGATCATTTAAATAAAATTAAAATTAATTAATTTTAATATTAAATAAAGTTATCTCACGAGAAGTTGTCATTATTTTATTAATTGTTATGATTTATAAACTTGCGAAAATCAACGGCACATGCTGGAAAAGGTCATTGAAAGGTTCACCTGGAGTTGGGCCAGAGGAGAGGATAACGACACTCTACTTACCCTGCTGGCCCAGAAATAGTGTGAAGCTATTTCGCTTGCAACGTTACAAATTATTATTATTATTTTTTGATTGTTTGTCTATTGTTTTTAATTGGGAGAAGGAGAGAAATATGTTAAAATTAAAATTGAATAAAAATAAATAACAGAAAAGTTTTAGATTTTTAATAAATGGTATGTTTTTAGTAAATAATGATTTATTATAACTAAAATTTCAAAAATACCTCTTATGTGTAAATCTTGATAAATTTATTTAGAAATCATTTTTACTTGATAAATCATTTATTTACGTGTGTAAATTATTGATTTACCAATTCTCCATCCAGAATTTTCCTCAGGAAATAAGCAGATAGTTTTAAAATTTTACTGGTAAATCATTTATTTACATATGTAAATAATTGATTTATCAATTCTCCACCCAAAATTTTCTCAAGAAACAAGCATATAATTCCTCTGAAAAACAAAAACGAAAAGCCTAGCTCCCAACAAAAGTTCATAGAAGAAAAAGAAAGGGAAAGGGAAAGAGAGAGAAATAAAATCGAGAAAGAAATATGAGTATAATTGTAAAATTACATGACTCTTAAATCAAAATTGTTTTTTATTTTGTAAGTTAAGTAAATATGCTATTTACTTTTATTAACTAAAAGAATTGACCAATTTATTACAATTGCCCTTTTTAATTTTTGCTAAGCATGTGGTGCATTTTTATTTCTCTTTTATCTTTCACTGCAAATTAAACAGTGGAAATGAATCATCGGAAAACGCAAGTGGGCGTTGTTTTAAAACATATTAATAAAGGAAATGCGACTCTCGTGGTTTGAAATGGGGGTTAATAGTACCCGAAATGAGATATTTGTGGCCATCACGTTTAATTAAAAGTATTAAATGCACAATATCTTCAAAGTCTTATATGTTGACATTAGAGAACCAGCATCTCCTTTCGATAATTCAGAAAAGAAATAAAAATAAAAAGTTTGATTATTTTGCATGCCATCCGATCAATATATATATATAAAATATAGAAATGGGCAAAGAGTCAAATATTCGAATTAATATTGTCCCCATAAATATTAATGGTAGGATTGATGGATATATATAAATATATATCATGAGTGTTTAATTAAATAACACCAACAGAAGCACGACTAAGTAATTAATATAATTAGCCTTTTTCTTAATTATTATATGATGGTCCAAAGGCCGGACGAAGAAGTGGATCTAATTCCTTTCGTCGTCTCTTCATGAAGGTGTTCATATTTAATGGACGTTGGAGAGATCTCTGTGCACAACTAATGTGTGCGTACACAATTAGGTGAAACAAGGAAAATAAAGAAAGAGGACTTTTTCTGTGTGTGTGTGTGTATATATATATATATATATTTAGCCGTACTTAGTATACTCTTGTTAGTTTTTTAACGTTGTTTTCTATTTGCTAGCTAAGAGCTGTGCATGTTTTACTTTTATCATATTGTTTGCAATTCTCTATTATATATATATATATGTGATTTGCGGAATGAGCAAGGGCAGTACGTGTTTTATATTTTTATTTTTTTTGGAATCGAAAACAAAGGAAAAGGAAAGGGAGACAAGTATAATGGAAAGTGAAAAAGAGAAATATGTTCTATGGACAATTAGTTGATAGTGTGGCTTTAGGGGGAAAAAAGGAGAGTCTGCAATTGTTTGTTAGATATTTTAATAAAAAAATTCAATAAAAAAGGATATAAAAAATAGTTATATGGTTATAATTAAAAGGAAAGTTATAGGGCAGGAAATAGGAGTAGTGGTAGATAAAAGGTGCTTTGTGAAAGAGTGTGAAAGGGAAGCTTCATCTTCATCTTCATCTTCTTATTCTTATTCTTATTCTTCTTCGGCCGAAAACGGTGGGAAAATGAGGGGAAGAGATGCTGAACTTGGTTGCTGTCAAACAAAGTAAAGAGGGGAGGAAAAAATACCAAAAAAAAAAAAAAGGAAAAAAGGTGCCCCAAAACCGGGGGCTGACTCGTCGTAATAATTACACGTGTCCCAAAAAAACAAAAAGCACGTGGCGTTTGGTATTCTACTTGGAGCTCAAGCATGAAAGAAGAATATGCAATGACGTGTCTGGAGTCCACTTTGTTACATTGACTCGGTCACACGTCACCAAATACGAAATAAAAACAGAATGTGAATGCCACGTCACCCACAAACTCAATTATATATGTTTGTCTCTATGTATTTTGCTATTTATTATTATTTTTCCCAACAGACCACACTTTGCATTACAGGGGACTTTCTTCCAACAATTCTGTGTTCCTCTCTTTCTCTTTCTCTTTCTCTTTCTGTCACAAAAATTCATTCTCAGAAATCAAAGGAAAATGGGCAGTTGCTTCTCGCGTGTGATTCGTAGAACAAGTACTAGTTCATCTTCATCTTCATCTTCATCTTCATCTACTGAGTTTGCAAAAGTCATCTCGATCAACGGCGATCTCCGTCAATACTCAACCCCCGCTCTCGTCTCCCACGTTGTCGCCTTCGAAATTACTTCATCATCGTCATCTTCATCGTCATCGTCATCGTACTTCCTCTGCAACTCGGACAGTTTGTACTACGACGAGATCATACCGGCCCTGCCTGAAGATCACCAACTCCGGCCCAACCAGATCTACTTCCTCCTCCCCGAATCAAAGAGAGAACAGCCCCTCTCCGCCTCCGACATGGCCGCCCTCGCCGTAAAAGCCAGTGCCGCCCTCCACAATACCACTAATACTACTTCCTCCGATCATCGCCGCAACAAGTCACGCGTTTCTCCGCTTTCCATCATGTTTCCCCGCAAATCACAACATCCTAATTGTAATGATCTTGATCTTGATCGTGAGCAGGAGGATTACGTGCATCCTCATGACTACGATTATGATCTGACTATTGGACTAACGCCGCCGATCAAGAAAAAGAAATCATCAACGGCGGCTTCTGGGGCGCCGGCGAATCTTGATATAGGAATGAGGAGATCGGGATCGGTGAGGAAGTTGCAGAGATACGCTTCAAGAAGAGCTAAGTTGGCCGTACGATCTTTTAGGCTCAGGCTCACCACCATTTACGAAGGCACCATCCTCTCCTAGCAGCTACACCCTACCCCTAATTAAGCCCTGCTGCCCCATATATATGTATATATATATATCTTCATGATCTACATTTCTCCGTTAATCTCCACTACTCCAAGTTTTGTAAATTATTAATCGTGGCTTCAAACACACAACGATATTGGTATTCCCCTTTTCCAGTACTGATATCATATGCATTAATTAATTATTTCATTCTTGTAAATCTTTTCTTTTTTTTCTTTAATTTTTCTTTGATTAAGAATTAAGATCGGGCTTTGTAATATTAATGCTCTCTTGGTGCAACCATGAATTGGAGAAAGGAAAAAAAACAAAAAAAACTTATACACAAAGGGTGGATGGATTTTATCTCATTTTGGTTTTGTTTAACATTTCCTTAATTAAACCTTACACTAAGGGGTGTTTGGATTGCGTTTTCCAGACATCTAAAACCAAATTTTTTTCAAAACTTAATCACTTTTCACTATTTACATCTCTAAAAAGTTACAGTAAACTCCAAACTTTAAAAATTCATAACTTTGTGTATATAAATCCAAATGAGATATATATTTTTCAAATTACATAGAATTTCGAGAGGAACGAAATAATATCCATATTGATATCTTTTTTCTAAAAAAATTTTTAAAATTTTTTATTTTTTTCACCCCAAATAGTTTTTTCTCCTAAACACATTTTCCAAAATAACTTTTTTCCAATCCAAAAATAATTTCTCCAATCTCCTCCCCAAACACTCCCTAAATTATTGTTATATATATTCATTATAAATATATATACGTACGGTGAATCTCAATCTTGTATTGTTATATATATGTATATATATGTTATGTTATTTTATATAATCTAAATTTGGTTAAAGATATTATTTTCTTTGTCTTTCTTTTTTTCTCTTCTTGGTTCTTTTTAGTGTGCAACAAGAATTAAAAAAGAACATATAAAAGAAACAAAAGACTAAGTTGTATGTGTATACAATTATAAATACATTAGCTGTTAAACAGCTTTGGAAGAGAAGAAGCTCATCAAAATTGTTCGATTGAGTCTCAAACGGTCCAACGAAACTGTAATCTTTTTGTTTTGAACATATCGCCAGCTCCAACGAGAATTACAATACATATATAGGGATGGATGGATATCAGTATATCTCTCAAAAGAAAGAAATTCAGCTCTACATAATATATATATATAGCTGTTATTTTTAAAATAAATAATATTATATATATATATGTACGTGAGTAAAAGAAAATAAATAAATAAATAAAAAGGAATGAAAAGTCTAAGATGACGTGAAGGATCACGGCGGGCTTTAATTAGTTGGGGATGCTGTGCAATTTGGACCAAGATCACAAGAACGGCGTGTGTGCTGTTCGAGATACATATATACATATATATATATGTGTGTGTGTGTGTGTGTTTCATTTGTTTGTTTTTAATTAAAATTTCAAAGTCAAAGTTAGGAGCCAGTCTCTTTCTATCTCTTTTTCTCTCTCTTTCTATTTTGATACGTGTTCACAGCCAGACGAGGCATACCCCGGCATCCGTTGGTCTGTTCTTTTTTTCACAAAACGTACACATTATATATAAAAATAATTCAGCTGTAAATATTCTTTCATTTATATTTACCCAAAAAAAAAAAATATTCAGTTATCGTTCTCCCTTCCTGTATGTCGTATAACCTTGATAAGCGCATCTTCCAAATATTTAATTATCTTCTCCATTTTTTATTATGTTTTACTTCTTTTCAAATGCTTTTTAATTTCTCCCCTAGTGAAATATCGTTCAAATCGGTAAACATGCCTTAGGTATGTCAGTATTATTATTTTTTTAGGGTATAAATGGATAGATATATAAGAATGGCTGCGGTCAAGTCAATGTGAAAAATCAACCAGAAGGTCCTTCCCATGTGTTTGTATGCATCATAGGAAGACTTTTTGAAGGGGATGAAGTCAATATTAAGGGGGCATTTGAGAGAGATTTTGACAAAAAAGAGTTTTAAAAGATGTGTTTGAAAAAAAAAATTTTTTTGAAAAAAAAAAGCAAAATTTTAAAAATTTATTTAAAAAAAATCAATATAAATCTTATTTTATTTTTTTTGAAATTTTATATAATTTAAAAAAATTATATTATTTCGATTTATAAAAATAAAATTATAAATTTATAAAATTTGAGTTAAATATAAAATTTTAAAAATATAAATAATAAAAAATAATTATAAAATGTAAAATAATCAACAAAATATTTAAAATATGTCCCCAAATCAACCCCAACCTGAATGCTGATAAATAAAGGCTTTTTGAAAAATCGCAGATGGAAGGAAGAGATAATTAGATAACGAACTGATTGGCAATTTCGTACGTGGTGATGATTCATTCATGGAGATGTCAATCTTTTCCACTTAATTTAATTCGACCAAGTCAGTGTGTTTTTATTTTTTTTAATCCTTATTTCTCCTTTTATTCTTATTTTCTATATTAATATTCAGCTTTTCCTTTAACTCATTCGTTCCTATCTTAATGAACACGGAATTCTTGTACGAAAAATCAAAGAAATATTCGTCTTTCTTGCTGGTTGCTTTACATAAACTACAGTTTATTTGTTTATCGTTTTATATTTAAATATAATATAATTTTTATTCAGATATAAAAATATTACACTTAAATATTAATTACATCATATTTTAAATTTGATATAATTATTATTTATTATTTTATTTTTTCTATTATTTTTATTAATTACTTTATATATTCTCTTTTTCTCTTTTTTTTTCTTTATTTTTACCTATCACATCATATATTTATTATTTAATTTTAATTTAAATACTTTTTATTCAAATACAAATTATATTCAAATGCATTACGTAGATGCAATGCACTTCTCAACTCTTAAAAATGAAAAGTAAATGAATAATTAATGCTTTACTTGGAAATTAAAGCCAATTTATTTTCCTTTATCTGATCATGATTTGAAAACAAAACAAAACTAAAAAAGTAGCATATTATATATGGAGAATGAAAAGTTGGCCTTCTACCAAGTCATCTCCTTATTTTTTTTTTTTCCTTGGAATGAAAAGTTGTCCATTATTGTGTTTGGGGGTTTCGCTATTATAGGGAAAATAATACAAGAGATGAGAGCTAGAGTGCGAGAATTCCAAAGATTGATGGTGAATGATTCGTCCTTATAGTGCATGGGAATGCTCCTTTATTTATAGAAGATCAATTTCAGCCACCCTTAGTTTCCCATTCTCTTCTAGAAATTTTTCTTCAAAATTCATGAATGGAGTTGCCTAGATTTGAATACTTTCCCTCCTAGATGTAAACCTTAGATCTTTTTGATTGACATATGATCCTAGACTTACGACTTGGGAAGCCTGAAGGTGGCCTTCTAGAATGTTCTATCGAATTGATCATATCGAGTCTGATTTGAGTTTAGTTAGCACGGTTAGATTCTTGTCGATGGTTATTTGGTCGATGTGGTTGGGCTGATCCATGATCCTTGATCAATCCATTATATATGTTGGTTGAGCTCGAACAAGATAAAAAGCATAGAAAAGATGTAGGCATGAAAATTCATTCTTAACAGAAGAAATCTGTTTTCTTTTTTCCTTATTAAGGGAAAAAAAAAAAAAGAAATCTTTTTTTTTTTTTTTTTTCGTTATGGTTGCTAAAAGACTTTGAATTTTCGAAGCCCTTGGTCGTCACCATTTTTCCCTTGGGAGATCAAGGTTCAACACCCATGAAGGAATAAGTAACTGATTAGTACTTCTCTTGGCTAAAAAGAAAAAAGTAACTTGCTAGCTAGGTACCTTTTATTTTTAGCTCACATGAAGAAGATGAATAAAGCCCACTTTAAAATGGAGAGCCTCAACCGATCCACTTTCCCTCCGGGGACCCCATATTAGGCCTGTAATGGACATTGGACATTTTGAGCCTCTTTCTACATATAACACATAATAAGAAATATAGCTAGTTTGAACTCAAAAGATCTGACATAGGGGCTGATATTTGGGAATACTATCAAGATTGGTTCTCAAATATTCATGGTGTCGAGTGAGAAGATCATTTAAATATCTTTGTCCCACTCTCAATGGAAATTGGCTTAAAGAATTACTGACTATAGGACGCTGTATAACAATAATTAAACAACAAATCTTATAAGTATCGCAGATGGGCTGTTGAAACCTCTAAAAGGAGGCAACATATTCGGAGTCAATCAATGGGACATAAGGTGTTTGGTCCGGCCAAAAGTAGTGATATTGAAGCTAAATCATTAATGTCTGAAACATGAGTTAGAGGTGCAAGCAAGGATAATAATATTAGATGCCCACGTCCTTAGGCCCCATTTGGTTTGCCACTAATTCCCTGCTCGGAAGTTGATGTGACTTGAAAGCTGTAATCTTTTAACAGAAGTAAACTGTTGTTGTCCCCTCTCAACGCATTTGCCTCCATCACCTCCTTCTACATATTCTGTTTGTGCCTCATTTGTAGTGAACTGTGCAATTTGTCGCTAACTCCTGTCTGCATGCTCCTCCCGTCCTTTGACGTTTTTTCATTTTCGTGACGGTTGCCACTGATGTCTTTAATTTGTACCTCACAATTTTGTGTTCTTAAAAATATTTTATTATTTATCACTATCGATATCATAATCATTATATATGATTCACTGCATCAAAACTATTACATAAATTTTTTGGCATGTGACAGTACACATGCATGATTTTGCTGCACAGTGAATAACAGCAATAGTTCTATCTGTGTCCCTATTTCTTAGATGTATGGTTGAGGTGCGTAGGTAAATGTATTAACCAATCTGTTAATGGTTATGTGGGGATCTAGCGGGGACAAAGTAAAGATGATCAATAGAAGTGCCTAGATTAATTATCTGTTTGTTATGTGTTGATGATTCAAATTGATGGTTTTGCATTTTTCTTTCTCTTGACCTTTATTAATTTGAAATCGAGCAATTAGCAAACTTTGTGTTTGAGGTAGGAGTTCATATTGGATCATTTGTGTGGGGAAGGGAAAAAGTGAAATTAGCATGTATGTACTACAAATATAAACTGTAAAACTAATATGATCCGTAAATGGGATAATGTTTCAGCAAACAACATCCCACACACTAATCATGGAGAATATATAGCGTTTGAAATTAGTACTAATAAATTATAGATAATAAAAGTCGTGATGTTATCAAGGAAATTAACAATAGAGAATAGAGGCCAATGTTGAAGTGGTGACTCATATAAAAATAGAGAATTAAATATCATCATGATGAGAGACCGAATAATGATATGCTCTCGATCTCTCATGAGGGCCGATCAGACATGAGTGTGCAAAGCAAAAGGTTGTTCGAAATATATGTGTGATGACAGGCATAGGCACGCTTGGATTGAGACTGGGGCATGCCATGATTGCGACGACTCAATTGCTCAATTTCGAAAGGGCACTTCTCTTTTGATTTGCCCCGTTAATTTGCTTTTCGCTAAAGAATAAAAACCAAAACTTTTCTGCAGGGGTATGACTATGAAATAATGAAGAAAACACTTATTTATTTTTTTATTTTGTTGATATGTCTTGTTGGTTTAGATTGTTAGATTTTTTATTTTTATTTTTATTTTTATTTTTATCAAGTTGTATTAAATGTTAGATATTTTGTTTGATTATGATGTAAAATTTAATGCGATATATATGACATTAAAAAACACACACGGTACCAATAAAGATGTTATGTGCCTTTGATAAAGGAGACTCAAAAAGGGAAAAAAGGAGATTGCGGATGGATGCGGCTCATCCTAATATTTTGTTTTGTTGCTGTGTGCGCGTGGTGACTACTGACTACTGATGAGTCCACACTCCTCACCAAGGGGATCGAATTGCCATGCTAATATTGCTAATTGCTAATTGCTAATTGCTAATTGGTAAATGGGTAAAATGGGTGTCTTTCCCACAGAGTCTGATAGAAAGCCACATTGTTTGGTCCCATATATATATATATATATAAATAATGATATATAATCAAGTATAGTGGAGGAACAAAACAACCATATATTTATATGTATATATAAAAAAAAAAAACACTCAACACCTTTGCTTTTCAAGTGGGGGCGTCAAAAGCAATGGTAAGGGAGGCATGCATTTGAATTATTGAATCATAAGCCGGCCAAAACAATTATAAATAATAATAATAATTAAAAAAAAAAAAAAAAGCTGTACTGAAGCATGCGAAATAACCTAGTTCTCTAATCATCACTACAAGCGTAGGGCCTGTGACCGAATCTCCCCATGTACATGTAATTAATATTCACATATTTATGTATATTTCTTTGTAAAGTCTCTTATAAATTATATTCATCGAGAAAAAAAAGTTAGGAAGAAAAAGAGTCGTTTAAATAAATCAGGACATGATTTTGGTTCTGATCTGCAATTAACATCTAATCAGAATTGATTATTTAAAGTTGAGACATGATAATTCATTGATTGATTCGTATATTTACTCATTAACAGGCAACGTCTGCACCTAACTCTGCTACATGATCAACTAATGATGACTTGCGTGATACTGTACGGTGTATGTGTGTGTAGTTACTCTATCAGTTATTACATCTAAACTGTATGTAATTAATCAAAATGTTCAGAAAACAATCTATACACAGTTGTTAACCTATTTCATTTTAGCACAATTTGACTTTTAGAAACGTCCTATATGCATACCCATATATATATATGTGTGTGTGTGTGTGTGTGTGTTTCACTATCTATATATAACAGGATAACTTTCTGGTAGTAATTAAAGTAGTAAATGTACAGCTAGCGCCTCTGTATCGTCTTGAAATTGAAACTATAGTACTGGAAAAAGTAAGCAAATTTGATGAAGGATATGTTAATAAAGGAGGAAGAAGCGTATGGATCGAGTTTGGGACATACGTGACTGCTGGGGTCTAATCATTGCCTGCTGCATGCTTCCTTCATAAACTTCTCTTTCTCTGTCTCTCATACATGCACACACATATATATACATATACACATACATATATTTACATGTCATTCCAACTCCATTCAGCCCAATGTTACCCACTTACCCGGCCAGGTTCTTTTAGCTTTTTCTTTCCCTTGTTTTGTTTGTTTGTTTGCTTGCTTGCTTGCTTATTTATTATTTTATGTGAAGTCATTAGTATAAAGAAGGCATAATTGCGGGGTGATAAGATCTCAACCTGATCTCCTTCCATTAAACTTGATCAGAAGTTGGATAATTGTTAGGGTTTGTGTGAGAATCATAGACTCGTTACGTGTAGTAGTTGTTGCCATATGATACTGGAGGTGCACCTTAATAATATTAGTTGCTTTGGTTGGAGGGGGATATAATGAAGAAAATGATGATGTAATTAATGTCACTTTAATTGTTTGGAGAATTTTCTTACAAAGTATAAAAAAAAAAAATAGTACTCCATCAATAATTTTCAGCTTAGAACATTAATTTGTTTAAAATTAAATACACATATGCATATATAAAATTAAGGACCATTTGTTCATTAGTTCAAATTCAAACGACAGTAAATTTTAATTTTTATAAGAGAAAAAACTATCAAAAAAAATTAAGAAATAGATTAAAAAGGATGCCAAATAGAAGTTTAAAAATGAAAATTTTAAATTCTTAACGTTACTATTAAAGGTTGGATACAAATTTAATATTAGACTAAATTATTGGTTCCCATCATAGTACATAGTCCTTAATATGTTTCTAATTGTAAAGTTTTTTCTTTCTAAGAAAACATTAAAAGCTTTTAGTTTGAACTCACAAATTTCAATTCAATTTTTATATATCTTTTAAAAATTGATAAAAATTTTAAATAATTTTTTTTAAAAAATCAATTAATTTAAATAACAAAATTTCATTTTAAATTGATACACGTTAAACTTTAGTAAAGAAAAATGGGGAGTGTGATTAAAAAGAAAAAAAGAAAAGAAAAGCGTGTGTGGGTCAGCTTGGAGGTGGGGTCTCAAGTAGTTCCAAAAGAGTGGGTCCAGGTGCCCTCGTGGGCAGAATTATTGCACACGATTTCTGGGCCCACCTTTGGCGGTGCCTCTTTTTTCTCTCTATATATATTCCTCTTATTTTATGATCTAACATAACCCTAGCCTTTCTTGCATTATATTTTCCTTTCCTATTGCCTATACCAAAACTCACCTCCTTCTCTTAGGCTAATTAGTACTTTTAGATATTACAAACTCTATTTTTGCAGGTTTATATTTTATATATACATATATATATATATATAGAGAGAGAGAGAGAGAGGAAAGATGAGGATGATAGATTTGGGAAGCCAAAGCGTGCAGATAATGGACACCGCAACGACGGTGGAGTGCGGCAGGGAAATGAGGCTGCGACGGTCCTTCCGGACTCTCGTAGAGTGCATGGTCCCCTGCTGCGGCTTCCAGCCGTCGTCATCAGCAGACAGGGACTCCGTCTGGGCCGACGGAGACACCACAACCCCGCTGAAGCTGACGGGGACCTTCTTCGGGCAGAGGAAGGGGCGGGTGTCGTTTTGCCTCCAAGACGACACACGGAGCTGCCCTCTCCTCCTACTTGAGTTCGTAGTGCCCACGGCTTATTTGGCAAGAGAGATGCAGTGCGGCCTCCTCCGCATAGCCCTGGAGAGTTCCAGATCCGGCAGTACATCTGGGTTTGGGTCTGCAGCTGCAGCTGCAGGTGGGTCGCTCTTTAACGTGCCTTTGTGGTCCATGTACTGCAACGGACGCAAGGTGGGGTTCGCCGTGAGCCGTCACATGTCACTCTCCGACGCAGCTATACTCAAACAGATGCAGTCCGTCTCAGTAGGCGCAGGAGTCCTCCCAGACGCCGATCTCATGTACATGAGAGCCACCTTCGAGAGGGTCATCGGCTCCCCTGATTCCGAGTCCTTTCACATGATCAACCCCATTGGTTCCTCCTCCGCCCAGCACCTCAGTATTTTTCTCCTCCGCTCTTCATAACGGACCACATGTATATTTATATATATATATTATATTAAAACAAAAACATTAAAAAAAAAAGATAATATTAGTGTGCAGTGCAGATGATAGCTAGCAGCGCAGTGCCATACATTCTCATTGTCGATTGACATTACATGAGTAGGTCTAATTATTATGTCGGAAGAAATTAGAAATATATTTATACATGTATGTATGTATGTAGGGTCCACTTTTATTAGTAAACGACGATGTTTCATTTTCTTCTACTTCTTTACCTTTTTCTCGTCTGCGCTCTTCTTCCTCATTTTTCCCTGTAATTTTTATTACAATTTCTTTTTTTTTTTTTAATCTTCATTGGATGATCAGAGTAACACCTCTTGATCCTTGGAGCCTACCACTAATTATGATAAAGCATAACAAATTGGATAGTGAATTTTCTTCTTCTTTTTTCCCCCTCTCTGAAAGCTCCATTTTTTCCTTTGAAGGAAAAAAAAAAAAACAAAGTAAAGAAAAATAAGGGAGAGAGAAAATTTTGTGTAATGACTATTGACTAGGCAAATTTTCATTGAATTATACATATTAAAATTACCTTTAAAAAAATATTAATATATATACATAAACAATATTAATAATTAAGGAAAGATGATTCATATGTTTATAAATCTTTTAAAATACAAGAAACTATCAAGAAATAAAATAAGAAATTACCAAAAATAAAATGAATAAAAATTGTCAACATGTGATTCTCCACTTTTCTTAATATGGCCCCATGAGATGGTGTTCCTGTTGAGAATGCTCCTGTTGAGAATGCCAATCTGATTCCTATAAATTCTAATCGTTGATACGACAAACGTTTGGTGAGAGTGTCAGTTAAAATTCGTCGGCAGATGAGACGTGAAAAAATGCGTAGTTCACTTCTTTGAACTTTGCCACGAACGAAATAGAAATTTAAAGTAATATGCTTCATCTTCCTTTTTTTTTATTTATTTTTATTTTGATGTTGTACTTTTTCTTTTTAAATAAAGGGATGTCTTTTTTTTTTTTTTTTAAATAGAAAAGAGGATCAATTATGTTCTTATACTTACATCGTAGTGATTATTAAATGAGTCTACTGGTCGTATCAATAGGATGATAAAGAATTTATTTTTAGTTTTCATGACTAGCAGATATCAAATTTTAAAAATATATAATACATGATCTTTCTTGTCAAAAGTTAAAACCTTATGTATAATATGACTCAAGTTTGAGACTTGATAAAAATGAAGATTTTAAAAAAATATTTACTTTGATAATATCCAATTAGTGTCTGGATTATTTATATGGCATTAGTACCAAACTGATTATGATCATTTCATACATAAAACAAGGAAAACTAACCTTCAGAGTTTATTAAAAAAAGAAGGGTAAAGGCATTAAGAACGATATACAACAACAAGGCATTTACAAAAATAAACCAATTAAAAAAAATTTTATCATCATGTTTTTTCCTTCACGGCGCACTAACGATAATCAAACTACAAAGTTAACATATTCACCAACTAAAATGGCCAACGCATTCAGCAATCAAAGTAGCAAAAAAGGCAATGTATTCAGCAAAATATTTACACACACACACACACACACGAATAAGCTAATATACGCTATTGGATGTGGTGCAGTGCTGATGTGGGGGTGGGGCTATCGGAGGTAAATGACTGCGGCGAACTTCTTTGTAGCTGGAGTTGTCAAAAGGGTTAGGAAGTCAAAAAAAAAAAAAGGGCAGTAGGGGAAATACAATCGGTAGAAGGGCATAGACGTAAGTATAATGTGAATGAAAATACTTTTTCATGGATTTTTTCAATATATCCAGTAGAGTTACAAGAAAGGCTAGTAACTTGTTATTATTAATAGACGAAGTTGTGAGAGGGTTACAAAAGTGAGAAAAATATAAAGAACTGATATATCTGTGTAAATTTGAGAGATAAAGATGAATATTAAAGGTAGTGCAATCTACTGTAAAAAAACTGACAGCAGGTGAGTGTTGAATAGGGAGGGTGAGACTTGTAAGGAGTGCATATGTTAGAACAAAGAATTTGATCTCTCCTCCCCGGTCCGGGGTGGGGTGGATTAAACGGGCATCATCATAATCGATGTATTCTAAACCTGGTGTTCTGTCTCATGTATAACTTATACTTGTGTAGTAACTAAGGTTATAATTTTAGTAACATGAAATTCCGCTCCCTGAAGCGCTTTCAACTGGCCCGCCTATATGTTCCTCCTGTCGCCGGATTTCCCCTAAATTCCCCGTCACTTCCACGACCCCACCGACTTCTCGACAAATCGCCTCCGATGCCGTCTTCCACACCTTCCGCTAGTGTTCAATAAATCAATTTCTGTTTAACCCACCTGCACACAAGTCTCGATATATGCCGGATTCTCCTTTGACGTCACCCCAGTCAACTTTTCATCTTTTCAACCACCTCCATTTGTATTTCTAACTAAACTAATCTCCTTCTTTTCTTTGCCTTCTCGTCTGTAACCATTTCTTTTATTATTTTCTTTCTCTGCACTCCTACTCCTCTACAGACGTCAGAAGATATATATTTGGCTTGCCCATCAATCTGCTTCTTTCATCTTAATCGTCCTTCCTCCATCCAACGGTGACAGTTTATTTAACGGATGTATACAGCGTATCAAAGACTATTCCTATATAATTTTATACACATGTGTCTGTCTATTATACACGCACACACACGCATACATATGCATACATATGTGTGTAATTTTATGATTAACAACCACCCAAGGATCAACGTTTAAATCAGAAGAAGAAGAAGAAGAGGCCAACAGCCTACATAAAAAAGAAGGCACAGCACAAGCAAAAAATAGTTAAATAAATAAATAAATAAAACGGAAAAAGCTATCATAAAAAAATGGTATATGTAGAAAGAATAAGAAAAGACTATCATTGAGTTTCTCTCACTATATAAAATTTTAATTACGCAATAGCTGCCCTTTTCTATCATTCCATTTAAGGGTATTTTTTGTAGTTAAAAAATTTAACTAATAGGATTAACTTAAAAGTCGAATTAGGTATGTAAATAGAATGACCCTTAAAATATATGCATATATCATGTTAGAAAATAAGGAAAGTATAATTTATTTACTATACAAATCTTCTAAATTACGAGAAATTATCAAGAAATTAAATGATAAACTACCAAAAGTAAAATGATTACAAATGATCAGCTTGTGATTGTTAAATTTGCTTATTATAAATCAGCTTGATTAGTTGCTTATAATTGAACGTGTATATATATGTATAAAGAAAAAAATCTATATGAAAAAAAAAGTGTAATTTTATTTTAATAAAGTAATATTGTTTGGTGAAACTTATATAATACACTACTCGTGCTCTGCACAAGTTGAATATATATCAGTCGTAAAAATTGAAATACTAAGTAAAGGAAATATAAAAAAAAAAATTAACAAATGATCTGAAAAAAAAAATGAAACAATGACCAAAAAGATAAAAAGGACTATAATGAAAGAAATTCATAAATACAAAAAAAAAAAAAAAGAGAAAGGATCAAAATGAAAAAAATAGGTCCGCAAAAAAAAAAAATAAACGGAGGACTAGAATAAGTACAAAAGTATTACATCTAAGACAAACCATTTTGGACGAATTAAATAGTGAGTGAACAGTAGGAGTTATTCTTCTTTCTATAATGTTGTTAGATTATGGAATGATATATGAAAGTGAGTCTCATATTAAAGTAAATGTTATACTACTGATGTTTCAGAGTATTTTTTATGTTATATATGTGAGTAGTGAACAAGATATAGTGATGTATGGTGTGAAGGGTGGGGTAAGGTTTATCCATCCAATTACAATTAAACAAATAAATAAGTAAGGGGGTTTTGACTGTTGTTTTGATGTTTAGTATGGGAAAGGATTAGGAATGGCCTCAGCCCTCATTTACATTATCTTTTTTTTTTTTTTGGGAAAATCGAAGTGTGATTGATATTGATGATGAACCAAAATCTAAAAGCACAATAGTACGTAGCAGCAGTATACACACACACACACACACACACGTAGATAAAATATATATATATATATATATGATGCTCAAGCTCAACAGCAGCTAAATGATAGTAACAAAACAACACTCCCAGTACCATACCAATAATAATTAAGCTGAGCTGTCTGATTGATATTATATTGTTGTTTGTTCTTGGTAAACTGAAATCTGATCAGGCGACCAATTTATTCTAACTAGTTAAATAAATTAATTTGAATGATTGACCGTTGACTGGACTTGTACATGTGTCGCGTGTGAGTGGACCAATATGAGAATGTGTACATATATTAGATATGCATATAGACACACACAAACGCAACTTCTGAAAGGGAAACGCATGGTGAGTTCCAGCCAAGTGCGATTGCTAATTCTAAAGTGTCTTTCCGGCAAAAAGAGTCCCACCACTCGTCTCATTCCTAGTTCTAATTTTCTTTTTGGGCTTTCCAATTTCCATATCCAAATTGGCGCTATTCTAAATTTGCACTTTAATTAATTACGTGCAACAGTGAAGAGCCTAGACAACCAATGACAACAACAAACTAAATGCTAAAAACCAAACAAAATCAAAAATTACAATTAAAAGAAGAAATAATATATAATATATCATAAGAAAAGAAACATTGATGTTAGTTGATTGGAGAATATACATTGTATACATATAAGTTGCACAGATATAGACATGCACACGAGTAACTATACTCATGGCTCCACTCTTGACCGCCTTCCTCTGTATCTAATTTATTTTTTCTCTTCCTCATTTTTGTATCTATATATATATATCTATAGATATATATAATATATGTATATCCTTCTCCCCCACTCGGCCCATGGTTTCCTCTCTTTTGTTCCTTATTAGTTTTCCTTTTGTTTTATTTGACAATTAACATGACTAAATTTATCAAAGATAAATTGTCAAGTTTCTTTCCTTTTTTTTTTTTTTTTATTAGAAGCATTTTCAATACAATACCAAATTATTATATTAACAAAAAAATTTAGCATTTTGATTAAAAAAATCGTCAATAAAGTGTTATATTTGATGTCAAATTTATCATGTATTAAATTTTGTAATAAATTTATCATAGGATATAATCAATATCAAATTTAACATTTGTTTCATATTGATTGTTACCTTAACTTTTTCATGTAATTGTTAAAATATTTTCTTTTTTGTTTTGTTTAACTACTAAAAGTTTCCTTTTATAACTTTTAAAGTATGATTATAATGAAATAAAATAGAAATAGTACTACAAATAGCACTCTACATTAGAGTGTAAAGTTAAATAATGTTATTTTCACACATTTTTACAATAAATATAGTACTAACATAAACAAATGCAATGGATATGATATTAGAAGTACTTATAAAATTAGGCTCTAATAACACCGCCTGATCTCTACATATGTATGTATGTATGTATGTATGAAGATAAAGATACACAATTTTGGAGGGAGAAAGTGCAACTAGGGGCCACCGCTCCCCCTGAAATTTGTTATTATTCAATTTTATTCCAAAAATTTTATAATTTCTATAATTTGCCTTCACTAAAAATTAAAAATTATCACATAGTCCTCATTGAAATTAATTCTATAAAACATGTTTATGATTTTTTTATTTTACCCCCATTAAAATTAAAACACTCTCACATAAACCCATTAAAATTAAACATTCTCACATAACCCTCACTAAAATTTATTTTTCTCCAAAAAACAAATTTTGGTGTACTCCCCCACTAAAATAAGTTTCTGACTCTGCCCCTGAAGATACATGCCGGCGTAGAGAAACTTACACTATTGTCTAATGCACAACCTTATTAACAATCACATCTTTAATGCATTTTTATATGTCAATACTATATTTATTATGAAAGTGTGTGAAAAATAGTATTATTTTATTTTTACTTAAAAGGCATAATGTTATTTCTAGTGCTATATATTTTTTATCATCAACATCATGCTTTGAAATTATATAAAAGTGAACTTTTAGTATTTAAATAAATCAAAAATAAAAGTATTATAATAATTATTTGAAAAAGTAAAGAAAACAACTAATAAAAATTAAGTATAAATTTTGGAATTGGTTATTTCTTGAAATAAATTTGTCATAAAGTTATTTTTAACTTGTGCTTTATAAATTGCTTTGGCGCAAAATAAGAAATGGTCTCTCCAATACATATATGATTGGGAATTTATGTTCTCATCATCTTAGATAAAAATCAATTTCTAACCTATGATAAATTTGATATCAAAAATAATATTTTATTGAGTGACACTTTTTTAGTCAAATGCTAAAATTTATCGCCACCACAACAATTTAACATTATATTATAGAGATGCTCTAACATATTTACACAGAGGGAAGGGGAGACCTTGGTTATCAAGTTTGAAATCTAAATTTAGGATATTTTCTTTCAAATTAACAAAGCAGATCCTCAGGAATCCACGTCAAATCCGTCACATTTAATTTCAATGTAGTTTAAGGATGCAAAGTACTACATAGTTTAGGCACGACAAGCCAGCTTTACACATTCGTAATCATTGGTCCTAGGATAGTAGTACTCTAGCTTATATGTGTATTTAGAATATATATCTAGCTCATTGAAGTTTCAAATGATGATTTATGTATTTTTTCTATTTCAATTTATGATTTTTTTCCTTCAGGTTGAGGAGGCTGAACTTTAATGGAACTACTTCATTATGCCATTTAATAAGTATTAGTGCATGTTGGTGAGCTGCTTTATTGTCCGTCCAATTGGGACAAAATTTGGTGCATCCAGTCGAGACATGATGATAGTTAATGGTCAAGGGGGAATAAAAATTCAGAGCCCTTTCAATTTGTTAATTTAGTAGCCTGCCCACCAAGGAACTCCTCCTGCCCATGGTTATTGGCTGAGGTGGTCCACCTATGAGTCTCCGCCCAACTTAGCCTTCATCAACTTAAATTAAATAAATGATATAAAAGTGGGAGACAAAATAATATATGCATATATATATATTTTTTGTTTTTTAATTAGAAGGGAAATATTTAAACTTTATCTATATTTATAATATACACATAAAGGAGAATGAGATTGAATTTTTTGTACTTCAACCTTTTAATTCAATGATCAAGAATTTATTCTTTATCTAATTTATTTTAATAGGTGACTTATATTAATTCATATGATTATTTATTTTGTTCACATTTTACTTTTGAACTTTATGCTTCGCTCTGTTTTTATCCTTTCTTTTTTTGTTTAAGTCATTTTTTATCTTTTCTTTTACAATAGTGAACGATATACTTCAACTTCTTTTCAATCATTTGTATATGTTTATATATGTGTAACTTTGGTGCATAGCATATTACTAAATTGTTTTTTTTTTTCATTTTGCTTTTTGAATAAAGAAATATTTGTGTTCTAAATTTTCTTAAACATGGCCTATTTAAATAATTTTTTTACTATAGTCTTCTAAAATACTATTTTTAAAATATAATTCTATAAATACTTTTTTTAATCTATTGAGATAATTTTCTCAAATGTATCTATTTTTAAAATCTTATTTTTATTATTTTTATTATGTTTGTAAGTGCATGGCTCACCAAACACAATAAAGAACACACGCTTGCTTGTTTGGCTTTTTTTTTTTTTTTTTTAATAAACATCCTATATTTGTTAATGTTTCCCGTTAGGTGTTTTTTATTTTTTTTTCCGCCATACTATATTACTATACATGTACTAAGGACCTTGCCAGATGTAAAGGAATACATTGATAGAGGCATATAAATACGTTATTCTAAATTCTCAACAGTTACAATATTCTTCATTTTATATTTTAAGATTAAAGTGATAATTAAACAATGATTTAAATTTTCTTAAATATTTTAAGTTATGATAATTATATTGTATTATATATATAAATATATAGAAGAAAATATGCATTTATTTACAATTTATTCTTTTTGTGTTTGTGTTTAGCATCGTTAGTGTAATATACATTTTCAACCGTAGATTTTTATTATAAATTTCATACCATTTAATAAGTTTACATATTTTAGTAAGTATGCATTTAATACATTTAACTATTTTAAACTCTATATTTTTTTAAAACTTTTTTTAGCTCTATATTTGAACAATATAAAAATATTGTTAAATATGTTTAATAATTTAAAATGATATTTTTAAAACATGCCTTAGGCACATTCCACAAACTAGTCTTATAATAAGTGTGTAATTACTTTTAGAATATGTGTGCATTCACTATTTATATTATTTTTAGAAAGATCATAATTCAACATGATATATTATTATTAAATTAATAATAAAATGACATTAAAGTACGTTGGTCTTAGCTTAATAAGTGAGAAGGAGAGCTCAAAAACCTGAGAGGTATTCTTTCAGAGATCAACGTTGAAATACCACAACACCAAAAATTTATGTAGACTTTGTAAGTTTTTTAAAACTAAAATTATTGTTTTTGTCCCAAATTTCTTTAATTCTCCTAGCTGGTTTTATTTCTATTTTATGTTGCAACATAAAACTTTTTTTAATGGTATACCATTATTTTTTCCAAACATAAAAAGTGAAAAAACTGGGTAAAATTTACAATGAGGCAAATGATGATTGAGAATTATTAAAAAGTTGATATTAATAATCATCTAAATATCAATTAGTTATAAACGAATGTATTATATCTTAAATACTTTATACGCATTTCTAATGCCTAAATGGACGGTGCAGCAATGGTCATTCTACACATAAAATTAATATCGAAGGGATGTATAACTGTCCAATTGTCTTTCCAGATTCGTAAAGTGATCCCATTACCATTAATAATTTCTGCAAAAACGTGAAAGTGTGGAGCATATTTTTAGGTGTTGTTTAGTGCATGAGTCTTAATTGAAGAATTTTAATTGGGATTGTGGTTTAAGTTATGATATATATTTGGTGTATGTTTATATTGTTAGAATTAAAAAGTATAAAAATTTAAAATATGTTTAAAAAAAAATATGAATCTTATTTTGTTATCTCGAAATTTTATTTAATTTGAAAAAAAAATCATCTCATTTCGATTTGTATAGACAAAGTAATAGACTTTTAAGGTTTGAAAGGCCGTTTGGCATACAAAATAAATCATTTTTTAGTACTTTTTTTTTATCTTATGATCACTTTTTACTATTTATACTTTCAAAAACATTGCAATAAACTTCAAATCTTAAAGGTTTGTATATTTATATATGCAAGTTCAAATGAGATATTGTTTTTAAATTGTATATAATTTCGAGAAGAACGAAATAATATCTATATTAATAATTTTTTTGATTAAATTTTTAAAATTTTACATTTTTTTATTCAAAATATTTTTTTTCTCTAAATATATTTTCCAAAACTACTTTTTTCCAATAAAAAAAAAAAAAACCTTAAAAAATGCATCCGAACTCACCATAAGTTTTAAGGTATAATCTTAATTGCTGAATAGTAAAACGTATTGACTTTTCAGAAAAAAATAAAAACTAAGTTATAATTCTTAGGTCTTGAATGTGGATCAAAACAAGGACTTAGAAAGTGAAAGAAAAGGAACTGTAACAACTATATACATAGAAATAGTATTAGTATTCTTAATTGGACCAAGATAGTGCTTGTTTCGACGATTTTATGAAATGTGACATATTCCATCCAGAGGATCTGTCTATACTTGTGTTTGGGTTTTGAATATCTCAAATGCTCCATTTGTGTTGTCCATTTTGAAATTGTGTAAAAAAAAAAAAAATTACAAAAAGCTAGTCCTTTTTCAAAACTTCAAATTTTTTCTCATTTCAAATGACAATTTTCAACAATCAATGAAATATAAATTCAAATGTTTATTTTTAAATGTTAATATCTAAACACCTATTCAAATGATAAGCTAAATATTTTTATCCTAAATATTTCTATTCAAATGTTTTTATTCAAATGATATAATTTAGATGGTTACTAATAGAGCTAAATGATAGGGTTAGAAACTAGAATACAAATCTAAGGAAGCATTTGGTTTTGTTTTTAAGAATGATTTTCCATTTTCATATATATAAAAAGTGATAACGGTCTTAAAATAGCGTTTGTTTATTTAAAATTTTCAAACTATTTTGAAAAATATCGTTTTCAACTATATTTTTTTTTTGGTTTTTAGAACAGATAAAAGTTGTTTATAGCTTTTTGTTTTCATTTTTTCCCTTTCTCTGCTCTCTTTTTTTGCTTGTATAATGTTAGTGACAACAACCATGTTCAATGATGGCCTCCATCTCTGGCGAAGGGTAACAATCACGGATTAGTGACAATATTGACGGCCCTCTCGTTGCGACAGCCACCAACTTGTGACGACAATCATTGACTTGCGATCTAAGGGGGCATTTGGAGAAGTATTCAATTTTAATTTTACTCAAATACAATACAATTTTACACCAAACACAAATTTTACAACAGTGCTATGAAAACAATTACTATTCAAAATATTTTTAAAACAATCACATCAACTTTTCAATTCTACTATTTATCTTTACTTTTACCAATCACATCAACTTTTCAATTCTAAAATACTTTTCATCCAAACACACATTTCATTTAAATACAAAACAAATACTTTTCAACCAAATACAACATTCAAAAAATAAATTTCATTCAAATACAATCAAAATGCAATGCGTTTACCAAACGCCCCCTAATTCTTGCTGTTGTCACCACTTAGGGTTCAGACTATCAATGTCTTCCACCCCAACCTCTTATTGCAAAACTCATCAACAAAGTTTTTTATTTTTTTTAGTTATAACTATTAATTTATTTTTTGTTTTTTTAAATTAAACATAAATATATTTTCATAAAATATTCACTTATAAAATGAATTTTCATATATATAAACAAATAAAATTTCATTTTTATATTTTTTAGAATATATACTCAAAAAATATAATCAAACACAGTTATAAAAATGATCTTAATAGTTTTTTCAAAATATTAACATTTTTAATTTTTATAAAAATAGAAAAAATTTTAAAAATAATATTAAACACTATCTAAAGATCCTAACGTATAGTTATATGTATTACGTATATACACTGAGTGATATAACATAGTAATATTCCAAGTTTAAAATAGTAAAAAAAAACACACACACACACACACAAATGAGAAAGAAGGTAACGTGAGAGTGGTGTGGTGAGGAAGATCCATGCATAGAAGGAGATGCCGCTAAATAAAACAATAAACATCAAATAGCCTTTTTTTTTTTTTTTCTCTTTCTCCAACCAGGAGTGGAAGATGCGAATTAAAGGAGCCCCACCTCCTTTAATAGCCATTGCACCCGCCACAGCTGCTAGGCTGTGAGCTGTAGTACTAGTAGTACAAGTATCAACCACATATTATTTCCCAAATATCTCCTCTTCACTTGTCCTCTCTCTCTTTAGCCTTGCGAGAAATTATTCACTATGCTGACTACATCATGTAATAATAATTATGTAATATATTTATTTAATAAATATTTGATATTTAAATAATTATTAATATTAATTATTTTAATTATTTAAATAAATTAAGATTTATTAAAATAAATAATGATGAATAATTTAAAATATAATTAATATTAACAATTTATCTAAATGATAATTATTTATTAAATAAATATAAGTATGATGACGTGATATATCTGATTTATTAAATAAGTTTGTGTCTATAAAGTAACTATAAAAGAAAGAGTTTATAATCTGGTTTAGTTAATAAATTATCCTTGCATATGTATGTGTATATTGAATTGAAGTGGAAAGGAGAATGGTAATTTTGTTTAAATCGGGATTCCCATGTCCTAAAATTGGGAAGATTTGCCTGATTGTATTAGTTGATGAATCCCTTGATTGGAGGTATTGTCCCGTCACCAAATTCAATTTCTGTATTGGTAAAATATCAAATGTCAATTCAGGTTCCCTTGTTTGTGTTACTACTTATATACATATATGTATTAAGGTTACAATTGAACACAGGCGTTAAAAAAGTTGGCAAAGAAAAGTGGATGATGGCTGATAGATGGGAATTGATATTAGCCACAAAGATTAAGAAGGTCACCTGCTCCGACTGCCCTCCTTTTTTTTTTATTTTCATTTTTTCATTTTTTTTTTTTTTTGGTTTTTGGGTTTTGATTTCGTTGAGAAGGGGAATGGCAGGTCTTAATCATAACAGTTCACTTTCCTCCACCTAATCTAATGAGTATATATTATCTGTTGTTTCTGCTTTTCTTTTCTTTTCTTATATTAATAATGATAATGATGATTTGTTTTTTAGGAGGCAATAGTAGCTGCTCATGAACCTTCATAATTGTTTTTGTTGTTTTTTTTAATGGTGGGTTGTCCTACACTTCCCCCCATCTTAATCCTCGTTCTTCTATATATATATATATATTTAAATATTTTTTTAGAAAGGAAAAAATTATTATTATTTATTACACAAAGGCACGGCAAAAGCCACTTTTCCGGTTCAACAAATACACCCTCCTAAACTTCCTTCCTTCAATATTCTCTTTTGTTTTTCAATTTCTATTGCAATTACAATTACCACCCACTCCATATAATATCTAGCCCACAATCCACATCTTATGGGAAATGGTGGGTCATCTGCTTTTATTGGATTATTTATTATTATTTATTATCTTTTTTGGAGGTACTTTCTTTTTGCGTCCTTAAAAAAAAAAAAAAAAAACAAACACAACAAATTTACAGTTAACTAGAATGTCAGCTGCTTGACTTGTTTGATAATTTGTGCTTTTTATTTATCAGCCTCTTCCCTCTTTCTCATCACTCAATAACTGTAAGTTTTACACTAAGACAAGCAAGATCAAAACTCAAAAGGCAGAAGCTTTGTTTGTTTGTAGACTCTACAAACACAAGTAGCAGTCTTAGTCTACACTCAAACTCGCGCAGGTTGAAATTGAATATAGCCAACAGCTGTATTTGACTACAACTATTGTCTTTGAAATGACCATTTTAGCTTAATATAGCTTTTGGACCAGGTAACATTCTTTAATGCTTCAAACCCCTTTCTACTTTTCTTTGTGTTGTTTGGATAATTTTTTCTTTGTATTATAAATATTGCATTAACAGGCCAGCCAGAGAAGCAGAAGCAGCAGCAGCAGCAAAAGAAGAAGAAGAAGAAGAAGAAGAAGAAGAAGAAGATGTTGGGTATGAATTGCCGGGCTTCCACTTTCTCTTGTCCTTCTCCATCTTGCCAAAGGTAAATAGTTAAGGAAGATATTAATTAATAGCCAAATATCTTTGCTTTTTTTTATGTTATTATCATGATTGATTGCAGCGGCTGCGGCGGCGGTGGTGGGGATAATGGGTTTCTCAACAACGTACTTAACATCTCACCAAGACTCTCTTCCTATTTTAATCCCGTAAGTTTAACAACTACGAATCATGAAGCATTCATTTCATCTCATCCTGCTTTTGAACTTGCATACTGCATTTGTCTTGCTTTTGTGTTTTTCCAAAAACAAATGGTCAATTTTTTTCCTCATTAATTCTCCTCCTCTTCATGAATCATGAATTAGAACAAAGCCTAGAAATTTATTCTGATGCATGCAATGCAACGTCTCATTACAGTTGAATAGGAGTACAAGTAAAACATTGTCTGAGAAGGCTTCCCTTTCTTGGGACTCCGACAAGCCCCTCCCTTCTACTTCCATCAGTTCTGTTTCTTCTAATGAAACTCACACCACCCCAAAGGTCTTCTTTCTTTCTTTTTCTTTCTCTTCCTTTCTCTCTTTTTTTTTTCCCTAAAAAATAATTATTACTATATATAAGATATTTATAAATCAAAAGACGGTTTCTAATTATTTAGTGCTATTGTATTTAAATATGTGATTTGAAAACAACAGTCTTGTGCGGAGTTGGAGGAGGAGATAGAGATACTTGAGCTTGAAATAATGCATTTGGAACGCCATCTTCTTTCGCTTTATAGGACAGCTTTTGAAGGCCAAATCTCCACCACCCTCCCAACTGCCCCTACTACCACTACTACTACAACATCCATGGCCACTTCACTATTCAGGAATGACATTACATTCACTAAATCGGCTTCCAAATTGGATTTGGATTCGCGCACCAATAGACCTCCTAATTCCCCATGTCCCTACAATCACAGCCCCGTCACTGCCCCGAAACCAACACTCACAATGGTAATTATTTAATATCCATTTTTGTCTCTATTTCTTAAAAAAATAAATAAATAAATAAAGTGCCTTAAAAGTAATAATTCGTCAAGTTTATCGAGTGCAATCATTTGCAGGAGCAAAAAGTTGAGGGTTCTGGCCATCGCAGCCTAGCTGATCACCTTGGTTCTTCTTCCATTGGCAATAACCTTAAAGGTCCTGATAGACTTTCTGAAGACATTGTGAGATGCATCTCTTCAATCTATTGCAAACTTGCCAATCCCCCACAAGCCCATGCAACTTTGTCAGCTTCTCCAACTTCATCCTTATCCTCTTCAACTGTATTCTCTTCTCGGAATCCAGGCGATAGTTACAACGAAGATACAATGTCGCACCATGCTTCGAAATATGACAGTGGACCATATGCTGCAATGATAGAAGTTCTCAAGATACGTTTAGACAATGACACTTTTAACTATGCTGCTAAAATGTTGCAACATTTCAGGTGGCCTCTCTAAGTAGTTGCAGAGAAAACTCTGGCCTCTTTTAGCGTACTAGAATAATGTAGTGTGAAGTTGTAATTTATTTGGAATGTACTTAGGTCATTGATTAAGAATCTTGAGAAGGTTAATCCGAGGAAGATGAAGCGTGAGGAGAAGCTTTCATTTTGGATCAATATTCACAATGCTCTGGTGATGCATGTAAGCATACACTACTCCCTTAAATATGCAATTTTACTGGATTGGCACTGATTGATATATGCTATCTATTTGCCATGACTTGCAAGATACTTCTCATGCAGGCATACTTGGCTTATGGATCTGGGAATCGTGTTAAAAGTCCTTCTGTGTTAAAGGTAAATAAAAGTCTTGTACAATAATAAGATTAGTGGTAATGTGCAATTCTAGATTGTTTACGTCATATTTAAAAAAAAAAAAAATCATATATGGTAGCACAGCATCCATGTTAGTAACTCATAAGCAGATTTATATCGTATCTTGATTGCGTTTCTCAGGCAGCGTACAATGTAGGCGGGCAATACATAAATGCTTATGTAATTCAAAGCTCCATTTTGGGAATTCGATGGCACAACTCAGCTTCGGTATGTTTTATACTGCCTTCTTCTTTTCTAATTTGACGATGAAAGAAATTTTCGAAAGCATAGCTGATGTTCAAGTAAGATACATTACATAGAGTTTGGTCTAATTGTGTCGACTCTGTCAAAACATATAACATAACATGGTGGATGAAGTGGCTGCAAACACTATTCCCGGGAAGGAAATTCAAGGCACGGAGCATTAGGCACGAGTACGCCTTGGAATACCCTGAGCCACTTGTTCATTTTGCACTGTGTTCGGGGGAATACTATGATCCTGCGGTATGAAAGTGTGTGAGTTAAAAAGAAATCATTACATTATGTTGGCATCTAATAGTATAGAAAGGGAGAGCAAATGTATGAAATTGACAACACGGAATAACAGGTACGAGCATACACAGCAGAGAGTATATTTGGGGATCTGAAAAAGGCAAAGGAAGAGTTCATTGAAGCAAATGTCCAGATCCACAAGGAGACAAAGATAATGTTGCCAAGAGTGTTGCACTACTATGCAAAGGACATGTCGCTGAGTAGAGAGGAAGTGTTGGAAGCGATAGTTGAAAGCTTGTCGGAATCGGAAGTAGAAAAGAGAGACATCATCACAAGGTGCATAGACAAGGGAAGGTCTCACAAGTGCATCAACTGGTTGCCTCACACTTCAACTTTTCACTATTTCATCCATCCAGATTTGGCTGCCAAACACACCGCTCTTCTCTCATCTTTGCCTTGATGGATTCACTATTTTTCTTTTTTTTAGATCCTATGAGAGAAAATACACAGATTTAATAAAACTCGACGAAGAAGAAGAAGAAAAATGGTCTAAAAGCTAAGAGGTTAAAAAATTTTCTAGAAAACTAATATCAACAACTGTTCCATTCGAGTTGTATAGAGGAGTCAGACGCAACGCAGGATGACTAGGTTAGTTGGGAAAGGGGTTGGGTGACATCATATTCTAAGTCAAATTATGTTTATTAGTATTATTATTATTATTATTATTATTTTTTTGCCTCTGAAAACATGTTTTGTAATTGTCAATACTTGTTTGCTTAGGCTTTTTTGTTTTTGTTTTAGAAATCTTGTATTTGGCAGTTTTTTTTAATATTATTTTTTATTAACTTGAACTTATTAAATATGCTTTTCCCCCTTAATCCTACGCTTACTCTATTTCAAAGTTTGGAATTTGAATTCCCCCCCCCCACCCCCCAAATAAAAAAAATGTTTTTTTGCCTAATTGTCCTATCAAAATAATATTTTTCTCAAATTTGGAGAAGGTTTTTTTTTTTTTTTTTTGGTAATTTTTTTATTTTTCAAATATTCTAGTTAGTATTTAAGTGTTCCCTCCAAAATGCACGTTTTGGTTCTCTTAATGAGTCTATCTAAGCCATCTTCCAGATCGGAAGCTGACAATGGAGATCCATGACTCCCTTTTTTTTTTTTTTTTCCATAAATATTTTAATTTGTGCATCTCTATATTATTTGTAGAAGAAGAGATGCGGTTGTTTCTTTCTTTTTTTTTTTTTTGTTTACTGTCATTCTATATGATATAAATTTGATGATTTTTGTTTGATCATCATTTTATAAATGTTTCATAACTTTTAATAAGTTTACTTAAATCACTAATAATTAATACAAAATTTTTATCATATATATTGAATTAACTGATTAAATTAATCACTTTTATAACTAAAATTAGTCGATCAAAAAATAATTGATAAATTCGATTAAAAAGCTGAATTGAGATGGTTTTAAGTTGAGTGATCTCGATTTAAAGATTATGGCTCATGTTTTCAACCGATCCAAAAACTTATTTATTTATTTATTTTAATTTCCTTTATGCAACATCATTTTTTGATGGTTAAATAAATCCAATCCTTTCTAATTTCGTCTCTCTCTTGCACTTTCTCCCTTTCGCTCCTCGTTTCGTCTAAAAAAAAAAAAAGCCCTCTCAAGTCTCGAAAATCAAAAAACCCCTGTGGCACTAGCGTTATCCTAGTCCGTCAAAAACCTTAGCTTTGAATCCGTCGCTTGATAAGCTATTGTCGAGGGTCTTTGTCTCTTGAGGTTATTTTCATGTTCGTGTTCATAGGACCAATTCGAATTTGATGTTGGTTGATTTGAGTTTATTTAGGGTTTGCTTGGATTTGTTAAGAAGGTTTTTGTTTTTTTTAATTTTGCAATAAATCCCTAAAATTGACAGCACCGAACTAAAATTAACTGATATAGTTCAAATAGCTTTTATATCAAAATTAACTAATCAATTAGTTTTGATTTTATATTCCTTAATAATCAACTACTGATGATGGATTTATTTATAAAACCGACTAATTTAGCTGATTTTCATCTTTATCGACTATTAATGTGAAAATTTGATCCATAAGTATATGCAAATGACATCGGTTGGATTGATTTGGCATTTGATATTAATTACCGTCCAAATAAAATTGAGTAACAAGATTCGTAAAAGTTGGTTGGTAGTAGTATTAGACCAATTGCAGAAAACTAATGGTATGTTTGATACACATATTTAAAGTGCATTATATCTAAATACAATGTAATTTTCTTTCAAATACAAAAGCATTTCATTCAAATACCAATCACATCAAATTTTAAATCTAATGCAATCACTATTTATTATTTTACTTTTTCTATTACTTTTATTAATTACATCATATATTCTCTTCTCTCTCTTTTTTCCCTCTCTACTTTTACCCATCATATCACATATTTATTATTAAAATACAACTCAAATATTTTTTACTTAAACTCATATTGCGTTCAAATACAATGGTAATACTTTTTCTCCAAACACAAATTACATTCAAAGCATTGCATTCAAATACAATGTAAATGCAATGCGTTCACCAAACAAACCGTAAAGCTTTTATTTGGATCGTTGGTTGGAGTTAAAATTTTTAAATTGAAGTTGATTAATTTTTCAAAAATTAATTGTAATGTTTGTTGAATTTTTTGAAAAACAAAAAAATCCGATCAAAAAAGTATAGTTTGATTAGATTTAAATTTTGCTAACTTTTAATTGGTGTAGAATAAAATACTTGAAAGATCTGAAAAACTTCTCCTGTTTCAAGCTGTAAAATGGATTCCCACCACCGTAACTGCTACAAGCTTAATGTTATCTAGGATATAGATGGTTTTGTTATGACAACTTTTGCTAAATGAACTTGATGAAGCCTTTTCTATATGCAAAGCATAAGCTATTGCTATGTTTCTCAGCCTCTCTTGAGCTCTTTAATCTCTATTATATAGAGTAAGATATATTGATAATAGTCTAAATTTTACATAATTTTTTTTTATAATTTTTATAATAAGTTAAGGTTTCTTTTGTGAGGTGTATTTAGCATATTATTATATTTTTCAAGAATTAAGTTATATTATATTTATAAAGAAGTTAATATAACTGTTTATTATTTAACATTTTATTCTTTTAATATTGATCATAAACTTATTTAATTAGAGAAGTTGCTTTCAATTATAAAAATTACTATTGTATTATATACTTCCTAATTATTATAACAAACTTTGTTTTCTACTAAAAAAAAAAAAAAGCTTGCTGCCTGGCCGGAAGACCGCCTTTTATTTATTTATTTATTTATTTTTGGAAATTAATAGACAAGAAAGCATATAAATAAATAAATATATATATATATATATTTAGAAGCAAGGAAATGAAATTAGGGGAGCGCGCGGAAATCTGTTGCTGTGTGTCCGTTTCTTCTTCATTTCTTCTTCGTCACCTTCAAACTTGAAAATTGAAATGATATGCTCTGCACCTCACTTTTTTAGGGTTTAAGAAAACCAATTCCCAAAAGCAAGCAAGCAAGAACAAGCACTCTTTGTCTGTCTTATATGGTTCCGTCTCTCTTCTCCCTTCTCTTTATTTTTCTCCATTCAATTTACTTACTCACTGACTTTCGGCTTTTTTTTTGTTATTTAAAAGGAGGCTGAAGAACTGCGACGCCTTCAGGATGCCTTGGAGGCCAATCCGGAGGATTCATCTCTCCGTTTTGATCTCGTAATTTCTTCTTCCTTTTTTTTTTCCTAAATATATTTCATCTTGATCTTCAAAATTTAAAAAAAATCTGTAAATTGTGAAAGGGAATGTTTCTGTGGAACGATGAGAGTTCGAAAGAAAAAGCGGCGGAGCAGTTGGTAATGGCGGCCAGATTGAACCCTCAGAACGGCGCCGTTTTCAGATACTTAGGGCATTACTACGCCCGCTTCTCTGGAGATTCCACCAGAGCTCTCAAGTGCTACCAGAGAGCCCTCTCCCTCGACCCCACCGATTCCGATTCCGGGGTACGTAACTTTTACATTTATTTATTTTTATTTTTATCATGATTATGATTCCCATTGATTTATTGATTTTTTAAAAAAGAAAAAGAAAGAGAAAAAATAAAAATAAAAATTAATCTACGAATGATTTTGTTCATCAGGAAGCGTTGTGCGATTTGTTGGACGAGCAAGGAAAGGAGACATTGGAGGTCTCCGTCTGCCGGGATGCTTCCGACAAGTCCCCCAGGGCCTTCTGGGCATTTCGCAGATTGGGTTACTTGCAGGTTGGTTGGTTGGTTGGTTGGTTGGTCCATTTCTAAACGAACCATTTGTTAGGTTGTCTTTTTAACAAAGTTGCAAAACAAGGTCCATGCTATAACCTTAGGTTAGGTTTATAAACAAAATAGAAACATTTCTGGATATAATCCTTGAATGCAGGTCCATTTCAAAAAGTGGTCTGAAGCTGTGCAGAGTCTCCAACATGCCATTCGAGGCTATCCTACTTGTGCCGATCTCTGGGAGGTGACCTCCCACTCCCACTCCCACTCCCACTCCCACTCCCACCCCAACTTCCTTTTCTCTTTATATTTCATAATACAGATGCTGCATTGAAACTAAATTATTAATTTTTTTTCATGACGTGTATTATTGATCTTTGGCTAATAGACTCTTGGCCTTGCCTACCACCGACTCGGCAGGTTTACTGCTGCTATCAAGGTACTCTGTGCTTTTTCTTCATATCTGTTCCTTTTCACGTCTTTAGAACTTTTTTGATAACAAGGAAAAGCAGGAAGAGAAATAGGGGTGAAAGGATTACTAGGTAAGTTTTGGAATTTATGCTTGTTTGGTTGTACAAATTAGTGGAATAAATTGATTAAGTGAGGGATCTAAAATTATCCATAGGACTCCAATTTTGATCCCTCCTAGTTTGAACTTTGAAGGAATTAGGGGAGATGATTTTCGACATAATATATTGTTTGTGCCTTATTTTTCTTTAAGTCATTTTAGATGGAAAACTTACAAACTAACTGTGATGATCATGATGCTCGCTTAAATCTTCTTTTGTTCCCTTTTTCGTCTAATGGACAGATTTTTAGTGTATATTAACAGTCTTATGGAAGAGCCTTCGAATTGGAGTCAACCAGGGTCTTTGCTTTGGTTGAAAGTGCAAACATCTATTTGATGCTTGGTTCATTCAAAAAGGTAAGATTCATTAATTGCCTTTTATATAGTAGTACTTGTGTTCTCCTTTTCTCGTTCATCGTACTTGTTTAAGTTATTAACTAGCTCTCTAAAATTGTAGAGTAGTATTAGCTGTTCTGGTTATATTTTTAGCTGATATGCTACGACAAAAAACAAAGAATATCTATCAGTATAGCTGGTAAAATAGAATATATGGTTCTTGAAATTATGTAAAGAGTTTAAGTGTACTGATTGCTTGAAGAATGTCACCATCACAAATTGGTTTTTGCTTTTGAAGGGAATCGAGCAGTTTCGGCAGGCCTTGGAGATCTCACCTCAATGCATATCTGCAAACTATGGGCTTGCTTCAGGCCTTCTTGGCCTGGCAAAGGAATACATTTCTTTGGGTGCCTTTCGATGGGGAGCTACATTGTTAGAGGTCAGTGTTCTTTTTTTTTTTTTTAATTAATTTTTCCCATCAGTAAATTCGATCCTGTTCCACAGCCTTGAAAGATGTGCATATCAAAATTGCTGCAGGAGGCATGTAAAGTTGCTAAGGAAACTACTCTCTTAGCTGGAAATTTATCGTGCATTTGGAAGCTGCATGGTGATATTCAGGTATGTTCTTTTGCGCATACATATAGTTGAAATTCCTATTCTCTTACGTCCTTCTGATTGTTGGATATGCTTTCCCCTTCTTTTCTAGCTCACATACGCAAAATGTTACCCATGGGTGGAGGATACCCAGGGTTCAGAACTTACTGGTGAAGCTTTTATTTCTTCCATCATTTCTTGGAAACGTATCTGCCATTTGGCGGCAACTTCAGCCAGGTGCTCTTATCAGCGAGCTTTGCTATTGGCACCATGGCAAGCTAATATCTATACAGATATTGCAATAAGTTCAGATCTTGTATACTCTTTGACCGAATGCCCCAGTCACGACTTAAATGCTTGGTACGATTTTTTTTTTTTTCCATCCTTTAAACCTATAATATTGCTTTATTTTATTTATACTCTCAAGGACTTACCATTCTTTTACCAGGCAGCCACCGGAGAAGATGGCCTTAGGGGCCTTGTTACTTGAAACTGAAAATTATGAGTTCTGGGTTGCTTTGGGATATTTATCTACTCATAATGCATTAAAACAACATGCTCTGATTCGGGGGTTGCAATTGGATGTGTCACTAGCCGCTGCTTGGGCATACTTAGGGAAGGTACCATCCTTTGCCTTACTTTAGAACTTTTTCTTTTTAAAAGACAAGTTTGGTAGCATTCTTATTTTAGTGGAAGTCAGAAATTCAGAGAAAGAAATGAAATAGGATTGTAGGAATATTAGTAGCAGTGCTTTCAAATTGAATCAGGTTCAGTGTCGGTGGCATTGTGCACGGTTAGTAACTGAGATTCCCTTTCTCTTAGAGTTATATTTTAGAATTATTTGAACCGTATTTTGTTGGTTGTCTTAGGATTATTATGATTTTAAATTTAGGATTATCTTTGCTTTTGGAGTTGTATTTTCAAGATTTTGGATTGCATTCATGGTATATCTAGATTGCTCGAGTTTTGTTTCTATCCCCCTTTATTTTTCATTTTTTGGCATTTTGAGGATGAATCAATAGACAAGAAGATGCCCTACTGTGTTATGTTGTAAGTGAATGAACAGGTATAGAGAAGGTTGTATCTTTTTTTCTGTGCACGTCGTTCATACATTTCAGAGCTACACCAGTTGGCCTTACCCAGCTTATAATGTGGTAGACTAAACTTGATTACGTAGCTTAAAGATCAGCTAGGATTGTTACACAATCTACCATATGCTTTTCCTTGATTAATTCAGTGAATAATGACCAGTGAGTAGCTAATGTTAATTGAATATCAATGTTTGTAAAGCACATCATTTGCCTGTCGCAACTTTGGTGCATATCCTTTTAATTCCCAGCATTTTCTGAAGGAATCTAAGTTTGTGGGTTTTTTTTTTTTTTTTCTACTCCCCCCTCCTCGTTTCTCAGCTCTATAGGAAAATGGATGAGAAGCAATTGGCAAGACAAGCTTTTGATTGCTCAAGAAGTATAGATCCTTCACTTGCATTACCGTGGGCTGGCATGTCAGCTGATTTTCATGCTGGGTAAACTTTTTACTTGAATTTGTCTGATTTTTGTAAAACTTATCCACCACCCGAGGCCATATTAGCATGGGAATTCACTTCTTATGTCAGGGATCCTGCAGCAGATGAGGCTTTTGAGAGTTGTTTACGAGCTGTGCAGATTTTGCCTGTAATTCTTATTCCCCTTCTCTTGCTTAACCTTTTTTAGGTGGATATGAAATCATTGATTTTAGTTAGTCATTCACGTATTGATTATTAGCTGTTTACAAAGTTTATTTCTTGCAGCTTGCAGAATTCCAAATTGGTCTGGCTAAGCTCGCTGTGGCTTCAGGGCATCTTTCGTCTCCTCAGGTTTGACTTGTTCAAAGATTGAAGAGGAATTTTCCCCCATAGTTGTAACTAATGTTTGAGGTTTTTTTTAATTAATTAATTAATTACGTATGTTTTTTTCCTTTTCTTTGGTGGAAATCGCGACTAAGATGGGCATACTTCAGGAATCTCGATTTGTTGATGCTATTTATTGCTTGCAGGTTTTTGGAGCTATCATGCAGGCTGTGGAGCGCACCCCACACCATCCTGAAAGCCATAATTTGAAAGGGTTGGTTTGGGAGGCACGATTTGATTATTTGTCAGCTGCTGCTTCTTATAGGCTAGCTCGTTGTGAAGTCACCAACTCTTCTTCAAGTGTTTCCAAATCTCGACTCAGAGATATTACAATTAATTTGGCCAGATCGCTAAGTAAGGTAAAGTTGTGTCTTTTGAGTCTGATTGAATTTTACAGCCCACAAAATTTGTCTTCTTTCCACAAATGGCTTTACATGTGTGAATGGTTTCAATTTTGTATTTTGTGATTAAGAAGATACTTTCATTTGGTGCAGGCTGGAAGTTTTTTAGATGCCGTACAGGAATGTGAAAACTTGAAAAAAGAAGGTTCTTAAGTCTGTAACTTTACTTGCAATTGTTCCTTCTTTCGCTTTACAGCCAAATAACAGAATGAGTAATCTAGTGGTGGCAGAATTCTCGCCCCTCTTAGTTTTATTGGTGAAAAGTGAGATGAGCTCTTAACTACTCATTTTCAAACGGCATCATGTTAAAAAAATATTCCATTTTTTGTAAGAATTAAATCATGTACGGTGGGCTACCTTGGGGAAATTTATTTAATAATTTATTTATTCTATTATTTGATTTAATTATTTCTTGTGTGTATCTTTAATTACTCTAAGGAGAACGATGTATATTTGATCTCAACTTTTGCATCTTCTAATTTCTTTTATGTTTAATGCCAAGGTGAAATTGACCCCCAAATTTTATTAGCTTTTCAGTTAAATTGGAGTATACTGCTTCTACAAGGCTGGTTGGTTTTTGGTTGTTGTTACGTAGTAATGTTGAACTATTGCTGTTGCCTGTTTTCCTTTTATTTTCATTTTTATTTCACTTTCTAATTGATCCAGCAGGATTGCTTAATTATGTTATATCAAACTTGGAACTTGTTCCCTGCACTTTCTAATATTTTATTGTATTAATTGGCCTTCAAGGATTGCTTGATGTGGAAGGTCTGCAAATATATGCTTTCTCCTTGTGGAAACTTGGTCAAAATAACCTGGCCCTCTCTGTGGCAAAAAATCTTGCTGCTAGTGTTTCTAGCATGGAGCATATTTCCGCAGCTGCCTCTGTTAGTTTAATCTGTCGGTTGCTGTATTGCATTTCTGGACTAGATTCAGCAATCAATAGTATTCTGAAAATGCCAAAGGAATTGTTTCAGAATTCAAGAATCAGTTTTATAGTGTCTGCCATCAATGCCCTTGATCGAAGTAATCGGCTCGAATCTATTATTTCAAGCAGCCGTCACTATCTCAAATCTCCTGAAGAAATAAGTGGAATGCACTTTCTAATTGCACTTGGTAAATTAGTAAGTTTCTTACTCCGGCTGATGATCTCGAGCTTTTTCACACTTGGTTAACATTATGAAAGGAAAAGAAAAAAGGAGTAATGATTTTTTTCCCCATCTAAAATCAGTAATGAAAATTTAGTAGGGAATGAGAAAAGGGGAAGTTAATCCTTGCACTCCCTTGGTATTGATTCCTAGTTAAAGGGAATATATGCTAAATTTACTTGTATACCGTTAACAAGTTACCAAGTTATTAGTGATTAGTACATGATTATTTAAGTACGTAAAATGACATTTTAGTAAGAACATTGATAAGATTCCTATGCCTCTAAGTTAATAAACAGTAGAAAGGGGATTGAATTATTGCTTCTTCCACTTTCTAACAGTCAAATAGACATTAGAAAGGAATCAATGATCCCCAATCTTATTCATCTACCTTCTTTTTTCAATTCCATTGCCTTTCACATTATATTCCTTTACGGTTTGGTAAACTTGCCCTTTGTATTTAAGTAGAGTTGATATGAAACTGTGGAAATGTTCCTGGAAATATTCACCTAGGAATATTCTTGTTATTTTAGGATCCTAAAGTTTAGGAAGTTACTCTTATTTGAATGTTTCCATTTTTAGGTTTTGTAAACTTGCTTATATAAGGCAGCCTTTGTAACCTGATTATTAATTAGAAAATAAAAAGTTTTTTAAAGTCTTTTATTCTTCCTTGTTTTTCTCCTTGGTTTGTTTGTGTTCATGGTATCAGAGCCTGGACCAAACGCTGGGTTGTAGAAAACAATGTATAGGAAGGCTTTGACTGGAGCGAGCAAAGGTGATGTTTCTGAGGATGCCTTGAGCGTCTCTCAGACAGCATCTAAAATTGCTCCCATTGCTATTTCTGAAAATTTAATTCATTCCTCTCTACAAATCACCACTCAGAAATTAAATGGAATAAATTTCCTCAAGTGGTCTTGATCTGTGTTGATGGTGATTAAGGGAAAAGGGAAATTAGGATATCTAGATGGTTCAATTGCCATGCCAAAAACAGATCACCTAGGCTATGCAAATTGGGTGGCTCAAAACTCTATGGTGATGGCATGATTAATCCATTCAATGGAAGACAACATTGCAAACACATACATCCTGTTTCCTACAGCCAAAAAGATGTGGGATGCAGTCAATATGGCTTATTCAGATCTGGAAAATACATCTCAAATGTTTGAATTAAGGAACAGGACCAGAGATCTGAGGCAGGGAGAGAACAACGTTACTCAGTATTATCATGAGTTAACAAAGTTATGGCAAGAATTGGACTTATTCAAGTCACCTGCTTGGAAGTATCGGAAGATGCAATTGTTTACAAACAGATGGTGGACCAACACCGTGTATACGAATTTCTTGCAGGATTAAACAAAGATCTGGATGAAGTCAGAGAACGTTTATTAGGAACGAGACTGCTTCCTTAATTATGGAGAACTCTGCCCTTATATTCACGGACAGGAGAATCTAAGGTAAATAAAAAATCGTGTGATCACTGTTTAAAACCTTGTCACACTAAAGAAACCTATTGGAAGTTACATGGAAAGCATGTAAATTGGACACCAAGTCGAAACCATGGTTGAGAAGGCAAAGGATTTCAGGCCGCCACAGAAAAGCAAATTGAGATGGAATCCAATGTTGCAGCTTTCACTAAGGGACAGATGGAGCAGTTGAGACAGATGATGTCACAATCTCATCCTTCCTCTTTGATGGCCCAAACAGGTATAGTCCTAACTATTTTCGGAGGCTTAAAAGAAAAGGGTGAGCTATGGATTATAGACTGGGACTACAGATCATATGACTGGAAGTGTAAAACTTTACACCATATATGTTCCTAGTCCAGGAAACCGAAAGGTGCAAATTGCAAATGGTACTGCTTCATTGGTGGCTAGTGCTAGTAATGTTAAAATTAGGTCGAATGTTATTCTTAAAGGGGTTTTGCATGTTCCAAATTTAAACTTTAATCTCCTATCTATTAGCAAGATTACAAAAGATTTGGATTGTGTAGTAAATTTCCCCTCTTCTAGTTGTGTTTTTCAGGACTGGTTATTGGGGAAAATGATTGGCAGAGAACTGGATGGCCTGTACTACTTCGAGGATGATTCTGTTGTTGGTGGTCAAGCTCAATTGGTTACAAGTACTTTACTTTCTAGAATTCAACAAATTATGTTATTGCATTATAGACTAGGACGCCCAAGTTTTCAGCATTTGAAATTTTTGTTTCCCTCTTTGTTCAAGAATAATGAGAAATTTCAATGTGAAATCTGCCAATTAGCCAAACATACTCGTGTTCCTTTTCCTCCTGTACCTTACCATGAATCTAAACCCATTGTTTTGATTCATAGTGACATTTGGGGGCCTTCCAAAATTTCAAGTTTAACCAATAAAAGGTGGTTTATAACCTTCACTGATGACCATACTCGGGTTTGCTAGGTTTATCTTTTTAAGGAAAAAACTGAAGTTGGGAATATTTTTAAGCAATTCCATTCAATGTTCGAAACACAATTTGATCAAAACATCAAAATGCTGTGTACTGATTATGGAACCAAATTTTTTAATGCCATTTTGGGTGATTTTGTGACCGAGTGTGGGATTATTCATCAGAATTCATGCGTTAGCACACCCAACAGAATGGAGTGGTTGAGAGAAAAAACCGTCACCTTTTAGAAGTTGTTAGATCCTTACTGTTTGCAGCCAACCTACCTAAACGGTTTTGGAGAGATGCCACTTTAACAGCAACTTACCTCATAAATAGGGTTCCCTCACGCACCTTAAAGTTCAAAACTCCTATAGATTGTCTTTATGAGTCATATCCTCAATCTCATATCTCATCCTCTTTGGATTTGTGGGTTTTTGGGTGTGTAGCTTTTGTCCATAATTTAGATCCAAATTAGGGAAAGTTTGACTTTAGAGCTCATAAATGTGTTTTTTTGGGATATTCAGGCACTCAAAAAGAGTATAGATGTTATTTCATTGGAAAGGAAAAATATTTTGTCTCAAGGGATGTCACTTTTTCGAAAGTAAGCCTTATTTTTCAAAAAATTCTTTTCAAGGGGAGAAAAAAGGGGATCCTAATTTTTGGGAACAACCAAGATTTCCAAGTTCTGAGTATCCAAAATTTTCAATGCCAAAAAATTCGAATTTTTGGGAATCATGGGAATATTTTTGGGATTTCTCTCCATCTTTAGAAACTTCAAATCTTGGCCCTAGGGATTGTGTTCCAACCAAATCTTCCTCTGAAAATCTGGGTACAAATTCGAATTCAAATGAGGTTGACTTTCCATCTTTGAATAAGGGAAACCAATTGCCAAATATATCCGAACCAAACTTGCCTAATCCAAATCCTATACCCAGCCCATCTAGCCAACTTGAGCTTGAATCACAAAACCCGACTAAAGACCCACAAATCCATGAAGATCCAACGTCTATAATGCAAAAACAAATAAAGGAAAGTGGTCTAGAACCATTTGATATAACCTACTCACGCAGAAAGGTCCGAAAAGTAGTAGAACAACAGAAAGTTCCTCACTGCCAAGAATTTGACTCAATGACCATTTTTGAGAAAGATTTGGATGATCTGGAAGTCCCAATTACGTTGAGAAAGGGGGTGTAGTCGTGTACAATGCATCCTATTGCTAATTATATTGGGTATGATCACTTATCTCATGCAGTCAAGGCCTTGGTGTCCAACATGGCAAACGTTGAAGTTCCTAAAATCGTCGAGGAGGCTATGAAGAATGATGAATGGAAGCAAGTAGTGGAAGAAGAGATGAGGGCTCTTGAAAGAAATGATACATGGGAAATTGTCAAGAAACCAAGAGACAAGGTACCAGTAGGATGTAAATGGGTCTTCACTGTTAAATATAAAACAGACTATTCGATTGAGAGGTTTAAGGCTTGGTTTGTGGTTAAAGGTTATACACAAACCTATCGGATAGATTATCAGGAGATATTCGCGCCAGTTGCTAAAATTAATTTTGTTTGTATACTATTGTCCTTGGTTGTGAACCTTGATTGGCCGCTCCAACAATTGGATGTGAAAAACTCTTTTTTAAATTGTGACTTGGATGAAGTGGTCTACATGGAGTTGCCACCCAAGTATGATAAAGGCGGTAACAGTGAGTATGTTTGCAGACTAAAGAAGTCCTTATATGGCCTTAAACAATCTCTACGAGCTTAGTTTGACCGATTTACTAAGGTAATAAAAGGGCAAGGATACAAGCAATCTGAGGGCGACCATACGTTGTGTAATCATTACATGAATGGTAAGATTACCGTACTTATTGTCTATGTTGATGATATTATCTTGATAAGAGATGATGTGGAAGAAGGAAACCGGCTGAAAAGCAAATTGGCTGATGAGTTTCAAATCAAGGATCTTAGGCGACTTAGATACTTTCTGGGAATGGAAATTACAAGAAACAGAAGTGGAATTTCTGTCTCATAAAGAAATATGTTTTAGATCTTTTGAGGGAAACAGGCATGATGGGATGTAAGCCTGTTGATACTCCAGTGGGGCCAAATATAAGGATGGACAAGAAACAGAGTAATATTCCAATAGAAAAGGGTCGATTTCAACGTCTAGTTGGTAGACTGATTTACTTGTCTCATACTAGACCGGATATTGCTTTTGTAGTCAGCCAAGTAAGCCAATATATGCATGCCCCTATAGAGAGTCGTGGAGGCAATCTTCAGGATTTTGAGATATCTGAAAGGAACACCAGGGAGAGGCTCTTTCTTCACAGATAGAGGTGTGGAAGTGTATACGGATGTAGATTGGGCCAGAGCTACTGATGACAAGAGGTCTACATCAGGTTATTGCACCTTTGTTTGGGGCAACTTGGTAACCTGGAGAAGCAAGAAGCAATCGTTGGTTGCCAAAAGCAGTGTTGAGGTAGAATTGAGATTAGTGGCTCATGGTATTTGTTAGATATTGTGGTTGAAAATTCTGCTGAAAGAACTAAAGATGGGAGTGACACTACCACTATGAGTCTATTGTGATAATAAGGCTGCAATAAATATCTTTCACAATCCAGTTCATCATGACAGAACTAAACATGTGGAGGTTGATAGGCATTTTATTAAAGAAAAATTCGAAGAAAGAGTCACCTGCATGACTTATGTGCCTATCACAGAGCAAGCTGCTGATGTCTTAACCAAAGCGATACCTAAGACTTTTTTTGAAAGGTTGATAGACAAGCTAGGCATGTACAAGCCTAGCTTGAGGGGGAATGTGGAAATATTCACCTAGGAATATTCTTGTTATTTTAGGATCTTAAAGTTTAGGAAGTTACTCTTATTTGAATGTTTCTATTTTTAAATTTTGTAGACTTGCCTATATAAGACAGCCCTTGTAACCTGATTATTCATCAGAAAATAAAAAGTTTTTTAAAGTGTTTTATTCTTCCTTGTTTTTCTCCTTGGTTTGTTTGTGTTCAGAAACTCTATTGAATTATCGTTGTTGGTTCTCAATAATGCAGGTTAAAAATGGTTCAGGATCTTTTCTTGGGCTTCACAGTGGAGTGGCTCACCTCAGAAAAGCTCTTCACATGTACCCTAATAGTGGTCTGTTGAGGTATTTATTATGGAAATGGTGTCTGAATGTTTGAATTATGCCTATGTCGGAGTGTTGCTGGACCTCATCATGAAAAATTATGTGTGGATTTTTTTTAACTGGTTATATGCTAACTTCAGCTTTCTAAAGAGTAAAGCACATAGATTGTCTCTCATAAAGGTGTTTAAACATGAAATAACCTTAATGAATTGTCTAGTGTTGTTCATCATTAAATTGGGACATGACATTGAAGTTTGTACTCATGTTAGTGAATAATCTGGTTATGAATTACAAGTAGACTACACTTACTTTACAAGCAGCTGATATCATCTTTAAGTTATGTGTACGAGGCTCTTGAATTTTTTACTTGCTTCTTGGTGCCATTATTTCCAGGCTGGTTCTCAAATAAGCAAAGACAGAACAAAATTGACCGCGATTAAAACAGCAAAAATCCCCCAGAAAAACTACTCAGACCCCATAAATTACATCTTTACAATTTATTAGTTTCATTTTGTGTCGAGGTTTCATCTGACAAAACTTGCTGCAAACAGGAACTTACTTGGTTTTCTTTTGCTATCTGGGAAAGAATGGAATGATTGTCATCTCGCGACTAGGTGTTGTTGCAGAGACACTTCTGATGATATAATACATGGTTTGAAATCAACATATGAAATCCTCGGTGCTGGAGCTGTTGCTTGCTATGCAATTAGTACCAATAATCCGAAGTTTTCTTTTCCAACTTGTACATATCAATGTCAGAACGAACCTAGAGCAATCTGGCAGCTGCAGAAGTATTGGATTTGTCCCTCATACCTCTGATTTTGAATTATCAATTACAAGGCATCATTTTGGTTTGGCACGTTTCATAATAAATATTTGCCTTTTGGGTTTTGGGTATCAAGTCCTCCTAAAGTTTGGAAGAAAAGGAAAGGAAAAAGAAAAAGAATGTTTCTTTCAAAGAAGATGTGGAGGCTGGTCCTTTTAATGATTGAAAATTGTGATAACTGATTCTTGTTCATGAAAATTTCAACGCATTTTCCTTCTGGATTTGAAGAATGAGTTTCTCCTTAGGTTTATAATAAAAAGGAAAATATCATATTTTCTTTGTGGTTTCTCTCTGGAAAATATTGGCATTCTCTATAATTTTGTGCTTCTAATGTAATATGCTGCGCTATTTGTCAGGTTTACTTAAAGAAACTCATGTTTTACACTTGGAATGCTTTATGCATGCGTACATACATAATAAACTTTCCTCTTTATAAGATATGTGTATTGTTGTTTTCAATGTGCAGATGCCTGCGTCGAGAACCATGGAACCAGAGTGTGAGGTATTTACTTATCCTCAATTTACTCCAGAAAGCACGAGAAGAGCGATTTCCCAGTAACCTATGTGTCATGCTTGAGCGGCTCATCCGTGTGGCTCTTTCTGATGAATGTTATTCCAAGACAAACATGTCTTATAATTATCAAAAGTTCCAACTTCTACTTTGTGCTTCTGAGATCAGTTTGCAAGGTGGAAACCAAAATGGTTGTGCCAACAATGCCGGGAATGCTTCCTCCATCATACTTCCCGATAATTATCTCTTTTTTGCACACTTGCTATTATGCCGTGCCTATGCATCATATGGTGATCTTTCCAACGTTCAGAAAGAGTATATAAGGTGTTTGGAGCTGAAGACCAATTTCCATATTGGTTGGATTTGTCTTAAAATTATTGCATCGCAATTTGGCTTGCAAAATGATTTAAATCTTTCAGAATTGAACTTCAATGGTTGCTTGATGGAGGGGAAGAATTTTCCGAACATGTGGATGGCTGTATTTAATCTCGTGCAAGGTTTGATTTCTGTGTGCAAGCAGGATTTCCTTTTGGCAGAAGAGTTTCTTAGACGAGCCTGTTCATTGGCCAGTGCTGAGAGCTGCCTCCAGTTATGTCATGGTAGGCACTTATTTTTTTTATTTTTTTTCTGGGTTGAATTTTTAGTATGTGTTAATTCGAATGTGGGTAAATATGATTTTTGACAGCTTGGTTTAGTTTAACTGTCTTTTAACCTTAATGTTTTGACCGTGACGGTTAAACTAATTAGTGAGGTTATTTGTTTTTATCATCCACAAAATTTCTGGTTAGGCATATGTGATGCCTTTTTGGTACACTTGTCTGAACGCATGTTAACACACTTGTTTGATGGTTAAATATTGCAAGTTTTGTACATTTCGAACGATACTGGGTATTTTGTATTTCTTTTTTGCAGTAATTGTTTTTTGCGGTAATTAGATAATCAATGGGTACAGGTGCTACGTGTTTGGAGCTTGCCCGACAGTGGTGTGATTCACAGTTCTTGTCGCTTGCGATTAGAAGTCTGAAGAGAGCTCGAGAAGCTTCTGAAATCCCTCTGCCTTTAATATCGGCTTTATTGGCCCAAGCAGAAGGAAGCCTTGGTTCCAAAGAAAAATGGGAGAATAACCTGCGTCATGAATGGTTTAGTTGGCCACCAGGTTTGTTTGTTACCTACATTGCTTGAATACGGTTATGTAGTTCTGTTGCACTGAAAGTCATGCTCTTATTATCTTCTCTCTTTGTAGAAATGAGGCCTGCCGAGCTTTTTTTCCAAATGCATTTGCTTGCAAGACAATCGACAGCTTGGCCGGACTCTTCCAATGTGGAGTGCTGTCAGAGTCCACAGAGATGGGTCCTTAGGGCCATTCATACTAATCCTTCTTGCGTCAGATATTGGAAGGTCTTGCAGAAGCTAGATGGATAGTTGTTGTTGTCGTTAAGGCATTTTCATACGAAATCATTTTTGAGGTCGGTGTTGTTATGTGGTTGAAAAGTTTCGCTCTAAGTTACATAAGTTCTTTCGAAGGTTTTCAAGTGATCTATTCGTCTTACTGTAGGCGTCATAATGCTGTATGTAAATTACGCTACTATAGACCATGTTTGAGCTTCTTGTTATCACTTGTCTGAGTTTGTCTAGTCGACCAGGAAATTGTAGGACATTGGTTTTGACCTTTGCATTCTGCTATACAAGGCCTTCTTCATACGATGATAGTTGTACATTTTCTTCTGGCTAGAAGTTGGATCTTACAGGTCTTGCTACAGAATAATAGTACCGATGACAACCTTCATCGTAGAACATAATGCTGATATTAAGTTTTATTTCAATGTGGAAAAAGATAACTGGATTTCAAGCTAACCCCCACCAAGGGGAATGACAAGGGTGGCTAGCATCGACCACCTATCATACATGCATAAAGAAGAATGTATACAAACGCAGTGCCTATCTGGCTTGAGTGAGAGAGCTCGAATGTTGAAGCTCGTTAGAGGGATCCCAGTCGTGCGTAGAGGATCGGATCTTTGAGAGAGTTACAATAACTTGAGCAATGTCAGGTCGGGAGTTGAGGTCTTGAGAAACACATAAATTAGCCAGTTGAGCCATGGAGAATGCCAAATCCAAGGGGTAGTCCTGTTGTCTTAATGCAGGATCTATGAATCCTTTAAGCTTTTCCCTCACGTTATCACCTTCCAACACTCTACTTATGGTGTCAAAGAGCAACTCCACTTTGTTGTCGTTGTTCTTCTTGGTTGCTGCTGCTGCTTTTCCAGACAAGAGCTCCAACATCACCACTCCGAATGCAAAAACATCCATCTTCGGCGTTATCACTCCATGCTCAATGTACTCGGGGGCCAAGTATCCTTGAGTGCCCACCACATGCCTCGTCAATTGGAGCCCTTCATCCTTGCTATTCCCAACTACTCTTGCTAGCCCAAAATTGGAAACCTTGGCTCTCAAGTTTCCATCCAAAAGGATGTTGCTGCTCTTCAGGTTCTTGTGGATGTAAGGAGGGTCTGCAAAGTTGTGCAGGTAATTCAGGGCATCACCCACGTTGTAAGCAATCTCCACTCGCTGTTTCCAAGTTACGGTAGTAGAATGAGAAGAATAAGATTGGAGTTGGAGGTGGAGGCACTGGTCAAGAGAGCCACGCTCTGCATACTCATAGACAAGGTAGGTGTTTCCGTCATGCACGCAGAATCCTGAGAGCCTGATCACATTAGAGTGATTTATGCGCTTCAATATTTCGATCTCGCCAGAGACATCCCCTTTCATCACCTTAACAGCGGCGTCATCACCCTTGAAGCTTCCCCAGTAGACAGAGCCTCGAATTTTGTTAGCTTGGCTGAAGAAATCTGTCGCCTTTTGCACGTCCTTGATGTTGTAGAGGGTTAAAGATTCTATAGCTGATTGAGGCCCTCCAGAGGAAATCGACCATGATGACTTGCTGATGGGAAGTGGTGAGTACTCTTGGTCGGACGATGTTGGGACAGGTAATGGAACGGCAGTTGTATCATTTTTATACTTGGCATCATTTTTTCGTTTAGTTCTCTGTCGCAAGAAGCAAAACACAAAAGCAGAGAGTCCTAGGAGCAGCAGCACAGCAACGCCGATACCTATACCTACAAAAGCCCATTTCTTAGAATGAGTAGGGTTGGATTCAGCTACAGCATCATTAGGGGGTGGTGCAGTTGTTTCGGGAGAAGGCAACTGATTAAGGCGAAAGGCGGAAGGCTCGGTGGTAAGAGGCACCAGAAGGGGAGTGAAAGGGTAGATAACATCAGAGGAAGACAACATGTTAGCATAGAGAAGGCTCTGGGAGTCGACAGCGAAGCGACGCGCAATGGAAGAGATGTCGTCGCCCCAAGTGACGAGGTAGCTGAGGAGGTATTTGAAACCCAAGGCAGTTTGATTGGGAGAAGGGCAGGCACATCGGAGCGGGATTTGGAGAGTCAAATGGACGGACAGGTTGCGATCGCCGATGGAGGGGTTTTGTGCCATGAGAGCCTGGCAGGTGGTAAGGCCCTGTAACCAAAAGAATATATATTTGTTTATTTATTTATTAAAAAAGAAAGGAAAAGTATTTTCACATTCACAATTGTATATGAAGATTTAAAAAAATATCCAAAAAAAAAAAAATCCTCATATGTGCGTGTATAAATAAAATTTGAAAGACAAAGGATAGGAAAAGTAAAACGGGACCTGGAAGGTGTTGTTGGCGACGGTGAAGTAGGTCTCGGAGGTAGACTTCAAGGAGTAGGAGGAGTTGTGTTGGTAGAAGAGGCCGGGGACGCAGCTGCAGTTGACTGGGACGACGACGACGGTGTTGGAGGGGATTGGGTCGACGTCGGAGATGTTGTTGGCAGCGGCGATGAGGGCGGCGTCGGAGTTGAGGAGATACGCCATGGACACAGGGGAGTTGTAGGGAGGGATGGATCGGAAGGTAAGGAAAGACGGGCATGATGACGACGAAACGGCGTCGCAGACAAAGCCGTCGGTGGAGTTGAAATGGTTGTAGCAGTCAAGCTGGTGGTTGTTGACGTAATTCTGTTGCCCTGAAGCTTGCAATATTAACAGGAATAAACATATTACCCTCACTGACCATAACCTTAACATATTTTAGGTTACACTCCACAACGGTATCATCATCAAACTAACTTGGATGGGATCGAGATCGAGATCGAGATCGCTCCCCTATATTTGTATAATATTATACATATGTTTGTGTTTCTGATTTTGACGGGTCCTTTTTGTTTCAATTCAATTGTTTATTGGGTGTTTGGAGGAGGAAAGAGTAGTCAAAACAGTTGAAAGATGTTATTGGTTCAAGAGTCAAGAGTCAAGACTTATCTACCCAAAAAGGGCAAAAAAAAAAAAAAAAAAAAAAAAGAAAGAAAAAAGAAACAGGGGTCAAGGGTCAAGACTTGCGCGTCTCATCCTATATTATAACGAAAACGACATATCGTTTCTGCTTATTCTGAAGGAGAATACTTACCAATTTCTGCCTGTGAGAATTCAAACGAAAGCACTTATGCTGAATTAAAGAACGAAAGAAATGAAAAGAACAAGTTTCAGCAAAGCCAATACATACATAAATTTTTACCCCCCTCACTTTCAACTAACATAATTTCTTCAACGTTCAAAGAGGAAAAAAAAACATAATTTCTTCAAAATTCAAAGTGGAAAAAATGATATTAATAACAACACGTCGCTTTTCTTCCAACTATAGAATAGAAGACCCGACCAACGAAATGATAACAGGAAAACGAAACCCACATTGTTTTTCCTTCCTACCTAAAAAAAAAATGGGGGGACTGCTGCCTCCAATCTACAATAAATAGACATCTTACAGCAAAGTTTTTTACAAATCGATTACTGCATGGTAATCAGCAACGCCACCTTTGAATTCACAAGAAGATGATACATCCAAGCTTCATCATCATGAATAACTTGGAATCCAACCCAAAGATTAGTTTAATCTAATCTAAAAGTCTCGAGTCATAAACTTGTTTCGTTTCACTTCAATGCTTTATGATCATCAAGAATAATAATAATAATAATAATAATAATAATGAACTAGTCCCTTTTTTTCTTATCCGCAAAAACTTGTTCCTGTTGTTGACGAACGTTTTTGCAATACAGTTAGAATGTACCATCACTCAGCACGTCAATCACGCTTGCACTTTCTCCTGCAGGCTAATGTCACTACATAAATCACGCCTGTCAAAGCAACAAGCAACACTGCAACATTTGAACATTATAAGGACTTTTGTCAGCTAAATCCCAACTCCATTAACTGACAACTTTCAATGCATTTCAATGTAATAAAGCAGCGACTCAATTATGTCTAGTAAGCACGGTTGGACGCAAGAACATAGTTTGACTTACCAGCTAAAGACGAATAAAAAATTATTGCAAGACGATATCTGACGATCCATGGAAGCGAGACTTCAAGGGTGCAGTGCCTCCGAATTCCTCCTGATTTTCTTAAAGTGTTCGAGGAGTTGATATTCCCGGATTGCAATTCTGATAATGAGATATTTACACCTGCCACAGGTAATCCTTTCACATCCCTGATTTCAATTCTCACTTTCACAGGAGTGGCAGCCCAGTCTATCTGAGTAGCCCCGAAATTGGGTTGGCCTAAAGAAAAATCCAGACATGGAATAGATCATAACAAGAAGATCATGTACGTATAATACATATACAATGTGGAACCGTCAATTGAGTCACAGTTGAATTTGGCATGCATACCGAAAGTGCATGAACTATATCTGCAGTTTCTGTCCATGACTCTCATGGTAGTCGGAGTCAACCATGCCACGAATCTCACGAGGAAATGCAATGGTGCCGGGACCACCTTCTCGACAGCTTGAGTTAGTCCACTAGAGGTAATATCATACAATGGATATCCAGGAGGGGCACAGTCATAGCGAGTAATTTCTCCAAAATGAACATCTCCGCTTAGGAAGATGACCCCGTCCCTCTGCGCAGGGGGCAGAGGGTGAGGATGTTGAATGGATGACAAAGATTAAGAAACAAATGAGAGTGAAGAAACATGGCGAAGACAATTAGTTTCAGTGCATACTGGAGAACTGGACAAAACGAGTGTGGAGAGCATAGATAGTCAGACACCTTACTATCTGCTATGAGATTAAAAAGGCGATTCCTCTCCGTTGGGAAACGTCCCCAGGACTCCATATAAAACAGTGGACCAGTGGTTGCGGAAAGATTTGATACAACCTGAATTGTAGAGGATTTGATAGTAAGAACTTGAAACAGGACAATGTTAATAGGATAGTGAAAGAATGGTTGTTGAGGAAGAAAGGGGAAAAGCATATTCAAAATAAAAGAGAAAGATACCTGGATAGAAGAAGCAATAATGGTAAGAGCAGAGGGAGGAGAGTGGAGTTGGTTTCGGAACCAAGTCCACTGAGAAGTACCCAAGATGGTTCCATCACTAGAGAGAGGGTCTCGGTGGTATCTGGTATCTAAAAGGATAACCTCAACCACGCCCCAAGTTTTGGAAAATGGAAGGATATTATTTATTTACCAATATGTCAGATCAGACAGGTTAAGTAATGCTTTCAATTGTTAGTTACTAAAACTAATAACAAATAAATAAATACCTTGACTTGTTTACCCACAGGCCCAAATGTGTAGGATGCATATACACCTTGCTGGCTGCGCCTGCAAAGTTTGGAAACGAATGATAAGAATAATGGGGATTAAGTGGAATTAAACAATAGGAAATTAGGTTAGAGAAAAGGGACCTAGTAGGGGTGAACAAAAAATCCGAAAACCCAAATAACCCACCCAACCCACCCAAGGAAAACCCGACGGGTTGGGTCCACGTCAGACCCAAAAAAAAATTGGGTTGACCCACCCAACCCAATGTCAAATTGGGTGGGTTCGGGTTGAAATTCTAAAACCCGATCAAAACCCAACCCACCCAATGAATGTATGTTTTTTTTTTTTTTTATATTTAGAAAAAATATAATGATTAACCTCAGTCAATTTTATTGATCCGATTGTCATTTCCCATTTATGCCTCCCCCAAGCCAAAGTTCGTGCCTTGCCCTTACCAAACCCGATGTCCCATCAGCCTCCTCCAATCGTCCCTTTCTTCAACCATCGGCAGTCACCCCTCGACGTATTCATTTTTGTCTCCCCAAGCCCGTGTTCGTCTCGTGCCTTGCCCTTGCCCAACCCTAGCCGCCACTTGTCACTAGCCTCCCCTGATCCTCCCTTCTGTTAGGATTTAGGAACAAGATTTCAAGTTTATTTCAATTTGCCTGACTTTAGTTCTTGTTACTACACACATTGGAGTTAGAGATTATTCTTGTGAAATAGATTTGATTGTTTGTGGTTGATGTTTCTTAGTATTCATTAAAAGCATGTTTTAATTAGTTTTTATTGTCTTTATACGACTTCTTTATTTGAATATTTGAGCTTGTATTTTGATTTGTGATTAAATTTTTAAGTCATGTTTTATTATTTTGTTTTTATAAATTGCCGAACCCGACGAATCCGAAAAACCCGCAAAACCCACCCAAACTTTAATTGGGTGGGTTGATTTTGTATATTGGGTTAATTGGGTGGGTGAAAAAATTTTTCAACCCACCCAATCTTCATTGGGTGGGTTGAAAAATGCCAAAAATCCACCCAATCCACCCGACGAACACCCCTAGGACCTAGGACTATGGATGGGTTCGTCTAAGAAGTCAAGAAGAAGCCTTTGAGTGGTGTGTCTCATGGAGAATTCTTTGCCGGCATCATTTAGTCCATAATCATGATCGTCCCATGTTCCAATAATCTTGGAGGAAGACCGACGAAGACGAGAGTAGCCAGCAACAGACTTGGCCTCGGCGTATTTGGAGATGATGTCGTGTTCAGAGGAAGGCACGAATCTGGGAGAATTCTTCCAGGGGCCGAAAGTCCTCTCTTTTCCAAACACTTTAAAAGGACGTCTGGTGTCTCCATAGATGTTGTCGCCCATCCATATGAACACTTGTGGATTGAATTCCACTATTGCGTTCCATATCGGCTATTTGATATACACAAATTACAAGCTTTAATTGAGTTTTGAGTTTTTATTTCTTTTAAGAACCATAAAAATTCCAACTTGAGTTTTGATGGAAGAAAAGAAAAGAAAAGAAAAAGAAAAAAAAAAAAGAAAAGAAAGAAGAGACCTGAGGAGCACTTTGATTGGCGCATGATCCGAAAGCGATTCTGGAGACGAGACTACCACCACCATCACCATCACCATCACCATCACTTTGCATATTAGTAGTAGCATCACCATTGGAGTGGGGTGCTATTTCTGCTGATCCTAATAATAATAATACTAATAATACTTTTAAGACCAAGAAGACCATGATTCTCTTCACCATCTTTAATTTTACTTTCTAAAAATTTATTAAAAAATAAAATAAAATCAAAATCAAATGAAGCTGGAAAGATTTCAGCTTTCACTACTCCCTCCCTTAATGTTATATTTATATAGGAAGACAAAAGACGGGGCAATTGGTTTTGATTCGTTTTTCAAGTTTCAACTTCCCATGGGGCATGGTGGAAAGTGGGACTGCGTTCTTATGTTTCAGCTCTGAACAATCTTGGGCTTTTTCTGGGCTTTTCCAATCCCAACTAGTCTATGTCCTCATGTCATTCGGCCCATCAATGAGCAAAGCCACAAGGCGAAAAATTAGTGGTTCCAGCTTCCTCCTATTCAGCTTTAAACTTCCTCCGATCCCTTAAGATTTTTTTTTTCCCCCTTAATAAATAATAATTTACATATTTAAAAAAGAAATGGGTGTGGGCGTGGCGTTTTTAATAAGGAAATATAGGAAGCAGGGTTGAAAAAAAAAAAAAAAAAAAAAAAAGGAAGCGAACAACTGGTGGTTTAAAGGAAGGGCAAAAAGGAAGAGAAGCGATGGTAGGGGTAGGAGGGGTATTGCAACTACTGCAAGGCTCATCGTCGTCGGTTATATCATTACGAACATCCAAATCCAATCGGTCTCAGGTGAAGGCTCTCTACACTTCTGAAGCTGACAATAATAATATGGCTTCCTCCGTCGCCGCCGCCGCCTCTTCTCCCAAGTGGGCCCAGAAGACCATCACTCTCCCTCCCCTCCGCCGTGGCTGCCACCTCATCACCCCCAAGGTTTCTTCTTCTTCTTCTTCTTCTTCTTCTTCTTCACCTTTCTTTCTAATCTTTTCTAAACACATCAAAATTGGCATCATCTTTTTCTTTGTTTCTTTTTAAATATTCAATTAGATTGTGAAAGAAATCGGTCAAGACTTGTCTCAGTTCAATGTTGGTCTCGCTCATCTCTTCTGTAAGATTCTTTTCTTTCTTTCTTTCTTTCTTTCTTTTCACTTCTCTACTCTTCTTGTTCAAAAATTCAATCATTTTTGTTTTAAGAGAAAAACAAACAAACAAACAAACAAAGTAAGTAAATGCAAAAATATTTGCAGTGCATCACACAAGTGCTTCACTGACCATCAATGAGAATTACGACTCCGATGTTAGGGACGACACCGAGACTTTCCTTAACACCGTTGTCCCTGAGGTCTTTGCCTTCTTCCTAATTAATTTAATTGGTTGGTGTTTTCTTACATTTACAATACATATTTAGAATTGCAAACTATTTACCTGGTTTTTGTTTTAGGGATCTTCTGCACCCTGGAAGCATACCCTCGAAGGTCTGTGTTATAAAACTTAAATTAATCTTCTTTTCTAGAATTTTACTTTTGTTAACTTACGGTCACATTTTGGTGTTATTTAATTTCTAGTTTTTTTGCAGGCCCCGATGACATGCCAGCACACATTAAATCATCCATGTTTGGCTGTGCACTCACGTCAGTGACCATTACTTGCTTAATTTAATTTTTGTTTACCCTCTCTTTCTCTCTCTGTTTTATTCATTACTTTGTACTTACTACCTGCTCTTTTGTTGTTCTGCAGAATTCCAATTACCAATGGCAAGCTTAACATGGGAACTTGGCAGGTTTGTTTGTTTGTTTGTTTGTTTGGTTCTTCCTTTCTTAGTTTGTTATAGCCCTCGCACTAAATTGATGCCACTTCCAAATCATTAAGACCGACACAATATAATAAATTTCAACCGACAAAGAGCTTGTGTTGCCCCATATCTCTCTACATCTTGATGCTCTGCGTTTCGGTAGTCATATCGTACAAAATGTACATTATTACATTAGACCAACGGAAATGGGTACAGATGAAACTGGCTTTTAATTGGCATGTTTATTTGGGAAGTTAGGAGCTAGAAAATGCTGTGCCAAGGATATCATAACCTTGTAAAACACAATGGTATACCCTCAAATTACCCTCAAACACAATAGGATATCAAGTTAGGAGAAATGGAAATGCTTCTTCACAGTAACTGCTAAGATAGTCTTCCATGAAAAACCAGTTGCCATGCCCTTTGCTTTTTGTATGATAGACATCAAATTACTTGCTCGGAAAACTTCTTTAAACGATTCACAAATCCAAGGTTCTTAATTTTCATAACAATGTGGATGCTTCAAATTCTTATTTTATTGGCTGTTTGTGTTTTCAGGGAATATGGCTGTGTGAGCACCGTGACTACCCTGCCGCACGAAAAGTTGTGGTCACCCTCAATGGAATATGATAATTTAGGATTTGAAGATTTTCTCGGCTGCTTCTTCTTCTTCTTTCTTTTTTTGAATACTATACTATTAGATGGCTTGTCAATGAGTAGTCATTAATTGGATGTGATTGCTGTACTGTACATGTTTTGTTATAACGAAAACATCCCAAAGGAAGTCGAGATTTATCAAACATGTTTGTTTTGTTGTCCCTTTACCAAGTAATAATATTAAGATGTAAACAGCGGATAATAGAAAGCAGTTTGCAATATTCCGAGTAATTACATTGTCAATATATATATATATGTGTGTATATATTTATCAAAGACGAAGTTTCAAATTACGAGAGGTTTAGGGATACATACAGGTATTAAAAATATTATTATGGGTATGTGCAAAATTTTAATGACAAGTGTATAGGAATTTCTAAATGGTCAAAACCGAAAGAGAGAGTACTAAGATAGCAGATGATCAAACACACAAATTGTTGTTATTAAAATAAATTGAAACAATGTATGTACAAAATAAAAGAATGAGTTCAAATGGAACGGAAGCCAAGCATAGAAATTAGAATGAAATAGATACAAAAGAATCGTAAATATAAATGTATATATGGAGTGGGGATGGAGAAAGAAAGAAAGAGATTAGCGCATCATAAGGGTGAACTCGTCAAAGGTGAGAACTCCATCTCCATTGAGGTCGAAGGCACGAATCATGGCCTTGCAATCCTCAAGAGAACGGGAGTCACCCAGCCTCCCAAGCATTCTCCTCAAGCTGCCTGGGGTTATGCACGTGCTGTCTTCCATTGTATACATCCCGAACGCGTCTCGAAGCTCCTTCCCCTTCTCCTCTTCCGTTTCATTACTGGTCTCCATCATACTACAAAACTCGTCGAACCCCAAATGGCCGTCCCCGTCCATATCCGAGCATGCCACGGCTGTTTCAGCCTCCTCGGCCGAGAGCTGCCCTCCCGTGGACCCCACGCAACTCCGCAACTCGGCGGGGGATATCCTGCCATCTCCATCTTCGTCAAAGTAATTGAACACCCTTCGGAGCTGCTGCTCCTTGTTACTGTTGGATTCTACTTCTTCTTGTAATTCAACGGCGGGAACCAGGGGCGGCTTCCTGCCGGGGGACAGCTTGCGGCATAGTCTTCCAAAAGCTGATTTTTTGGGAGAAGACGGGGGCGACGATGAAGAAGAAGAAGAAGCAGAAGCAGAAAGTGATTTTGCCATGGTTGTCATGCTCATGCTAAAGGAATTGGTGCTCATGTTTTTAGTTGGATTTGTGTTGTTGAGAAGAGATCACTTGAGACTTATGAATTTGATGATGATGATGACAAAGAGTAAATTTGAGCTGAATTAAGTGATGGAGTCGTATGCTGTGTGCCTGTATTTATACACAACACACAAAGGAAGAAAGACCAAAAACGTGTGTGCGGATAAAGTCAAAAGAGAGAATAATAATAATAATAATAATAATAATAATAATAATAATAGTTTAAAAAAGAAAGAATGAGCAAAGGATATTACCTTTGTAATAAATAACGACAAATGTGAAATGAGGAAACGAGTTGAATAACAATTGGCACAAGCGTAAGAAACGTGTAAACATAACGTAAGACATCACATGGGCATTAGAAAAATGAATGTTTGAATACTTTCGGGGAAATGGAAAATGGGTAATGTTGCTCTTGCCATGTCTTCCACCGGTCACTTGTTTTCCTGCACCGAGTGCGCACCACGTTTTGTTTGCCGAAACTTCCTCCCTCCATTCACTATTACTCACTTCTTTTCCTTTTTCTTTTCCCCCCCTTGTTTCTGCTGTAAATAAAATAAAATAAGAACTTTGGGATTTTCTTTGCAATTTACACCAATATCCTTTATTACATTATAAAATGTCTTTATTATAATTTTACCCATGATATAATTATTTATCCATTCAAATTATACCCTCATATATAGAATTTTATTTACCTTTTGATAACCAAAAAAAAAAATCCCCACAAGACAACAATAATTATAAATGAAAATTTTATTTTTTCGAAAAATAAAAAAATCCCCACATATTGATTATGGCTTTATCACCTTTACAAAAACCTAAACTTCTCCCCCATTAATATATTTCTCAAATTACTTGAGAATCCTAAAGTGAAACAAAAATTATTTATTTCTTCCGCTCCCTCTTCTAACTTCTTCCCCTCCCTCTTCTAACTTCTTCCCCTCCCTTGCTGCATACTCCATTTTTCTACAAAGTTGCCTAACCCTGTCCTTTGTACAAGTTGCCTCCCTTTCTAGGCTTATCCCCATCGATGGACAAAAAGTGACGCTCCCATTATAGTTTTCGTCTCTAGTTTATTTCTTTCTTTCTTTTTTTCCTTTTAACTTTTTTTAAAATTGTCTTTTTCATTTTCTTATTTTTTTATTTTTACAAAAATCTTTTTTCAATGGATTTACTTTCTTAATTCAAATAAGCCCTTATAAAAATATATTTTTAAATATGTATGTACTTTCAGTTTTTCTTATAATAACCTAACGTATGTGTTAAAAATGCTACATGATTAAAAAGTTCATAAAATAAATATTCATCAACTTTAATATGTACGCGCACCAAGTGATTTCAACTAATAAATATTAAATAGTCATACTCCCGCGGAACACAAGGCACAACAACAATCACAAGACGTCTAAAGGGTTACAACACCCCGTCCTATACCATGATATTGTTTTAAGCCTTCCTATTAATATACACAAACATGTAAGAACACACTACTTTCCTTCAACTTTCCTATGGTTGGATATTTCCCTTAATCCATGTTAAAATAACATCCCTATTTTTCATCTTAATTGCTTTATCATTTTAACTGTTGTCTTTAGATTTCTGCCACTAATGACATTTCATACCTGTTTATCCTATTAATTGCTTTATAAATTCACGTTGACAACGAACCGAGAAAAATAGGTAAGATAGGAATCATGGATTATAAATATTGGTAATTTGGTAGTCTTGAGAGAGAGCTAACCAAAGTCATTACTAGAAGTGAACAAAAAACCCAACAATCCGAAAAATCCGACAAACCCACCCAATCCAATCCATTATAATCAGAATCTGATCAACTCAATCAAGAGATCAACCTAACCTATCCAATTCGACTATTATTTCGTTGGGTTTGGGTTGAGTTTTTTTAAATTCAATTTAACTCAAACTCACCCAATCTATTAATATGTAAAAATAAATATATTTCATACCTCATAATATATAATATTTGTCTTATATTTTACATTAATTACTTGACAATTAGTTATATTTTATATTGCATGAAATTTTATTATTATTTGTTTGTTAGTTTACAACTTTTATATTTAAACTTGTTTTTTATATATTTTATTTTTATATCGATTTATAACTTATAAGATAATTTTAGAGTTTTATAACACTAATATTATGCTAAAAGTTATTTTTCTTTTCATATATTTCTTATTTTAGGTTGAATGATTAGTCATATTTATTTTTTAATTTTTTTAATTATGTTCAACCCAATTAACCCACCCAACCCACCTAAAATTTAATTTGCTATGTTGATTTTAAATTTTGGGTTAATTAAATGAGTTAAATTTGAATCAACCCACCCAAATTTGATTGGATGGGTTGAAAATTCTCAAAAACCCACCCGATGTTTACCCCTAAGACTCATTACATTACAATGTGTAACAACCAAGAATTTTCATTTTCTCATAATCATTTTTTTTAATTAATGTAATAACATTTTTATACATATGTGTATATATATGAATGATTTAATATTGCTAGAATGAAATAAAAATATTTTAACAGTGTTAAAAAAAAAGAGGATAATAATAAAAATAATTTTTGAAAACTAGGGGCTTAAGGTAAATTTAAAAAGTTTGGAGTAAGGAAAAAAAAAAAAGGGAGGGGGGGGGGGGGGGGGGGGAACGTTTCTGATAAGGGAGAGAGAGGGGGGTGAGTTAATAAACTCACCACAGCCCTTCCCCTTATTTTCTTCCTCAGCATACGCGAAGAGAGAGAGAGCGATAGAGGGAGATCTGGCGAGAGAGGGAGAGAAATCCGGCGAGAGAGAGAGAAATCTGGTGAGAGAGAGGGAGAGCGACGGGAGGAGAGAGAGATCTTCTTCTTCTCCTTCTTCTTCTTCTTCTTTTCTTCTTCTTCCTCCGTTCGGTTGCAGGCGCAAGTTCGGCGGCAAGCCGAGACTTCGTCGGTGAAAAACAAGAGAGAGGGAGCGAGCTCCTCTTCCCCTTTCTCCTTCCACGCGAACCGGCCCTGTGCAGCCGTGTGGAAGCCGCGACTTCCGGCGTCCCCAAACTCGGATTTTCTTCGAGTTTTCTTCCAAAAACCGCGACTTTAGTTCCTCTAGAAGCAAAGGAACGTTTTTGAACAAAGGTAACATTTTTCCTTGAATTTTTTATGATTTTCGGATTTAATATAGGGTAGTGTGAAAAATTATTTAAATGGAAATGTTAGGGTCCAAAAATGGTTAGAATTGATTGAGGATGGCTTAGGAAAGAATGTATGTGAGTTTAGGAACTTAAATACAAAAGTTTGAATAGGTTTTCTTGAGGAAATCGAAAATGTACAAAGTTAGGGTTTGAAAATTTGATGATTTTTCATGATGAATTTGTGGCTCTTTTTGGTGAAATAATTGAACTTTATGATTATTAACTTGATGATTTAAGTGAAAAAAATGGTTATAAGGGTTATATTAACAATAAATGTATTTGGGTTCAATTTTGAACAAATGATGGTTAAGTTTCTTGAGATGGATTGTGATGATTTTGAAATGGGATTTTGAAATCTTAAAACTAGTTTTGTTGAGTTTAGAGTTAAGAAAAGAGATTGAAAATGGTTATGTAATTGTTTGGAAGAGATTAGTTAAGTTGAAAGTTGAGTTGGAAGTTTTTGTTATTGAAATTGAATGTTTTATGTTGTTAGTGATTTTGAATAAATGAATGGGTATGAAAAATGTGAGAAAGGATTTAATGAGAAAATAAAGTAGTGAATGGTAAGTTGGAAATGGATAATAAAAAAAATGATGAAAGTGATGGTTGATTTATGGATATGATTTGGAATGTGTTTATGAGTAATGTGTGGGATTGATAAGGATTTTTCATATAACGTTTTGAATGTTCTATGAAAAATTAGGCCTCTGGTATAGTAATTGGCAGGTACCTAAGTTTTGAGGCGTTACTTAAACGTCGGGACCCTAGTTTTTAAGCGGAAATGCTGCCGAAATTTCGGTAACGATAATGAGATGAATTAGTTGTAAGAAACTGAGAGTGTGGACATTATGGAGATTAGAATGTTAAGAAAAAAATTGGAATATTAAGGAAAAGGGTGAAAACAAAATACCAAAGATAGTAACAACATTTTAAGAGTGGAATTGGAGCAAAAGAGAGGAATAAGGAAAATGTAGAAATTTAATGTAAATCTTACTATGATAAAAAAAAATGAATATGAGAAATAATCCATAATTATTTCTATTATAGGAAACCCAAGAAGTGAAGGGGAAAACAGTATCAAGGATCCAAAAGGAATCACACTTGCACAGATACTGTAAGTACAAACATTTACTTGTCTACCCATGAACTGGCTAACTTTGATGTGTTCTGTGACATGAGTTAGATGAAAAATCATGTTAGAGATGCCTTAGGAATGGTATGTATGCATGATAAGTTATGATTAAAAAGCTAAAAGAATGCAAGATAATAAAACTGAAAACTTAAGTTGTTGGCGTACCGGTCTCTCTACAAGGTCGAGACTTCCGGTCTATATCCTTCGCGTAGATGTGGCGCTACCCCGAAGGTGCGGTAGATTATAGGATCGACCAACCCCGAAAGTGAGGTTTTTATATGACTTTGAGGTAGGTTGGTGGGTCGCTCCCCCTCCTCCCACTGTCAGCGCGCAAATAGGTATGTCCAACAACGGGCCCACCAATGAAAGTGAAAAGAAACCAAAAGAAAGTGAAAAGAAAAGAAAAGAAGAGAAAAGAAAAGAAAAGAAAAGAAAGGAAAGGAAAGGAAAAGAAAAGTGATAAGAAAGGAAAAAAGACATGAAATGAAAATATGAGGATGTTGCGATAAGTTATGATAAAGAACCCCAAATACTAACCTTAGAGGTTATGCATATAAGTTAATTGTTTGTATGTTTGTGCTTACTGAGTCTAGCTCACAAGTCTGTTTGTGGTGTAGGTGATAAAGGTAAGCAACCCAGGACAGGATAGAAGGACAGGGAGACTGGCAGACAGATTCCAAAGGTGTCATGGACAAGGGGACGGACCCGCTATATTTTCAGCTGCCAGAGTATTTTTGTATAAGCATATGTACAAATATATGTATATGCAGACCATATGTAAATGAAATGGAACAAAAATAAAAAAAAAAAATATATATATAAGTTAGTATGTTTTGAGGAAAACAGAAGTTATGTAAATATGTTTTAAAAAAAAAAAAAATTCCCAAAATTTTCACTATATTTTGAAAGTAAAGCTTTTAAATTACACTTCCGTAAATGAAAAGAAACGTTTATGTATACAAGGTTAACGAGAATGGAGATGGCGAACGTCGACTCGGGCGAGCTGGGTCGGCGGGCGCCACACAATGGAAGGGGGGACTTTGCCTTGTTTGTTTATCACGATGTATTCGTATTGTGTTTGAATGTAATATAATTTTCATTTAAATATAAAAATATTGTATTTAAATATCAATCACATTATAGTTTAAATTTAATACAATCACTATTCATCATTCCACTATTTTTATCAATCACATGATACACTTTTTTTATCTTTACTTTTATCAATCATATCACATATAATATAATTCAAATACTTTTTATATTGTATTTAAATACAATTCAAATATTTTTTATTTAAATATAAATTATATCTAATACATTATATTTATATTTAAGATTAAGGAGATATTAGAAATCGTGGCCGTTGGAGAAAACACGTGGAATGTCTGATGAAGAGATCAGATGAGACATAACATGGTAATGCGCGGCCAATTATTATTCACACGCGCCCACTTTTTTTCTTTTTTCTTTTTTTCTGTCTTTAGAGTTAGATATTTTTCTGATTAGCCCCTAAAAAAACAAAACAAGCGAGAAAGAAACTAATTATACTCTAATTCTTTGTTTTGTCTACTGTTTAAAATTAAATTAGAGGAAGGGGAATCTGCCTTCCTTCTTAAATATAATATGATAATAAATAAAAATGAAGAAAAAGGCAAAGCAGCTGGGGGAAGGAGGAGGAGGAGGAGGAGGAGTAGGTTTTGGAAAATCACAAACACACACTACAGCCTACAGCACAATAAAAAAATAAAATAAAATAAAAATAAAAACATTTATATTAACTGATTAATTTGAAGAGAAAGAAAGGAAATTCAATTGGAGAGTAAAAGAATAAAATGGCCGGTACAAGCTCCGCCGTCGCAACCTTGAGCCTCCCCAGTTTCCTTCCTTGCCGGAGATCAAAAAACGGCGCCGTTTCTCAAAAGCCGCCCAATTGGGTGCCTCTTGGCCTTGGCCGTGTTCCTCTTTCTCTTTCTCTTACCCTCTCCTCTCACTTCCCGTCCAGGTACCCCTCTCTTTTCTCTATTTAATTTAATATTGGATTTTTGGAGGAATCCTCTTCTTGGTTTTTGATGATTTTTTTTTATCATTTTTATTTTGGGTTCAAAATAAAAAGGTACCGAATTGGTTATGGCGGCGGCTTGGGATTCCCATTCCCTAGGAAGAGGAAAAAGAAGAAGACCGTACAGTACTATAGTTGTAGGGGTGATGAGGTTGAGTACGGACTCCGTAATTGCGGCGTTTGTAGCAGAGGCCAAGGGCGACGCTCTTTTCGCTTTACCACATCATCCAGTTCCTCAGGCTCAGTGTTCCGTGACAAGTCTTCTTCTTTCTGTTTATTATCCAAGCCCAAACTATACAATTCTTTTGTAAGTATGTTTGTATTTGATATCTATCCATACAACAAAAGAGTATGCAATTGATTTAAGCTCTGAGTACTCTGGGCTATCATTTTACGGTTCGTCAAATGTAATTATATCTATATATATATATATATTTGTATTTGTATAGGTAAAAACATGTGCGACCGTAGGTCCAGACGAGCCACATGCAGCAGGCACAGCTTGGCCAGAAGGTGTTACTGAGAAACAGGATTTGGATTTATTATATCCCGGAGAATTGCAAGGAAAAGACTTAGAGGGCTTTCTATCTTCTCAGCTTCCCTCTCATCCAAAGCTGTATCGAGGACAGTTGAAAAACGGGCTGCGATTTCTCATTTTACCCAATAAAGTTCCGCCTAACAGGTCTGATTCATCAGACTCTTTATTCACCTGCATATGCACTTCCTTCTTTTCTTTTTTTCTTTCTAACAATAAAAATTAAGATTACGTTGGGCTTTTTTTTTTTTTAAGGTTTGAAGCGCACATGGAAGTGCATGTTGGATCAATAGATGAGGAAGATGATGAGCAAGGGATTGCACATATGATTGAACATGTAGCTTTTCTTGGAAGTAAGAAACGCGAGAAGCTTCTCGGGACGGGGGCGCGATCAAATGCTTACACTGATTTTCACCATACGGTGTTTCACATCCATTCGCCAAGTAGTACCAAGGTGTTTGTTTGTTAGTTTTTTTTTTTTCCAATCTTTCTTTCCCTATCTTGTGTGACAACCAACAAATAATCTTTTCCTAGTAATTTCCTTTTGGCTTGGAAATTGTGTTGCTCAAATCCTAAATAGATTCCTAATCTATCATTTGTTGAAGTTCGACACTTACTGTGTATGATATGTGTGTGGTGTTCTAGGAATCTGACGGGGATCTACTACCATACGTACTCGATGCGTTGAATGAGGTATGACTTGTTTGTTATTGCTGGTTATGGTGATTTACGTTTAACGGCCAACGTAATTCTTGTTGTGTTTTGATTAATCTTTTTCTTAAATTTGCCAAAAAAAGTAAGATGATTCATTTGAGGTGACATCAACTTCTTGTAATCTCATAAACAGATAGCTTTCCATCCAAAATTCCTTGCTTCTCGAGTTGAAAAAGAACGACGTGCTATTCTTTCAGAATTACAAATGATGAATACAATAGATTACCGTGTTGATTGCCAGGTAAGGACTAAGGATACTCTCCTTTTATTATTTTTGTTCTTCATATCATTTTTTTTTTCTTTTGTTGATGTATTTATATTGTTGGTCACTAAATATATAATTGTATGTTGCTTTTAAGCACAGTTATTACAGCATCTTCATTCGGAAAACAAGCTGAGCAAAAGATTCCCAATTGGACTGGAAGAGCAGATTAAGAAGTGGGATGCTGATAAAATAAGAAAATTCCACGAGCGTTGGTACTTCCCCGGAAACGCAACCTTGTACATTGTTGGCGATATTGACAACATCTCAAAAACAATCTATCAGATTGAAGTATGTCATATGTTTACTAGAATTCTTTTTGTCACGTATGTCTCATTGGTGATTTTTCAGTTTACTTTTCAAATCAATATGCTTACTGGAACTAATCACTTCCCTCGCAGGCAGTCTTTGGGCAAACTGGCTTGGAATCAGAGACAGTCTCTCCACCAACTCCTAGTGCTTTTGGTGCAATGGCTAGTTTCCTTGTTCCAAAGCTCTCTGTTGGGCTGGCTGGAAGTTTATCTAGTGAAAGGTCGTCTAATTCTGTAGAGCAGTCTAAAATCTTCAAAAAAGAAAGGCATGCGGTTCGTCCTCCTGTAAAGCATAATTGGTCACTCCCCGGAGGCAGCACTGATCAAAAGCCTCCACAAATTTTTCAGCATGAGCTGCTTCAAAATTTCTCGTTCAATATGTTCTGCAAGGTACCAAGATTTCAAGGTTTTCTTAAATATGGCTTTTCTAAACTGAGGTTTGGTGTTATTGTTAAAATATAATGTGAAATTTCTTTGGGGGAAGCTACTTTCTATTTTAGATCAACCCTGCGATTTCTCTGTAATTTTGAACTGAGTAATTTGTGGAGCTCGATTATGTTTCTGCGTTGGACTGAGTATATCAGTTTTATCTGGCCTTAAGAATGTTTACAAAATTTGGTACCCCTCAAAAAAATAGTGGTTGGGTGTAAGTAGAATGTTCAGTTACTATTTTGCTTGCCTTCCCCTATTCTTTCGATAATTTCTTGAGAATCCACTTGCAGATTCCAGTGAGCAAGGTTCGAACGTATAGTGACTTACGAAATGTTCTGATGAAGAGAATATTTCTATCCGCTTTGCATTTCCGAATTAATACGAGATACAAGGTGTGTTATTTGAATTATTAACTTGATCCAGACATTATCATTTATATTAATATGTTTATTTATTTCTTTGCTGTTATATGTACTTGGATGCACGCCATATCCAAATGAAAGTTCTTAAAAGATGTTTGTGTTTCAAAGTAATTATTTTTAAACTGATGAAGCTGGTCATCTGCTTTTGTACTTGTAAATCCTGTACCGTACCGTATTCCTTTATTTTAGAGAACCAAACGAATTTTGAAGGTCAGATAATCAGTAGAAAAATTACAGAGTTCAAATCCACCGTTTACATCAATTGAATTGGACCATAGTGACTCTGGAAGAGAAGGATGCACCGTCACTACTCTTACTGTCAACGCTGAACCCAAGAATTGGCAAAATGCAATAAAAGTTGCTGTTCAAGAGGTTTGTATATATCTACCTCATTCAGTTACTAGAAGTACATGAGTTTACTTGATCTCCCTTTGTTCAATTGTTCCCACATTCGTGATTGTTGTCTGTACATTAGCGTGGTTTCCATGTATTTCCATAATGTTTTAAAAAATTGTTGTCATTATTCTTTTTTCTTTCTTTTTTGGAGATATTCCTTATTTAAGTACTTTATTTGATGAAACATTGAAGGGGTGTTTGGGGCAATGTCTCCAGACACCAAAATTCAATTTTTTTTCAAAATTTCCTCACTTTTTACTATTTACATCTTCAAAACGCTACAGTAAGCTCCAAACTTTAAAAATTCATAACTTTATGTGTACAAGTCCAAATGAGATAATTTTTTTTTTAAATTGCATAGAATTTCGAGAGGAACAAAACAATATTCATATTGATTTTTTTTTTCTAAAAATTTTTTTAAAATTTTTTATTTTTTCACCTCAAATAGTTTTTTCTCCCAAACACATTTTCCAAAACAACTTTATTCCAACCCAAAAATAATGTCTTCAGCCTCCTCTCCCAAACACCCCTTGAGTTTGTTATACCTTGGTGTCATGTTTCTTGAAACTTTTGGGCTGAAGGATGACAAAAGAAAAAGTAAATACAAAGTCACTGCTCTTCCATTTTTCCAGTTTGATTCCAATTTCGACATTTTTTTTGTAGCTGGGCTAATGTTGTTTGAGATAGTTCAGGTTCGTCGGCTGAAAGAATTTGGGGTTACAAAGGGTGAATTAACTCGCTACATGGATGCGCTTTTGAAAGATAGTGAACATCTTGCAGCTATGATTGACAATGTTTCGTCTGTTGATAACTTGGATTTTATCATGGAAAGTGACGCATTGGGCCATACTGTGATGGATCAGAGGCAGGGACATGACAGTTTGGTTGCTGTTGCTGGAACAGTTACACTTGAAGAGGTAATAATCGCTTCATTATTTTCTTAGAGCCAGCAGAAATAGACTAGCTACTGTCTAAACTTCAATTCTTCCCCCTTAGTATTTGATTTTGCCTTTGACATTATGATTAAGTGCCATGCTAAGCATGCATTTGGTAAATGCATTCAATTTGCATTGCATTTAAATGCAACGCAATTTTCACCCTAATACAAAAGCATTTCATTTATGATACCAATCACATCACATTTTAAATATAATACAATCACTATTCATTATTTCACTTTTTCTATTACTTTTATTAATTACATCATATATTCTCTTTCTCTCTCCTTTTTCTCTCTCTATTTTTACCCACCATATCACATATTTATTATTAAAATACAATTCAAATACTTTTCACCCAAACACACATTGTATTAAAATGCAATGCTAATACTTTTTCTCCAAACACAAATTGCATTCAATGCATTGCATTCAAATGCAATGCAAATGCAATGTGTTCACCAAATGGACCTACTATTAAGTGCCTCAATCTTTGAATTGTCTCTGAATACCATCGCATTGGTTTTTAACCAGAATGTGAGCGAGAAATTAAGTAGTATCATATTGACTTTATGAATGTAGGTGGTCACAGGCTGGTTAACAGAAATGTGTGTTCTTCTATGCTTGTCATTTTGAAATGTGTCCATCTTCATTTACTTCTCTTTGTCAATTAACACTCTTATTTTTAAATGATGTATTCGTGTTATTTCACTTTGTTTGTGATGTAGGTAAATTCAATTGGTGCTGAAGTGTTAGAATTTGTTTCCGATTATGGCAAACCTACTGCACCTCTCCCTGCAGCAATTGTTGCATGTGTTCCAACAAAAGTGCATATTGAGGGAAAGGGTGAAACCGAGTTCACCATATCCCCTTCTGAAATTACAGCTGCTATAAAAGCTGGATTGAAGGAACCTATTGAGGCTGAACCGGAGGTTTTTTTTTTCCCCCTTGCTATCAACTTTGATTTCTTGGTTATATTTAAAACTTTTCCATTGAATTGGTGTGTTTCTTCTTTAATTTGTGCAGCTGGAGGTTCCAACAGAGTTGATATCTTCATCACAACTACAGGAGTTATGGCTGGAGCGCAGGCCATCTTTTGTTTCCTTAAATCCAGAAACTAATTTGACAAAACTGCATGAAAAGGAAACAGGGATTACTCAATGTTGTCTTTCAAATGGAATTCCTGTAAATTACAAGGTATGCACCTGCTTATTCTGATAAGTTTATGGAACTTAATTTCTAATCTCATTATTTACTTTTTTTATTTTTATTTTTGGTTAAAGTGATGAAAATTCTTGGTTTAGGATCCTTAGAGAGTGTTGTTATATTTTTTGAACCCCTTTCTTGGACAAGGCAATTATGGTATGGCTTCTCGTTGACAATATGATTTCTGTTTCTGATTTCTCTGAAACATTAAAATCCATATAGCTCAAATAGCTAAACTTGATGATCACCTAGGGTTTTTCCGGTCGTTCATTATTTATGGTATGATCTGAACTAGATTTCTTTGGTGTGTCTCATTGGATCATATGGTATAGTATTCTTGATTACTTTGGTATCACTCATATGCTATATATCCATATATGCATACGTACATACATATAAATATATGATGTTATCTTTTCTGTGAAAGACTCACAAAGGTCATTCCCAATGTGTTATCTGATGTGCTCATGTTGATAGCTTATAGTTATCTACATATGTACGTGGACAAAAATGAAAATTTTCTCCTGTGAAAGACTCACAAAGGTCATTCCCAACATGTTACCTAATGTGCTCCTGTTAATAGCTCTTAGTTATCTACATATGTACGTTGTCAAAAATGAAAAATTTCACTACTTTTTGCGCGCGTACGTTGTCAAAAATGAAAAATTTCACTACTTTTTGCACGCGCGCGCGTGTGTGTGCAGATTTCAAAAAGTGAAGCTTGTGGTGGTGTAATGCGGCTTATAGTTGGTGGTGGGCGAGCAGTTGAATGTTCAGAGTCAAGAGGAGCTGTGGTTGTCGGCGTTCGAACTCTTAGTGAGGGAGGCCGTGTTGGAAGCTTTACAAGGGAACAGGTAATGCAATGCTGCTGTTTAGCTCTTTAAATATTAGAGCATGCGTCTATGTTGTGGGTTGTCTAAAGAAATCTTGGAAAAACTTTGAATTTATTCGTAATTAGTAGTCATGTAGCTTCTATATTCAGTGGCGGAGCATTAGTTATCAATCAAGTGTGAAGTTTTCACCATTTTCTTATACCTTTTAAAGAAATTTTTAAAGATAAGCACCATGTTTTTTCAGGTTGAACTCTTCTGTGTGAATCACCTGATCAATTGCTCCTTAGAGTCTACTGAGGAATTTATTGCAATGGAGTTTCGTTTTACGTTAAGAGACAACGGGATGCGTGCAGCTTTCCAGTTGCTTCATATGGTGTTGGAGGTAAATCCAATATGAACTTTTGCTACATGTTATTTTCTTAGTGTTATTATGCATTTCTTCTCCTCATGGTTCGGCAATATATTTAGTTGATTCTTGCTGATGCAGCATAGTGTATGGCTGGAGGATGCATTTGATAGAGCAAGACAACTATATCTGTCTTATTACCGCTCTATTCCCAAGAGCTTGGAGCGCTCCACTGCTCATAAGCTCATGTTGGCAATGTTGGATGGAGATGAAAGGTTTGTTGAGCCTACACCTAAATCATTGCAAAATTTGACCTTGCAATCAGTCAAGGATGCAGTCATGGACCAGTTTGTCGGAAATAACATTGAGGTGTGTTATTCTCCTTACTAAATTGGTTTCAAGTTGTGCGTCTAATTGGGACATAGTTTTACTGCAGAAGTTTTCTTATTTGTGTTTTTCATCCAGGTAAGTATAGTCGGGGATTTCTCTGAGGAGGACATAGAGTCTTGTATTCTTGATTACCTTGGCACGGTTAGAGCAACAAAAGAGTCCAAAGGGGAGCGGCGATATGCCCCGGTTGTTTTCCGTCTATCTCCGTCTGATTTACAGTCACAGCAGGTAATAGGCCAAGCTATCTAGCTGTTCTGATATAATATTGATTACCTAGTGTTAGTTTGCTGCTATAGAATTATATAAATTGCACTGTTTTAAAAAAATAAAAAAGAAAAATAAAAAGAATCCCCCCCTTCCCCAAACAAATAATAATTACGTTGTTCATTTAAATCAGGTATTCTTGAAGGATACCGATGAGAGGGCATGTGCATATATTGCAGGCCCTGCACCAAACCGCTGGGGTTATACTGTTGATGGAGAAGACTTGTTTGAGTCGATTAGTAGCATTTCAATTACTGAGGGTGAGTTGTTTGCGCATATTATATACAACTTGGTATTGCTTTTGCAAATATAAAAGACACTTTGATGTTGCAAAGGCATGTATGCAGATGCACAATTAAAGTCCGAGGAATTTCTCAAAGGGGAGGATATTCAGAAGGATTATCAAAGAAAGTTTCGTGGTCACCCACTATTCTTTGGTATCACTATGGGTCTTCTGGCAGAAGTTATAAATTCTAGGTAGATTTTGCTGCACACCCACACTCATTGCTACGGCGTGAAATTTGAAAAATTCATGTATTGTTTGCATTCATGCATTTTTAGGTCATTTGCGTTTCTGCCGTTGCAAATGGTAGGTTATTCCTCATGCATGTTGCAATTGTGGTCGAGATTCTAAATAATTTACTAGCATAATCGATAAATATATAGCTTCTCCCAAACTTTGTTTTCTTTTGGTTTTTGTAGGATTGTTCCTCAGAAAGCACATTGATGTATTATTGCCCCAGCCATGGTAGCTTTAGTTTTTTTGACCTCCAATTAGATAAGTTTAGAGGGTTTAAATCCGTCAACAATTTTCTCTTTTCTTCTTCTTCTTCTTTTTCTTTTCTTTTCTTTTCTTTTTTTTTTTTTTTTTTGTTTGGTCTCCCTTTACGGGCCACAAAGTTATAACTGAGTTTAGTGCTAATATCAATTTTTTGTGTTTGTGTCAAGTTAAAGATATCTTTTGTTAACCTTACTGGGATGTGAACTACTCATTGGCGTTTTTGTGCAGGCTTTTTACAACTGTAAGAGATTCGCTTGGATTAACCTATGATGTATCGTTTGAATTAAACCTGTTTGATAGGCTTAATCTTGGATGGTATGTGATATCCGTAACATCAACTCCAGCCAAGGTGAGGATTTCATATCTTCTTTCTTAAGAATTTTATAGAGTTACTGTCAATTTTTCACTGGGTTGGTATTTAATAAAACATACAGGTTTATAAAGCTGTTGATGCATGCAAGAGTGTTCTTAGAGGTTTGCATGGCAACAAGATTACTCTGAGGGAGTTGGAAAGGGTTAGTTTCTTATTAGATTAAATGCTTGCCTGTACGTATTAACAAAACAAGATTACCGTGCATTGCAATGAAGTCATTTTGATTGAATGTTATTGCAAATTGCAGGCAAAGAGAACCCTTCTGATGAGACACGAAGCTGAAATTAAGTCGAATGCTTATTGGCTTGGATTGTTGGCGCACCTGCAAGCTTCTTCCGTTCCAAGGAAGGTAAAGTGGAAATGACTCAAAGCCCAGCCTCCCGTTGGAAGCAAATGTAGATTATAGAAGTTAAAGAGTGCGTTAATCTGAGTTTGACTGGCTTTGGTTTTTGGTTCAGGACATATCTTGCATTAAAGATCTTACATTGTTATATGACGCTGCTGGTGTTGAGGACGTGTACGTTGCATATGAGCAATTGAAAGTTGATGAAGACTCTTTGTATTCTTGCATCGGGATTGCAGGGGCTCAAGAAGATGATCAGGAAATATCTGGTGAGAACATATTCTGAATTCTTGCATTGAAGTCGAGCTCTTCTGATTAAATTAATATTGCCAAAAGATTTGTTGTGGCTTTTATTTCATGGACCTTTGCATTTGGGGTGGTAAATTCATTATATGCTTCTTGTGAGATGAAGCATCCATTGAAGAAGATGGATCAGATGAAGGATTTCCTGGAATCGCTCCTACAGGACGTGGTTTATCGACAATGACGCGGCCTACGACATGACCTCCTCAGGTGACCTTTCTCCAACTGCAGGGACATGTGTCATGAAAGGTAGTTGTCATTGTTCGGCCCCTTTTTATTTTCGATCATTGGCTTGAGCTTTTTACTAATTTTTGGGGTGGGATAAAGGTTCAACTCCAAAGATTTTTGATGTGATGACGATGGAGCTGCTGTGAAAAGCAGACCTTTTCGTTGTGGAAGTGTAACCCATCAAGGCAGATGTTGGTGTGGAACCATGAATTGGATATTTGCGCCACTTATAATACGACCTACGACCCTGCTCTCGAGGCTTTGGAGATTCGAGACTTCATTACCAACCACATATCCCACAGTGGGAACACAAATACATATTTCTTTGATTTTATTTTTTTCCTTAAAAAAAAAAAAAAAACTGTTGTAGCAATTTATATTGGGCGTACGAGTATAAAATTTGATCTTTTTTTTTTTTTTTTGTGCTTTCCACACTGTAAATATCCTTACGTGTTTTTACCCGGCCTCTGATCCATTTATAACGTTGAAAAGTTTTGCATTTTTTCCTAGACCACCGTTTGAAAAGGAGAAAAAAATTCAGTGCTTAGTCTAATTGAATTCCTGTTGTGGTTAGGATAATTAGAATCTGATTAATTAGTTTTCCCAAGGCCAGCAAAGTGCCTTTTTTTTTTTTTTTTTTTTATAAATAGGAAAGTGCCAATGTTAATGACATGAGAGAACACAAACAAAGTATGTTTCAACTTGCTGCAACAAACGTTCCATCCCATTAAATATGTTAATAATCCTTAAAACTGCTTTTCACGAAATACATATATATTATGATGATGTGGATACGTCACATACATACTATTCTTCAATCATATATATATATATATAGAGAGAGAGAGAGAGAGAGAGAAAGAGAGAGACCAACCAGGTCACACAACCGGAACCGAAAAGAGAAGACCGAAGAGGAAGGGTTAGATGATTCATAGGTTAGATCAAGTGAGCCCCAAAAGAAAAGTGCCTCTCATCACATTAAGAAAGACAACAAATAAATACAAATTGGATAAGAGAAAACCAACGAATCCTACTCATTCTCATGCCCATGCATCTTTCTTCTTCTCTCTTAGGCTCCTTCCTCTTCTGTACTCGATTTCTGCGTCGGAGCTCGCCTGATACCTCCTGCTTATTTTACATGACGATCCCATCTTTGCAAATATGTCTTCTTCATCCGACATGACACGGTTTCCAGGTGTACTTGATCTAGATATATCACCATGTTGAATCCTTTTGTGATCTGTGTTCATTAAAATAAAAAATGAAAAAAAAAAAAAAAAAGAAAGAAAGAAAAAGAAAATGAAAGAAAGAAAACAGGAAAAGGAATTAATCTGAAAATGACAAGATGTACATACTATTGGTAAGAATCATGGATCAACAAGCTAAAATTCTCACCAAGAAAATAAACATAGAGATTTAATACTTGTAACTACAATAACTATGAAAATGGTGCAGCAAATTATGTCACCGATTAAATAAACAATTTTCTATATTGAAAGCTCAAAACGTTAAGATGTTGGCAAAAGCATCTTTACAACCCTGCAGCGCATAGTCGCGCATACAATGGCATTTATGCGGTTCTAAAGGTGCCTAAGGAAGTAAAAAGTTTTATCAAGTTTCGGCAACATAGTCGCATAACATGTGCAGCGCAATATAATGGCATTTATGCATCAAGATGATGAACAATCACAGGAAAAAAAAAAAAAGAGAGTAAAATAATCTCTTATTAAAGTTCCATTCTTTTTTTACCGTCCTCACATTCATGTGTTGAAGAATTTCAGACTTTAACCAACTATAAAATGCAGATACGAGAAACACTAGCCAGAGATGATAAGAAAAAAAAAAAAAAGTCAAATGCCTTGTTCTTTCGACCACCATTAAAATGATGATAGCTTACCTTCATATCCATTGGATAATGATGGCAACTCAGTGAAATCTGATCTTGTACCTTGTTCCACGGGCAATCTAAAACCATTCTGACTTTGCGAGTTTGTCTGTGTTTTGAGTGGTTTTAGTCCACTGACCAAAACAGGTTCCATACTTTCTTCCGTTGATAATAACTTATTAGAGGTAAAAGGGGTCATGGTAAATGATTCGTCCATAACTTCATCAGAAATCTCAACATAATTGGTAGTGGTGATAATTTCATCAGCACTAAACCCAAAAGATGCTCTATAAGCTTCTATTTCTTCTGCATCTTGCTTGGGACTTCTATTCTGCTTGTTCTGATGCCCATTCCCACCAGTACAGTAAGCATCCGAGTCTTTAGAAACACTCAACCTTCCACCAGCATGAGGAAAAGGTGGATTATCAAGATAATACCGCGCGAACGTAGCAGGGCAGAAGAAATTCGAATCATGAGATGCCGCCAAAGACGCAGCACCAGTGTCCTCATGCCCAAACAGCCTGCCAGAATCAGTCCTTGCACATTTTCCGTTTTGGGGAGAAATGGAGGGGTCCCATTGTGTAGGAAACTCACGGTCACGGTCGGGATAGGATGATGAAGGGCAATCGTTCGATGTCCTTGACATTGGCGATACAAGACTGCTGGGAGGGCTCCCAGGATAGAGTGAATATGTTGCCTGCAGATCATTTGAAGTGACGTAGTTGGTTCTGTCTGGGCCTTTAAGATTGGCAGAGGATGATAGAAAGTGTGCAAACGGCACATCTGGTGAGGAAGGTGTGGTCAAGTGGGCCAGCTCTGGCGGAGGAGTGAGAGGAGCGGTTGAGGGTTCGGTTGTAAAGGTTGAGAAGACAGGAGGAGAAACAAGCTGTGTTTCGTGGGCATATGGTCCGGTGGCGAACATGTTGGATGAGGGACCACCAGGGGAATTTGCGGAGAGTGATAAGAAACAGCTAGGCGATTGTGCAGTGGAAGGAAGTGCTGAATTTGTGAAGGATGCGGGAGAAGATGGAGGGGCTAAAAGGGAGGGAGCGAGACCAGTCGCTTGGGTAGTCAAACCGACGGCTTGAGCTCCGTTTGGCTGCGTTGTGGATCCATTGCCATCGGGAATTCGGGTGGCGGGCACGATTCGTTTGCTGCCTTTTTGGGTGCCGAAACAGGAGAGTGCACTCCAACAACCTCCCCATCTCTTTCTCTGGCATGGACTCAAACATGAAAACCTCAGATTGAACACTGTGATATGATATTGTATCAAAAATGAAAAACAAAAGTGTGCAAAAAAAAAAAAAAAAAAAGACAAGAAATGTTGTACACTCTAGTAAGCTAATGTTATATGGCGTCTCTAAGTTAAAGGGAGACAAATTCTAGTGCGTGGTTTAAGTGAATGTTGAATAGAAAGAAGGGTTTGGTGAATAGAAAATTAAAATGAAAGAAGAAGACTGTGAATGGATGGCAACAATCAGAATCAGAATCAGAATCAGAATCAGAGTATAGTCAACAAGGAAAGTGGCATGTTGTAGTCAATAGACTCAATTGAATTATATTGCAAAACATAAAGAAATGAAAAACATTCGTAAACAAATTTAACCAGTCAACAACAACAGCAACAAGAAGGAAAATAAATAGTAAAAGAAAAAAAATGGAAATATAAAAATAAGGTACAAGAAAAAAAGAACATCAGAATGGAAATGGAGAAGAACTAAATAATGCAGTTAAAATGATCTAACGAAAAAGATAATAAAAAGGAGAAGAAGAAGAAGAAGAAGGAAAAGAGGGAGGGGAGGATCAGATCTGAGGGAGAAAAAGGAAGAGAGGAAATGAGAATTTAGGAATCAGATCTGGGGACGATTAACCCTAAAATCCAAACTCAAAACACTCAGATCTGTAGCTGTATTATATATTATACAGAACAGAGTAAATACGAGAAAGAAACAAAAAATTAAAAAAAAGAAAAAAGAAAAAGAAGAAGACAAAAAAAGAGAAAGGAGGAGGAGGAGAAGACGAAGAAGAAGAGGGGGATTACCCTTTCGCGTTCCTGGTGAGGGAATCTGTTTTGCTCATTTGACCCCATTTCTCAATTCTCGATCTCTCTTTCCCTCTTTCTTTATATTCCTCCAACTCCACAATTTCCAAAATTTTAACACTCAAATACTCTTTTTAACTCTTCTTCTCCTTCTTCTTCTTCAGAGAATCCAACAATCCAAACACACTAGTTCAACTTCAACATCAACATTAAGTCCAAGTTGAAGTTGAAATCCTTAATTTTTCCCTTTTTTTTTTTCCTTCTTAAAAAAAAAAAAAAAAGCATGCATGCGTTTTATATGTTCATGTGTTCATGTAAGAAAATAGCGAAATAGCAAAATGCACATCCATAAATTTATAAATATATATATAAATATTATAAAAAAATATTTCCCATTCCCATTAACAAACCCAGAAGCTGACACCCTTTGGATTTTGGATTTTGCCTTTCTCCCTCTCCCTCTCTCTCTCTCTCTCTCCCCCCACACTCACTCCCCCCCCTACTCTGTCTCTCTTGGTGCTTACTCTTTTTATTATTGTTTTTTTTTTAATAATTTTTTTATTATTAAAACTCCCTCTTTCCCTTTCTCTTTCGGATACTAAACTACAAACTTCCCTTTTTTTTTTTTTTAGGATTTTTTTTCCCTCTTGAATATATATATATATAAATATTTTTTCTCTAAAGCGTCTTGTATTTTCTTTATATTTAAATTACACTCCCTATCATACAATGGTATCAGACGTAAAGGACGAAATAAAAATAGTAAATAACAACAAGAAAATAAAAACAAAATTAAAAATAAAAATAAAAGTAAAAGGAAAAGGAAAAGCAAAAGGATATCACAGATCAAAGGACAGGGAAAGACAAAAAGTGAAAAAAAAAAAAAAAAAAGGGTCTCAAAACTGATATGAAATGAACATATAATTTACAGATACGCATCGATAGAGATAGACTGCTACATGTGAGAGAGAGAGAGAGAGAGAGAGAGAGGGAGAGGTTTTGGGTGTGACGACTGGCGATGCTTTCCTCTTTGCTTTTTGTTTGTCCTTTTCTTTTCTTCTTTAATCTCAAAAGTTGTTTTTAATTAACAAAATATTGCTGTGCGCTGCTATTAGTGTACCCATACTGTAGAAAAACGCTCAGGAATACTATTGATGATTAATACAATAATAAAAAAATAGATTTTATTTTTAAATCTCATATTATAAGATTTAATTTTTTATGAAGTATTATAGCAATGTTTTATTTTTTAACTTATATGTTTGTTTGGATCATAATTTGTAATTAAGTTTTTACATTTAAATTAAAGACCTGGAGAAGATTTTAGATATATGATTTAAAGATTGTAAAAAGGTGAGGTTTGAAAAATGTATTTGAAAAAAAATATTTAAAATAAAAAAATATAAAATTTTAAAAATTTATTTAGAAAAACTTAACAATCTTATTTATTTTTTCTTAAAATTATATATAATTACAAGGAAAATTATCTTATTTAGATTTTTATCCGTAAAGTTATAAACTATTAAAATTTAAGTTTTGTATAAAATTTTAAAAATATAAATATTAAAAATAAGGTCCAAAAAATTACTAAAAAATGTTTAAAATGTGCTTTTAAAAAGCCCTTAAAAACCCCTAAGCACCCGTATGGTGTTTTAGTTCAAACCAAAATATTTTAATTTATATTAATTTTTTAAAAAAATCAACCAGAAATTTTAACTAATTTTTATAAAGTCATACAACTTCAATCCAAATATTTTAACAAATATTTCAAATATGTGTTTAGAAAAAAAATAAAAAAATAAATGTGATATGTAATTACTACTTATATATATTATGAAAGGATGATACGGATTTAATAAAAGTAAAAAGCATTTCATTTGGATTCCAGCTGAATTGGAAAATTTTGAATAAAAAATAGTGGCAGAAACACAGACTTATCTCTCATAGCCTGACTAGGGGGAGTCAAAGCAAAAGTTAATCGAGTCCAAAATTACGTCTTAAGTTTTTTTTTTTTTTTTTTGAAATGCGTCTTAACTTAATTTAACTGCAAACGTTTTTCTTTTTCTTTTTAAATGAAAACAATAAATTAATTTATTTGATGTAAATACAACTTGCAAAATTCTACCGAATATAAAACGTTTTCCCTCGGTGCAATTATTATTATATTACATGGAAAAATAAATTCAACTATTTGTTTTGACTTCAAAAATTATTATGAAAGTAATACTAATAGGTTGTTTAACAAAATAAAAAGCCAAGTATTCTTTATTTCTACAAATTAAAAAAAAAAAAAAAAGAGGAAAGGAAAAAGACGAGTAGGGGATGGAAGGGTAATATGGTGAGTAGAAAGAGAGAAAAGAAGAAAAAGAGCATCGCCATTAAAGTTGGAGCTTTTCTTTTCTTTTCTTTTATTATTATTATTATTATTTTTTTTGGGAGTCATTTACAAAAGGAACCATTTTTGGGTCCCCTCCCTCTACCCCCAGGTCGGCAATTTCCCATTTGCTTCTATTGCATTAATTCATTACTTATTTTAATTCAATAATTTGCTTTTAAAAAATGATATTTTCTTGTCCTTGTTTCTAGCGGCATCTTGGGCTGTCCGGTCGTCTAAAATCCGGCCCACATAGCTGTATATCTTAGCCCACCTAACTCCATTATGCTGTATGACTTGGGCTCCACAGCAAGTGAGATTGTTAGCTATGTGCCGTGGCCTGTGGACGGAGTTTTTTTTTTGTTTTGTTTTTGTTAAACTTACTGGATTCTTCGAACTTCACACGCTTTGTAATAAAATTAGATGTTGCAAGGTTATGCCTGTCAGCATTGTTAGTGGAGATTTTGATATGAGAGATAATTGAAGTTAATAGGATTAATAAATTTATTAGGTAAATAAATATATTTACAAAAAGCAAATGAATTATTTGCATCATAAATTTGTTATTTAGTACTATGTACTTTAAATATATTTAAAACTTATTATTTACATTTTCACAACCAAAAAAAAAAATTGCTAAGATATAAATTCTAATTTATTTTTATTTTTTATTTTAAATAATTTTGAGTTGTCGTTCTTTTGTCAGTTAAGATTATGAGAAATACTTAGAGGAAAAAAGTGGAGGACGTTAAAAAAATATGAAATAGAGGTTAGGATTTCATATTATTACAAAATAAATAATAAAAGATTAAACTACCTGCTAATAAAATACTAAATTTACTCTTACAAATAATGAAAACAGAAAAAAAAAAAAAACCCTAATAATTGTCCTAATATAAAATATAATCCTGTAGTAATTCTTCACAAAGAATACCACATCAATCACTAGTAAAATTAGCAAACAAGTAGTGCTGCATACGTAAACAAAGACAGTTTTTAATTGGACTTATGAACGAACGTACAGTTGGCCTCTAGTGGAGTTAATAACGATGGGGGTTATAAAGTTAAAATTAGTTAATTAGCATTATTCGGCGGAAGAAAAAAAAGAGAGAAACAATGAAGAATATATTAATTGGAGAGATGGAGTACTGAGTAATTAACAAGGAGATGATACCGATGAGACATTCGATGATAAAGATAATATTTAGAAAATGGTATGGTAATTGAAAAATTTAAGAAGAAGAAGAAGAAGAAGAAGAAGGAGATATATAATGAAGGAGAATAGTAGTGGTAGTAGTAGCAGTAGTAGTAGTAGTAGTAGTAGTGCAAGTGCAAGTGCAGGAGGAGGTGGTTTATTAGTTGCAGGTTCTCACACCCGGAATGAGTTGGCCGTCATCTCATGCCATGCACATTCTGCCGTACTAACCCAATTACCAAACCTATCCTTCCTTTATTTGGTTTTTATTTGTGTTTTTGTAGATGATATGGAAATCAAAATGTGTGTATATAATATAAAGAACTGGAAATTAATGTGCAGCAGCAGGAGGAGAAGGCAAAAAGGCAAATATGCGAGACCTGCGGCGAGGAGATTGGCGTGAGTGCGGAAGGAGAGCTGTTCTTGGGGTGCAACGAGTGCGGTTTTCCCATGTGCAGGACATGCTACGACTCTGAGCGCCTTCATGGCACCCAACTCTGCCCTCTCTGCAGGACCCGTTTCCCCCGACTTAAAGGTTCTCTTTATCTATATTTTTATTTTTCTTACCATTGCACCTGCTCACACATTTTTGGTGATGATGATTGACAGAAAAAATTTCACTTTTTAAGCTATATATAGAAGAAAACTACTATGTTATCAAGTTTTGATTTACTGACACACGCACATATATGTGTATATTTATATACATATACATATAATGTGTGTGACGCAATGGCCAAAAATGTGCGTGTTTTTCATAAAATTTTGATTTTGAGTTAATGGAGCAGGGTGCCGTAGGGTAGAGGGGGATGAGGAAGAAGATGGTGTTGATGACCTCGACAACGAATTCAATTTTGAGTCTACAAACAAGAAGCAATATAATCATACTCTGCCTCAACTTCCTAATGCTCAGCCTCCTATGGTGTGTATAATGTCCCCCTTTTCCATTTCTATATATTGCATCATGATGAAGGAAGTTGGCTCTAATACTAGCTTTTGGACTGCTTGTTCGTACAGGTTGAGGTTGAAGTTGAGGCTACTGATGATAACCCCGATCCTCGAAAAAATCATACTAATTTGGTACCATCTGGCAGTAAATGTTATTGTTGGTTAAATATACTTTCGCTTAATTGTATATGTATTTCTCCCACGTGATTTTAATTAAAAAAAAAAAAAGAAAAAAGAAAATTGAAGACTGACAATATAGAAAGACATGATGTTTAACTACTGGCTGTTGTGTTTTGCAGTGCAACCAGGTGGTAGATCAATGGATCCTTCCAAAGACCTGGCTGCTTATGGCTATGGAAGTGTTGTTTGGAAGCAAAACCAACACACTAATTTAACCATTCGAAACGAAGATGTCGCACCTGAACATGATCTACCACTGTAACTTGATATTCTATTTCTCTTTGTTTTCTGCACTAGCTAGTAGTTCCTTAATTTAGTATATAATTTCAGTTTATGTGAATTGCATGTCTGTCTATGGAACAGAATGGATGAGGCTAGACAACCGTTGTCGAGAAAGTACGCAATCTCATCAAGCCAAATCAATCCTTACAGAATGATAATCATAATCCGGCTTGTAGTTCTCGGCTTCTTTTTCCATTACCGATTCACGCATCCGGTGAAAGATGCATATAAATTGTGGGTCACCTCTGTAATATGTGAGGTTTGGTTTGCTCTTTCATGGATTCTTGATCAATTCCCAAAGTGGCTTCCTGTTGAGAGGGAAACATATCTCCACAGGCTGTCACTCAGGTAACTTTGAACCCATCAGCTGAGGTTATGCAAACAAATCTACTAAAAAAGTCTTTTTGGATATAAAATTAGCATTGATTATTTTTCTTGTTTGAGTGCAGGTATGAGCAGGAGGGCCAAGCATCTCAACTTTGTGCTGTGGATATATTTGTGACCACAGTTGATCCGATGAAGGAACCCCCTATAGTAACAGCAAATACAGTTCTTTCAATACTTGCAGTGGATTGTCCAGTGGAAAAGGTCTCATGTTACGTTTCTGATGACGGTGCTGCGATGCTGACATTTGAGGCACTATCAGAAACATTTGAATTTGCAAGGGGTCCCTTTCTGTAAGAAGTTTAGCATAGAGCCAAGGGCACCTGAATGGTATTTTGCTCACAAGGTAGACTACCTCAACGACAAGGACAAGCAGGTACTTCCCTCCTTTATCAAGGAACGAAGAACAATTAAAGTAAGTAGCAACTACTAATGATACTATTTGAGTGTCCGTGATTGATCCTGAAAAACTTATGCAACTTAACCAAAATAATTTGTTTCTTTGCGCAGAGGGAGTATGAAAAATTTAAACTCCGCATAAATGCATTGGTTGCAAAGGCCCAAAAGGTCCCTGAACGAGGTTGGACAATGCAGGATGGCACTTTATGGCCTGGAAATAACGTTCGTGATCATCCTGGAATGATTCAGGTACATATAAAATAACGCCTTTTTTTACTTGTCGTGAATGAGAAAGGCCTATTTCTGTGTTTACGAATGCCAAGGAAAGAGGCCAATACTAACTTACTTGTTTCTCTTACTGCCTGAATGACAAAATATATATATATATATATATTATGTTTGCATTACTTGATAGGTCCTTCTTGGCCAAAGTGGAGGATATGACACCAACGGGAATAAGTTGCCGTGCCTTGTATATGTTTCTCGGGAAAAGCTTCCTAGATTTAATCACCACAAAAAAGCCGGGGCAATGAACGCTTTGGTAAGTATTTTTCTTTTGTTGTGGTTGTTAAAATCTGAAATGAAAATTGGTTGAAGAATTATATGTTTTATTTTTTGCACGTTTTCATTCAAACATTATTTGTCGAACAGGTCAGAGTCTCTGCTGTGCTCACAAATGCACCTTACATATTGAACCTAGATTGTGATCACTACATCAACAATAGTAAGGCTCTCAGAGAGGCGATGTGCTTTATGATGGATCCTTTGTTAGGAGAAAAAACATGCTACGTTCAATTCCCACAAAGATTCGATGGTATAGACAAGCATGATCGGTATGCCGACCGCAACACTGTGTTCTTCGATGTAAGCATCTTCCAACTACTTTTGCATTTTTTGCATTGATTTCGTCGTCTATTAGCTGAAGACAACACATAGATAATTCTCATTTACTACAGATTAACATGAAAGGTTTGGATGGTATTCAAGGACCCATTTACGTTGGGACTGGATGTGTGTTTAGAAGGCAGGCTCTATATGGTTTTGATGCCCCAAAAACTAATAAATCACCGAACAAGACGTGCAATTGTTTGCCAAAATGGTGTTGTTGTCTCGGAAAGAGGAAGAAGAAGGCTGAAAAACTTAAGACTGACATAAAGAAGATCAATGCTTGGAAGGGGGAGGCTCTACAAGGCACTGAGGAGGGCATTAAGGGTGAGCTTAAGCCATTAAGAAAGATATATAAGGTCTCACATGATGGAAGTTGGAATTAAAAAAAAAAAAAAAAAAACACCTTGTAGCATGTTTTGTCCATTAGATATATGTTTCTTTTCTCTTCATTTGACATGGGAAGAATTTGCACACAGTTGTTGAGGGTGAGAATTCCAAATTGACATCTGACATGACGTTGGAAAAGAAGTACGGGCAGTCCTCCATCTTCGTAGCGTCTACCCTGCTAGAGAATGGTGGGACTCCAAAAATTGATAGTGTTGCATCTCTTTTTAAATAAGCCGTCCATGTCATTAGTTGTGGCTACGAAGCTAAGACGGAATGGGGAAAAGAGGTATTTATATACATATAATGCTGATGAGATTAATGTAAGATTAATGACACAAATCATGAAAAATGTTACGATCACCAATTGTCATAAATGGATGTGTGTCCTAAATGCCTTATATTTAACATGACCTACATGGTCTCTCTTAAGGTTTTGTTTTGACGCAGATTGGTTGGATCTATGGTTCAGTTACGGAGGATATATTGACAGGTTTTAAAATGCATTGCCATGGGTGGAGATCTATATATTGTGTTCCTACAAGACCTGCGTTCAAAGGATCAGCTCCGATAAATCTTTCTGATCGTCTGCACCAAGTTCTACGGTGGGCCCTTGGGTCGGTTGAAATATTCCTGAGTAGGCATTGCCCCTCTTTGGTATGGTTATGGAGGAGGTCTTAAGTGGATAGAGCGTGTCTCTTACGTAAATGCTACAGTGTATCCATGGACATCCATTCCATTGTTGGCTTATTGTACTTTACCTGCTGTGTGTCTGCTCACCGGGAAATTTATCATACCGGAGGTATGTACAGTCTATTCATCATGGCCGGAAGTTTGCCATTTCATTTCATTTTCCACTTTGATTTTGCGAATCCATTTTCGAAAGTGTAATTTTAGAATGGCCACAATAAACTCTTATAAATGCAGCTTAGCAACACTGGTAGCTTGTGGTTTGCGGCGCTGTTCATGTGCATATTTGCAACGAGCATACTAGAAATGAGATGGAGTGGAGTTGGGATTGATGACTGGTGGAGAAACGAACAGTTTTGGGTTATCGGAGGGGTGTCGGCGCACTTGTTTGCAGTGTTCCAGGGTGTTTTAAAGGTCATAGCTGGTGTCAATACAAACCTCACAGTCACATCAAAATCAGGATCAGAAGACGATGGACAATATTTGTCTGAGTTGTATGCATTAAAATGGACTACACTTCTCATCCCGCCAACAACGTTGCTCATAATTAACCTAATTGCAATTGTAGTTGGAGTGTCTAATGCACCCCACAATGCCTATAATTCGTGGGGACCGCTCTTTGGTAAGTTGCTCTTTGCATTTTGGGTCATTGTTCATCTCTATCCTTTCGTTAAGGGCTCGCTTGGTAGGCATAACAGGACTCCCACCATCGTTATCGTATGGTCCATATTGCTCGGTTTACTCTTCTCTCTTTTGTGGGTCCGCGTTGATCGATTCTTGGCCCACTCTGATGATCATGATCCCTTCTTGGAGGATCGCGGATTGGATTGTCCTTCAACTTAAGCCATGCATTAATCATAAATTTTTGTGTGGTTCTATTCTAAGCCCCCCTGAAATTGAAAAATCTAATTTTATACCCCTCAATATTTATGAAGCAACACAATGTAAATTAAAGCTCAATAATTATACATTCAATGCTCAATACTCTAAAAATCTTAAATTAATATAGCCAATTCATAAATTTAAGATTACCTATCCTATAGCTATAGCAGACTTCCCAATTGTACTCTACTTTTTTCTTTAATAATAAATGTTTTATACGCACATGAAAACAAAAACCAAAAAAAAAAACTTATATTCATTAGTTTATCAGCTTATGACTTTAACAATAAGTCTAATGGACAATTATCTAGCACCATGCATGTGCTTAATATACCTAGTTACCTAAGGTAAATATTATCATTTTTTTTTATTCTTTAATGCTATATATGGTAGGAGGGATGGAAAATATATAATGGAAGGATAAGTAAAACATTTAGGTAAAGAAAATAAGAAAAAAAAAATGTCTAATCTAATTTATTTTATGATTATATTCTCATATAAATGAGTAGTAATTATGATCATAATAATCTTTTTACACATTATTTGTTTTACCAAAAATTTTTGTTCATTATTCATTCTTAAATTGGAAGAATTGAAAATTAATAGGCCAGATGGATTGACAATTTCATTTCTTTTCAATTTCCTCTCTACCAAATATATAACTCAAGATTCTTTTTTCCTCACTCTATCATCTAATTTTTTTTCCCTCTCTTTTTTACTCTATCAATGTGATAACTGGAAAATTTCATCATTCTCGAAAAATCAGTACATAGAATGTACACGATGAATTCCATATTTAAAATGTGAAATGTAGTGATTTTATGTGTGTACGTGTGTGTGTCACACACAGTATCAAAAAATTGGTCAAGATGACATTTTCTTGATATAAAACTGATATATTTAGAATCAATATGCTCAAATTAGTCAATTGAGCACAAAAAGTAACTTTTGACTAAGAAACATGTAATGTTAAGAAATTGGTCAAGATGACCTTTTCTTGACATAAAACTAATATATTTAGAATTAGTATGCTCAAATTAGTCAACTGAGCATAAAAAGTAATTTTTGACTAAGGAACATACAGTATCAAGAAATTAGTTAAGATAACATTTTCTTGAAATAAAACTGATATATTTAGAATTAACATACACAAATTAGTCAATTGAGCATAAAAAGTAATTTTTGACCGGGAAATCGCAGTACCGGAAAACTGGTCGAGATGATCTCGAATGAATGTACAACTGATATATTTGAGTTCAACATGCCTAAATTAGTCAGTATAGCATATGTTAAAATTTTCACACAAAAAAAAAAGTATATATAAAGGTAGAAAAATTAGATTTTTGCAATAAAGTCCCCCATTTTTTCCTTCTCTCTTTCTTTCCTCCCATACACCTAAAGTGAACAGTAATCACGAACTGGAAATGGTGTTCGTTTTCGACACTGCTGGTCTCGTTGGAAAGCTCTCGACGAGCTGAGTATAACGGTGTGCCCACTCAATGGAACTGCTGCTGAAGGAAGCTGCACACGTCGCTCGAAGCCGTTAAAGGTGCAAAATTTTTCGACGTTGTAATTTCGTTGTCTGACTTCCGATCAAGGTGATTCCGGTCCCTATAGATTCGTGATGAAGAGGAGAACAAAACCCATGTCTTGTTTCACCTCAATGGCCGTCAGATCGCGCTACCCGAAGCCTCGCCGTCGCCGCTGTGCCTCTATCATCGAACTCGCTGATTCTGGCGGAGGTGAGCAACACCACCTAGCCTAAGAGGCTCAAAATGATGCGGAGAACAAGAGCCCCAACTAAATTGCAAGAATCGACGCTAGGACGCTAGAGATCGAATGTCACCGTCACCGTTCATCGTGGGAGAGGTGTTTTCCAACGATAGGAGCTCCGATTCGATAAATTAACATCAGAAATGGGTTTCTCTCGTCGAGATTTATAAATTGGTGCCCATCTTTGCCCATGCCACCGCCAGTCAACATCGGTAACGACGCCGGTCAACGGTGACCGGACCCTAAATTTTGAAGGATGGCCCTTTGACCTATTTTTGACCTTCTGGACATGTCTGCGGCATCAAATTTGCCAAACGGAATTTCAAATGTGAAGAACGGTGAATTAAAGTTTGTACGCGCGAGATCGAACGGCTCCTTTGATTGTCGATTAGAGTCAATCTACCCATTGGATGTAGTTGAATGACTTCGGTAGTGACCTCGACTACTTTCATTCCTCAATTTATTAATTAAAATGATTATATGTTAGTTACAGATTATTAGTATGAAAAATGATTGAATAAGAAAATGTGTGAAATGTGAAGATTTTTATATAAAAAGTTTAAGTTTTTACTTAAAAATTAGGCCTCTAGTTTAGTACGTGGCATATTAAAATTTGGTTAGATGATTTTGAGGCGTTTCCTAAACGCCGGGAACCTAAAATTTAAGCGGAAATGCAACCGAAATTTCTAAAACGGCATAAAGAGGTATTTTAGGAAACGAGAGGTAAAAAAAATGTGGTCAGGATGGAAACTCAAGCCTCCTCAATGACCTAGGCCCTGGAAAAAAGAATAGACGTTTTGAGAATTAGTAAACTGCCCATTTGAAATCTTGAAATGTAAGAAAATCAAGAAAAACGACCTTTATGTCGGAACAGTACCACCCGAGGGACGGATGTAAACTAAGTATGAAAATTTAGAGCGATTAAAGGTGTAAAGACCTGATAAAAACTAGAAAGTTGATTTTATGATTTTTGGGCTTAAAAAATCCAGTATAAATATTAAAATGAAAATGATACAATCCAAAAACCCGTCAGGGGTAATATGATCATTTTGATCGAAAATTTCAAAAATGATAAAAAAAGGCCCTAATGAACTTAGAATGACTTAATTAAGATTCTAAGGGCCAAAACCAAGTTGTAAATCAAAGAAAAGTAAGGTTATAATAAAAAATTCCATTAGGGATGAAATGGTAATTTTACTAAAAGTTAGCAGAAAAGTTATAAATGGGATATTAGATCCCTAAGTTCATGATTGGAAAATGAAATGTAGAATTTTTACATTTTATTAAACTTTACGTATGAAATAAGTATTGAAAATAACCGTGATTATTTCGGTTATAGGAACCCGATCCAGACGTGATGAAAGAACGTCTACCGATCCAGAAAGTGAGAAAAGAGATACGAGCAGAAGTATCTATAAGTTCAAACATTACACTGTCTGCAATATGAACTGATATGTTTTGTTAGGTCTATGTTTATGTGTTATATGAAAGTTATGTATGTGAGTACTATATGCACTAAAGTGTGACAAACATAACGCAAACTATGAAAACTACGTTAAGAAAGAAAAGATTTATGAAATGCTTATGAAATAAAGAAAGAACGAAGAAAAAAGAAAGTAATGTAAAGGATTTCGGACTAAGGGGTAATGGAAATGTCACCTGGTTGGAGCCAAATGAAAAAACGAAAAGATAAAGTAAAGAAAGAGAAAGATAAGCAAGATAATAAGACTGAAACTTTAAATGTTGGTGTACTAGCCTCCAACAAGGTAAGGTTCCATGTTAAGGCCTCCACTCAGTGTAGTGCTACCCCGAAGGTGTGGTAGTTTAGTGCCTCCACTCAATGTGGTGCTACCCCGAAGGTATGGTAGTTTAATACCTCCACTCAATGTGGTGCTACCCTGAAGGTATGGTAGTTTAATGCCTCCACTCAATGTGGTACTACCTTGAAGATGTGGTAGTTAAAGGCTTAAAGGTGCTATCCCGAAGGTGTGGTAGTTAACATTAAAGTTCGGCGGTGAGGTTGGTTGGTGGGTAGCTCATCTTCCCCTCATTGTTTTGTGTGCATCAGGTACGACCATCGAACGAGGCCCGCAAGTGAAACTAAAGTAAAGTAAAGTAAAAAAAAAAAAAAAAGAATAGAACGATATGAAAGAAAGAAAGAACAATGAAAATGAAAGAACGAAAGAAAAATAAGCAAGCATAACGTGACTAACATTCGTGTTATGCATATGTTATGCTATGCATAAGTCAGTCATACTATGTTAAGTATGCTCTATACTATGTTAAGTATATTATGTTTAAGTATGAATGTATTAAGCAATAAATGATATGTGTATGCAATGTTTTGTATGTATATTAAGTATGTTCATAATGTTAAGTATGTTCAAGATGTTAAAGTATGTTAAGTATGAAATTTAAAGTAATGTATGATATATGTTATATTGATATTCTGATGTCACAGTTGGTATCAGATATGCTCTGTCCTATATGGTATGAGTACTTATATATCATGTATGTATGTTTGAACTTATTGAGCAATTAGCTCACAAGTTTATTCATGTTGCAGATAAGCAACCTGCACGACGATAAGACAAGTGACGGATGACGAATGAGATCTGTATGTGTCAAGAGATTGGGCGAGGGTTATAGTACTGTTATGAGTCTTCCGTTGAACTATTTGAAAGATTGCAAAGTTAAAAGAATGTTGAAACGAAATGTTTATGATAAAATAAAGTTTAAATTATGTAAAATGTTTACGTAGTAATGATTTACGATGGAACGGTTTCAAATATGAAACGCTCACTTAAAAAGTAAAAAAAAAAAAATTTGTACGTGTTATAATAACAAAGTTAAAATAACAAAGCTTAAAGGTATAAGAGTAAGTAAGTTTAAGTATATTACCGACAACTTATGAGGTGACAAACTATCACAGTTGACGTCAGAGCTCGACCGTGATAGTGCTTTTCAGCTTCTCCGCAGAAGGGTAGGCCGTCACAACCAAATATAGTCTAAAACTCTTATTATTCTTCTTCTTTAGTATAACCGGGGAGATTTTTATTATAAGTCAAATTAAAAGAATGTATCTAGAATAATTTCAAAAGAATGCTACATATAAAATAAAGTGTCAATGTTTCTAAGAGGTTGTAGGTCTTTATTAATTACGAATTTTGCATTTGATTAAATAGTGCAAACAAAATTAAATAAAAACCAATCTCATTATTAGTTGGAGTTTTTAAATTATTATTTTTGTTTGTCTTTCTCTCTTTTTGACTTTTTGAGTTTAAAACCTGCTTCAAAATATAGCTTTCTATCAAAACCTGAAAATATAGCTTGTTGACTATACTAAACTTATTATTTTTACTAATTTTTAGAAAATTCTAAAATCATTCTGACTTCCAAAGCTCTTCTAAAAATCTGATTCACATACGCTTATTGAAAAATACAACTTATGCTTCTCTTCTTTCATTGATAAAAAATAAAAGCAAAAACTTCGTTAAACAGATCCTAAACCTATTTTACTATTCATATATCCAAATATCTTTTTTCGTTTTCAAAAAAAAAAAAAAAGAAACTCAAAGTTTAAAAATTCATAACTTTTTGGTTTTAAAGTGAAATGAGATTTTATTTTTACATAAATTATGTAAAATGACGAGATAAGTAAAATAAAATCCATTTTGCTGTTTATTTTCTAAATGGATTTCAAATTTTTACTCTTTTCAACTATTATAATTCATTTTCAATCAAACGCACAACTTTAAACATTCACTCATTTTTCAATCAAACAATTTCTAATGTCTCGTTTGACAAAAATTTTATATTTTAATCATATTCAAATGTAATGTAATTTTATATCAAATATAAAGTTTTGCATTCAAATACAATCCTTTTCAACAGTACTACAATAATAATTACTATATATATATTTTTTAAAACAATCATATCAACTTTTTAACTCTAATTTTTTAGCGCTACTTTTACCGATCACATCAACTTTTTAACTCTAAAATATAATTCAAATACTTTTCATCCAAACATATATTCCATTCAATGAAGTGTATGTTCCCGATGCCCCCTCAAGGTTAATTAATAAGGATTTTCACAAATACAGTAGTAACACCGTGGTTTGAATAGCATGATTTTTTACGATTAAAATAATATTATTTTGGATGGATTTTTTTTCTCATTCTTTGTTAAGCTTTTTAAGCAATCAATAAAGAAAAATTAAGTCAAATATTTGTTTTTGGACATTTATTTAAAAAAAAATTAATGAAATGATCCTTTCTTTTTTTTTTTTTAAAGGTGGAATAAGTTTTACAATCGATGAAAAATCCATAGAAAACAAGAAAAACACAACCTAATACTAGAAAACAAGAAAAATACACCATCAAAATTAGGACAAAAACCTCCGGTAATAAGACGTTTGATGAAAGAGCCATTGGAAAAAGCAGTTAAGCCCATGAGATGTGTAGCATAGGCGAAGCTTTGGCATAATAGCAGCACTTCAGCCACATGCATCACCACCGTTGTCACAAAAGACCAAACCGCCTACATCACAAGAATTCCAGTGTTGCCCGTGAAAGATTTCAATTACCAAAGGATAATGCTTTAATAACAACGTTCCAAACTAATAGTCACAACCTCCGCCTCACCTTCAATTCCATCCAACAAAAGCATTGCACCCACATTGTCTCTGCTACCAGAAAACCTACTGTTCGACGAATTTAGAGACCAAATTTCAGAATTAGGAGCCCAACAACAGACACAGAGGTGGACTCGGAGCTCTGGCCAGTCCGTTAACTGTAGCAATGTCTTTTTTCTTTTCAGATAAACAAGCCTTTGTTTTTAGTTATGAGATGATGTTTGGATGTATAAAAAATTTTTCTTTTTGATAATAGAAAGTTATTTACAATGAGAAGAGATGATGTTAGGAAAATATGCATTGTGAGATGATTGAAAAATATTCATTTTCTTTTTCTAAAACTGTATTATATAAGATATGTTTAAAAAAAATATTTCCTTTCCTTTTCCAAGATGGAAAAAATAATAAAAAAATTTGAATCAAATACTTTTTTACAAAACCTTTTCTCATTCCCTAAAGGAACTTCCTATCTAAACAAATCTCTAGTTTTTTAATCTAATTTTATAAAAATTATCCTTACATACTTTATATGGAATTGTATTCTATAAAAATCTGCCCAGAATTATAAATTTGGTCTTTTAATAAATTGGAGTGACAGACTGAATGTGTTCTCTCACCGCGTATTGTGGATAGGCCATAAGGCCGACGATGAATTGTTATCAATAATTGGGCATTATTTGATCCGATTTCCACGCGGTTTTCCATATTTTGTTGGTTTGAAGGAAAAGCTGGCCTTGACTTGTCTTCCTTATCAAACTACGTAGCGTAAAATTCCCACGTAAATATTTGAAATCTATTGCCATAAATATCAATCTTTTTTAACATAAAATAATAATATAAATGGGAGTAAATTATTTAATTCGTTGTACGTTCATATTGTGTTAATGATACATATAATCTGCGTACCTAAGTAAGTTCACCGACCCACAAGGTCCACATGGCTTGGCCGGCTTTGGTGTCACTTAAAAAAAAAGCGGAATCCATGTGGGATTCAATAATAAGATTGATTTCACACTACAAAATCCATTTTTATTTATAATTTATAATTTATAATTTCTCTTTTTTTTTTTCTTTTTTAGTTAGTTGAGCCTTTAAAATACTATAAATAGAGGCTTTGTATCTTATATTTTTTATTTAAGAATTGTGAAATTTTAGTATTAGTTAATTTCAATTTATTTTTCAATTCTTGATTCTTTAGTTTTTTTTTCCATTAATATGAGACGAGTGACATACCTTTTATGAGGGAGACACCATTCTTAGAGGAAATTCTATTTGTAACTATTCTTGTCATGTCTTAAAATCCAGAATAGTAAGTAAAGAGGATATTAAAATAAATCAGGAAAAATATCAAATCCTTATATCTACCAATTTTATATTTAAAAAAAACATTTACTGTCTCTTTAAATTTTGTTTTTGATTAAGATTGGGTAAATTAATTAAACATTATCATCTGTATTTTAAAATGTCATGATAAGGTCCTCATATCCCACATATGTATACTTGGATAAAATAAAATAAATTACAAATAATAAATTAAATTTTAAATTTATAGTTCCGAAGCATTCAAATTACATATATGTTCACAAAGAAATAAAATAGTACTTCCGCTCTTAATCCTTAGTTGTTACGTGATGATTTCAAGACATCTGGTCTTTTATTCACCTTTCTCTTCTAAGAGTTTACCAATTTTAAAAACAACGAGTAAAAGGTCTATTAAGATATTTTTAAATCATTTTTCAAACATTTTATTTTGAATCAACATAGTAATAGTATATCAATGTAATATAAAATTTTAAACGTGGAATCGTAATTGCGTAAATTGTATCCCTAAGTACATATAAGTCATGTATTGTTTGTATGAGTCCCCTTACCACAAAATCCACGATGAGTAATCCTCAATCGATATGTGCACCTTTCGCACATATGTGCTAGCTCCCGGTTTTAGATTTTAATAACCAAATACCATTTTCAATTCCTTTTGAAAATATGATTCACATAATAAAATATACTAAGTTATTTTATAAAATATTCATAACCGGATTATTTTCCCTTTAATTTTCAAAATCGTGATATTTTCTAAAATAACAGAATTTATATAAACTCATTTTCTTTAAATCAATCTTTTAGCCAAATTGCTAAAAAACAAAACTGGCTACAAAGAAGGATAAGATATCCTATCTCTTGATAAATTATCTACTAATAACTTCTAGTACGTATTTCGCGATAGTCATTTTCTCTAAATTACGCTTAAAGAGTACCTAAAACAAAAATCATTGATAATTAAATTATCTATCTAAAAATTCCGTAACCATAATTACTATACGTTCAATTAATTAGTGTGTCGTTGATTTTTAAATTTTAAAACAATATTTTATTTTATTACTCGTAATTTTAAAAACGATGTTTTATATTTAAACTCGTATATATATTTGTTTAAATTTTGACATGACTTACCTTAAAATATTAATTTCTAAAAACTCTAAAAGTGCTAAATTTGCATAAAAATATTTTTAAATCTCAAAGTAGTTCAAATATAGTTCAATTTTCAAATCTCAAATTAATTTAAAATTTTTATTTAAAAATTATTATTATTTAACTTTATATTATTATTACTTATTTTATTATCATTATTATTATTTATACATATACTCGTGTATATATATACATGCACACAGATATGTATATATATATATTTAATATAGATATATACCTTTGGGGGGAAAAATTAACCGGTAGAAGAAGGTCATGGTGGGACGGGCAAGGGAGGCGCGGCGGAGGGGTGAAGCAGCAACAATTCAAAAGCAGTCAAGCAGATTTTCCTCCAAGAGTTGGAGTGCATCCGAGGTCTAATGAAATTCCCGGATCGATTATTGTTAGTAGGGAAATAAGAATAAAATCCAACTACTAGGACTAGTAAAATGCCAATTTTCATCACCTTTATTTGTGTTGATGAGGTGATCTGATCTCGCCTCTAGGCCGATCGAAGAAAAGGTTGTTATCACAGAAGACAAGGTCTTCTTCTCCACTTCTTCGGATTCAGATGTAGATTTCTCAGCTGAAAGCCGGGTTTATTATTCAGATTTGTCTAGAATGGAGAATAGGTTATTGACACCTTTTCCAATTCAGGGACAAATCATCGTGTCGACATTTGTTCTTAGTTGTGAGCATAGTCGCAAATATGTACGATATTTCCAAAATTTACCTTGAAATTTTCAGGTTACTAAAGTTTTTTTTTTTCGTGTAATCTCTTTTTCACTAAAATTTCATGAAAATATAAAAAAATATCGATAAAAATATTGATATTGATAAAATATAATACAATTTTTACAAAAAATATCAAGAAAGATCGAAGAAATATTGGGAATTTCAGTTTAAAAATTTTCAAAGTTTTGGATTTCTATCATTTGCTATATTTTTAAGCATGTTATAATTATCTTCTATTTTTTTAAAATAAATGGTAAGAGACTTCTATTAACTTTACACAATTTTCTCTTTATGAAAATACAATGAGAAGAGAACAACAAACTTATATATAGCATGTTCATAACTATATTCAACTCTATCAAAATAACATGTTGTAATACTAACGTTGCTTCAGTCAAAATGACATTTCAACCATATTTGAATTTTATAGGTGGCGTTTGGTATTGTTTTTGAAATGTTTTCTATTTTCAAAAAAATTGAAAATGAGAATGTTTTGAAAACTGTGTTAAGATCATTTTTGAAACTGTGTTTGGTTATGTTTTCTAAGTGTATATTTTGAAAAACATAAAAATGAAACTTTGTTTCGTTATATTTTTTCAAAACTCATTTCATTTTCAAAAAACCCAAAAAACACAATATTTTTTGGAAATGAAAACAAAAAGTGAAAACAACTTTTTTTCGTTTTCAAAAAACCCAAAAAAACAACATAGTTGAAAACGGTGTTTTCGAAACGGTTTTGAAAACGTTAAATAAACAAACGCTATTTTGAAACCGTTTTCATTTTCTGTGTTTTTGAAAATAGAAAATCATTTTCAAGAATAAAAACAAACGCCCCTGTAATATTTCCTTTTGATATTAAGATATGTAAGACATAATATGTTTTTTATGTAAGACTTATGGTATTTATGTATCTTTTTTAATATTTATGTTATCCTCAAATGTTAGAATATATTTTAAAGGTAGTTTTTATTAATTTTTCCGATAATTCTACAGATTTTGATAATATTTTCAAAAATTTTCATAAAATTGGACTATTATCATTTCCATTAATACTGATACTTTCATCATCGGTTGTTGCGAGTGCCTCAGCTCTATATTTCCGTTTGCCTTTTCTGTACGACAACCGTAAGTTGTACTTGTTTAGATATGGGCACTACTCATTCCCATGACGGTCGATCAGTCTCGTAGGAAAAGTCGTACACATGGCTAAACACGAAATTTTCCATGAAGACGATGAGAGAGGCTGCAATACATGTTCTTTCGTTCCTCGTCTTTTGGAGTGCAGCACTTATGTTGTACGTTTCTGACACTAATAAACTTATGAAGTGGAATCTCTGTGTCTCGTCCTCCACCTCATAAAGTGGTTAACTTCTCTAGACGTTGGTTTGTGGTTTGCATGTATGGTAATTGGTAATATAATGGTACTCCCGCAACTATATCAAATTAAATAACCGGTTATTACACTCTTGCGTTGCGTTACAATTTTAATGCACCAACATAGTGATTGAATAACACATTCTCATTTCCCTCGCATCAGAAGGATCCTTAATATTTATATAAGAACCAAAAATCTCTACATCAAACTCTTCTTTCTTCACCATTAAAATAAAAAATGACAAGCCATGCACTCGAATTAGCAGAGACCAATGAATAACAAAACATAGTCGACAACAACAATCAATAAAATAGACTTGAGAGCTATCAACCAACTTTAAACTTGTACATTATACATCGTGATTGCTCCATTCTTTCTTTCATGTACTGAAATTACTCTTTTTTTTTTTCTTTGGGAAAAATAAGATAACAATGAATAAATTAATAACACAGATTTTTTAAGAGAAGAAAAAAAAAAAAAAGAAAAATTTGGACACTCGTAAGAAGGAAATTTGTACGTGGATCAGCAGAAGGGCACCGGACCGTGTGCTGCCACACAAAGTACAAAGATCAAGGAGAGAAACACATGATCAAAACGAATGATACCTCTGTATTCAGAACCTTTTTCCTTCGACTACCTATACTTTAGATTCACCAAGTTGGACATCCTTTACAGGAGTATTATTATCCATTCCTTCTTTGAGAAGTCTGATTTCCTCTTCTGTAAGGCTATTTTTCACATTCGATAAGCTCTTGTTGTTATTTGCCTGTTTCTCAACCTCCACTGCCCAACTATAAATTACCATCCCAACAACTGCAAGAATCATTCCCATTATGTTTTTGAGAGTTAACTCTGAATCGAAGAGCAGCCACCCTAGGGTGAGGACACAAACCGTTTTCATGTGTCCTAAAACTTGAAATGAAACTGCTGAGAAGCGCCCAATGCAGAGGTACTGACTCACGTTGCAGAACACGGCAAGAGAGCATGAAAGAAGAATGAATAACTGCACAGAAACCAAACCACACCACAACATTTGTGATTACTTCAAACTTGGGAATAACAACATCAAAGACAGGGTAAAGTGAGGTTTAAAGGGAGGGTGTTCTAAAGACAAGTACTTACAATGGCACCAGTAGACATGTTGTAACTTGTTATTAATTTTTCAGTTAGGTAGTAATCGATGAAGGGACCAAAAATGAGGAGAGAGAGAGCTTGAATTGGGGCCGTCTTACTTAGCAGCTCAAATGATCCAATTGAGTACTTCTTTTGTAGGGAACCTATGGTCTGTTAGTTTGACAAGAAAACATTACCAAAAACAATAATCAATAACGCTAGTTTTTAATTTCCTCAAACAAGAAGAAAATTTAGTCGAATGTTAAGCTACATGCTTAACGTGTTCGACAGTCTCCCCTACAACAGGTTCTACATCAAGAAGATGAGCACTGAGTTGGTTAAAATTCTCAAATTAGCTCATGCCTCCTTATTGAACAAATATTCAGTGAAAAATATTAATTAACCGACAAACTTTCATTTTAAATTCAGCTTAAAATGAGATAAAACTGATGTGATTTTCCAGATCTTAGCGAACAACATTTAAAACAAGAGAGTAGGAGTCGGCATTTGTATAACATATTACAAGGCAGGTGCTATCCAGGACCGTGAGTCTTTATATTAGATCAGTTTCACATAGAACCTATGTAAGTAAATCTGCACTGCAAGTTCCAGGATCAGATAAGAAAATGAGCATTGCATTTACTTCCATCCAAGACTCTTTTATCTCATGCTTTCTCCTCCCATCTTCAACTGCTTATGTTGATTTGAGTTGGTAAAAATTAACCAGCCACTTGATAGATAGATAATGTTCCATGTCAAAACTTGTTCAAACTTAAAACTTAAAAAATGGTAACAAATTCAGACAATTGTAAAACTCGTTGAGTAGACAATTATAACCACAGATCCAGAAGAAGATACTTTCCAATTAACCCGTGCTGTGTATATACATGAAATGAATTGCATAGGAAAGCATCAAACTAAGATGTAATTAGATTTGCATTGTTATTTTCCTTATAGCAGCGGCCTTGTAAGACGAGAAGTTTTAACTTGTAATAGCGGTAGAGTTGGCAGGCTGGCAGACGCATAATTCAATTATAAGATCAAATGAGTTAATGACCAAAATTTATGAATGCAGAAATAAGCAATGAAAGAAAACTACTGACAATCTGCTGCAAGGAGGTAGAGAGGACGGCAACACAGGCACAGATGAAACCTTTGAGATTGACTTTGACATCAGTGACGGTGCAAACACCGACACCGATGACGACGACGACGACTGCAATTTTGACCTCCCTGGAGTAGTTCTTGTTGTGAAGAATCCATTCCATCACGCAAACCACAGGAATCATGCTCAGCTTCGAAATCTGAAACAAAAACAAACAAGTAGATACTAAGGCAGGGTAGTATTTCTAATTTCTAATTTCTAATTTCTAATATGTAATGTGTAATTAAAAAAAAAAAAAAAAAAAGAAAGAAGAAGAAGAAGAAGAAGAAAAGAAAATAATACTTGGTAGAAGCCGACAGAATTGAGCATAAGGCTGAAATTCATGCCGGTGATGGACATGTTTGCGACGATGGAGAACCAGAGAAGTTCCCAAAGAGGAACATGCTTGGAGGCGGAATATCCTGTGGCCTTGGACACCATTCCCACCAGCGCCGTCACCGCGAAATGGAAGCCCGTCAATGTAGTCGCTGCCCCAATTTACCACCATCAAAATTCGATTTAAATTCAATTTAATGATCAAAAGACAAATACAGGAGACAGATCTGAGATCTGAGATCTGAGCAGATGATTCAGAATTTCACAGAATTTCAGATGAGAGAGAGAGAGAGAGAGAGAGAGAAGAAGAAGAAGAAGAAGAAGAAGAAGAAATAGAGAAACTCAGAGAGTATACCGAAAGTGAAGGCATAACCGGAAGCAGACATGAGCTGCTTGTTGGCCATGATAATGCCGACGGAGCTAACAACGTTCATAGCCCAGGCTCCGACATCCGACACCGCCCCTCCCGATTTCTTCTCGCTATGTTCCATCCTATCGAGATTTTTTTTTCTCCCAATTCCCAATATGATACTCTTAGATATCAGATCAGATCAGAGCAGACCAGATCTGATCTGATCTGATCGGATCGAACCGAATCGGATCGGAAGACGAAAGAGAAAGAGAAAGTAAAGGATAAAAACAAGAAGAGAGGTTTGAATTTAAATAATGGTAAAAAAAAAAAAAAAAAAAGGGATCCCTTCCCTTCTCTTCCGTTCCCCTTTATGTAAGGATGAAGAATAGAATTAGAATTAAAATTAGAATTAGAAATAAAAGTCTCTCAACAAAATACAAAAATATAAAGGAAAGGAAAGGAAAGGAAAGCAAGGGAAAAGCGAAGGAAGGGGAGGGGATATTATATGTGAATGTAGGGAGTACGTATGTAATCTGGACTTAGCAACTGAGTGGGAGTGGGTAGAAAATAATAGGAATAAGTTTGATGAATGCAACTACAAGTCTGCAACTGCAACCGCAACTTCTCAGCCTCCTCAAATTGACTCCTCCTTCTTTCCTTTTTTATTGGATTTAGGCGCGTCGTCCACAGCCTCTACTACTCTATCCATCAAATATCAACGCTTCCTCCCCACCCTATTTGCTCCTTTATTTTTTGCCTATTTCCATCTCTTCACCCTCTCTCTCCAATCTATACGCTCTCTCAATTTCCTGAATTTCCTTTTCAACTTCATATTTATATAAAATTACCCATTCTCCTTTTTCTTTTTCTTTTTCTTTTCTCTTTTAAAATTGTGGTGGTTTTTGGTTGGATTTTCTTCAAGTTAATTCATTTTTATCATTCATCACAATAGATGAAAAGTATTTGATTTGAATTTGAATAAAATATGTGTTTGAATAAAAAATATTTGAATTATATTTTAGAATTTGAAAAGTTGATGTGATTGATAAAAGTAGATAAAAAAATAAGAGAGAAAAAGAGTATGATGTGAATAAAAAATTTGAAAGCCTAATAAATAATTATTTTATAAAAACAAATGAATAATAATTATTTTCGTAGTATTATTGAAAAGTATTGTATTTTAATATAAAATTTTTACGTTTAGGTAAAAATTATATTGTGTTTAAATATAATATGAACATAAAATTACTACCAAACACACCATTAGGAATCCAGAATGAATTGATGTTCGGTAGAAAATAAAAACTCAATGTAACACTAATTTTTCAAAAAGGGAAAAAATAGATTTAAATACAGTTTGAATTAAGAGGGCGTTTGGTAAACGCATTGTATTTTGATTGTATTTGAATAAAATTTATTATTTGAATGTTGTATTTGGTTAAAACGTATTTGTTTTGTATTTGAATGAAATGTGTGTTTGGATGAAAAGTATTTTAGAGTTAAAAAATTGATGTGATTGGTAAAAATAAAAATAAATAATAAAATCAAAAAATTAATGTGATTATTTTAAAAATATTTTAACTAATAATTATTTTTATAATACTGTTACAAAATTTATATTTAATATAAAATTATATTGTATTTAAATAAAATTAAAATGTAATTTTTTTTTACAAAACGACACTTAAAATTTTTCATTCATCTGAAAACGGTAAATTTTTAAAAATACTAAATTATGTAGGATATACCACCAAAATGGAATATACGGATGATATGGGGACGTGTGCATATGCGTCCACAAAAAAGAAGAAAAGACAAAGCGCCATAGGGGGTATCTCCATATAATGTCCCACTCCTAGAAATTTGAATTACGCCCCGCCTCCTGCCCAGCTACTACAATTAATTAAAACACCTTGTCATATGTCTACGCATGTCTCCTTTTTCCATGGGGACAAACCAAGCCACTTAAAATTAATTACCTAGTCAACTATTTACTACCATAGCATCCCCGAGTACCTAAATTTTAAAACGAGAGAGAGAGAGAGAGAGAGAGAGAGCGGCATTACGCTGTTAAACGACCGTTTCTGCTCTGACCAACATTAACGTTTAATTATTTGTTAATTATTAGGAGCATATGCCCATGGATGGTCCTCCTCTCAATCAACTCATTTTCTTAAATCAGTTCATTTTAATAATGTGTACACATGTGCACTCGTTTATTTTCCTGATGGTTTTCCCAGGATTATTTGCTTAAGTATCATTTTTTTTAAAATTAAATAATTATCTTCCTTACCGTAACAAAGTGAAACTAATAAATTTATACAAAATATCGATAAATATTTTCCTTTCTTACGTTCAACAATGAGGTAAGGATTTTTACCTCGTACATGAAGTAATATCCATGGTTCAAATTGAATAGATGAAAAGTTGATCTCATTTAAATTATAGGAATAGGAAGGACGGGAGCAAGGGGATATGCACGTAAAAGAGATGGAGTCAACTGTCGTTGATATTATCACCGGTAGGAATTGCCCAAAAAAAAAAAAAAAATCCCTTCTCCAGGTTTAACAAGAGATCTGTTTGAGTTCCATTATTGTTTCTCTGCGTTGCGCAGGTTCTTTTGTTGTTTTGTTCGTGTTTCTTTGATTGCTTGGGGTTTTTATTTATTTGTTTATTTTTAGTTTGAAATTTTATTTATTTTCAAAATTCTCTCTATATTTCTCCTTTCTGTTCTGGGTGTGTTGAAAGGAGAAGGCTGGTGGAACCCGCCGCCACTGCCAACGAGACCTCGTCGTAATTACCATTCTTAGGTGCCGTTTGGTAATAACATCGTATTTTAATTTTATTTAAATGTAATATAATTTTACACCAAATATAAATTTTATAATAGTGTTACGAAAATAATTATTATTTAAAATATTTTTTAAAATAATCACATTAATATTTCAACTTCATTATTTATCTCTACTTTTATCAATCACATTAACTTTTCAACTCTAAAATACTTTTCATCCAAACACACATTTCATTCAAATACAAAACAAATACTTTTTAACTAAATATAACATTCAAAAAACATATTTCATTCAAATACAATCAAAATATAATGCGTTTACCAAACGTCTCCTTATCCTTTGATTTTTTTTTTCCTTTTCTGTTTTTTTCTTTTCATTTTATTATTTTATTATTATTTTTTTTAAATTTTGGTGGTCTTGCCATCCAGGGGTGAAATTTTTTAATTTCTCCTTCCATGCTGTTTCTTTTTTCTGGGCTGTTGTGAGAGAGAAGAAGGAGGCAGAAAATTTAGAGAGAGAAAGAAACAGGGACCTCAGCTCGACGGATGCTGCTTTGGTATCGGAGGTCTGTGCAGATATGTATAGAATGGAACAACACTAAAATCAGAGGCAAACCTCGTTTGTTGCCTGCCATGGGTGTTTGGGGTGGTCTTTCAAAGGTGTTAATGTTAATAAAATTCCAATACATCAGGCTTACGCTACCAAAACTAGAAGCCTCCTCATCACAGCCTTTCAATTTTGGTCAATGATCAATATCATTTCACCCTATCCGAACTAATAAACTTTATCCCATGATGGAAGTCCTCAAATATAAACATACAACATTGACATTTTCTGCATCACAATAGTTTTTATAAACCATGCATTTTCTGCTCTTTTTTTTTTCCCGCTGTTTCCACGTGTCAATATTTTCCTACTTTTTTTTTGGTCAGTTTTTATAAGGGGTGGAAGAGGAGATTTGTGCCTCGGTGTTTTGGGCTGAAGGGCATGAATACCTGTTTTGAGTGGTTGTTTTTCTCATCGGACGATTCATATTCTATACTTCTGGATTAGGTTGCGTATAATACTATCGCTTGTGTCAGAGGATCTGGAGAGTTTTGAAATTATTTTAGTTAGAATTAAATTAAGTTTTTGAAATTGTACAACTAATTAAAAATGAATTATTTTAAATTAAAAATATTAAAACTTGATATTCTAAAAAAGATCAATATAAATTTTATTTTATTTTTATTGAAATTTTATGTAATTAAAAACACCATCTTATTTTAATTTAAAAAATAAAATTATAACCTTTAAAAATTGATTAATTTCACTTTTTATAAGTTTGTTATTTACATAATAAATTTATCATTTACTTAAATATTTTAAACTTTTGCCATATACCGCCATTTACTACAACTTAAAGACAAGGTATAATTAAGATGACTGAAACCCATAAAGATGGATTCACAATGTCATAATTTATGAACCGAAACCTATTTTATACGCGTCCATACTTGTGCAATTGGAGGTTTACAATATATATATATATAGCAATTTTTTTTTTATTTCCCCCAAATGTTTGTTTAAACAAGTAAAGAGATGGTATATGAATCTCAAAGTGACGAAATCTACACACACACCAAAAAACAAAAAATCCTAATTCCTGAGCCTAAAGATGAAAGCAAAACATAGAATGCGTGACAAAAACATAAATGTTACAGAAGGCATTCAATAGAAGCCAACTGGTGACAACGGAATAAGCACTACCCCCTCCCTCCTATATTCCTCTCTTCTCTCTCTCTCTCTGTCTCTCTGTATATCCCCCACATACAAATACAACAATGCCCGTCAGCGGAACGTGACCAAACAAATCAGAATTACAAACAGACAACCATCCCGCCCACAACTTTGATTACATACGACGGCTTGATATACTACAACACACAAATGGATCAAATTCTGCTCTCTTCTAATCCCTGCCTGTCGTTGAAGAACCGTGTCTCTGCGCACCCGGTGGTGCTGTTGGCCTCGGGAAGTTATACTCAAACTGCCCTCCTGGAAACTGGGGTGCCTCCACATAGGGGCTCTACGACACCAGATTGGGAGGACAAAAACAGGGAGACATATAATTAAATAAATTGCACTACACATCAAGAAAACAAATGACAAGTGTTTCAAAATTGTTATGATCGTGAGTATAATACTACCTGATACAGCTTACTATAGAAGATTTAGAAAAATGTTTCACATCTCTCATCTTATCCATTCCCTTTCTTAATTCCTCCTACAGAATAACCTACAACATTAAAATCTACCCACTATTCTCGTCCCTCTTCCCACATATCTACCTACCAAGCAAGACCTTATGAGGAAAAAAGAGAATTTAAAAAAAAAAAAAAAGTACCTGCAAAGGTTGTGATGCAAATGTGGTATAAGATTGTCCTTCAACATTTGAAGATGTAGGCGTGGCAACAGCAACAGGTGGGCAGGGATCATAGCTTGATTCACTTCCATTCAGTTTATGAACCTCAGTATTTAGCACAGTTTCACCCTCATTCCCATTGGTCGATTTAACCCTCTATATTCATGCAACAGTTTCCAAAATATTCGAACATTATAATATGATATATAATCTTAATAGCAACAAGAATTGGCAAATGAGTGTCAACGGACGATACCTGGAAGATTTTACCGAGAGTCTTCAGCCCCTTTGCTCGTGCCCGGAGCTCCTCTTTCTTGACAGTGTTATCTTGAAGGACCTAAGGTAAATGATGAATAAATAAATATTAACCCCGAACATAATGAAAGTACTACTTCCCATTCAAGTCCTAACAAAATCAGAGAATAGTCAGAACACCATTTGACAAACACGGGAAAGAGTAGCCTCGATGTCAGCTACATTGAGCTTCCAAAGGGAATCGATCATCAGCTTTTTGTGAGATTGCATGTATTCTTCAAGTTCTTCCTCAGTGTAGTTCCCTTCTGCACTGAGTTGCTTTTTCATGTCCTCTTGTAGCTGAATCAAAGCAATTGCACCTATTGAACAATATCATATATCAACATATGGTGTTGTTGTGCACAAATAAGTGAAGATTACAATACAAGTACAATGTAACAGGAAAAGAAACAGCTTGGATTATCAAAACTAGAATCATAACCCCAAGGGACAGGCGGTTTTGAAGCAAGAACAAGAAGCATGTGCTAACCTGTTGCTGCTGTTACTTGAGATTTGATGAAGTGTCCTTTGTTTCTAAACCACTCGGCAACAAATGGCACTCCAAGATATATGGCCTTCTTCCCTAGCTCTTTAGCGGCCTGTCTTGCATATATATAGCCAATTGTACTCAACATATCAACTCCATAAGCTGCAGCAGCAAGAAAGTTAAATTAGCCAGAAATGAAAGGCATTAATTGAATAGCATCCAACGCTTCTGTTCAATTTGGTCCTCCCTTTCACGAACGTACATTTTATGATAGAAAGATAGCACAAATGCTTCATAATTTCTTTTATCCCCCACCTTTCTCATGTAATTTTGTTTTTAATTTTTTCCAAGACTCAGAGAAAAAGATTACCTGCATTGGAAAGCCTGGTGACTTCAGCCACTGCATGACTAACAAAATCATCTTTGTTTCCTTGCACATATTGGTTGAGTCGATCTTTGAGAATTTGTGCAAGCTTTTCTTCTCTTTCCTTTTGAACGACCTGGAAGAAAAAGGATTGCAGACAATATAATTGAGCATAACCACGTTATATGAACAGTGCAGCAGCTAAGAGATCAAAGGTTGTTAGAGGAAGAACAAAAAAACATATAAAATGCTATATCTTATGGGAAAAAGAGTGTAAAAGAAAAAAGTGAAGGGTACCCTCATTTTATCTTGCAACGTTTTGGTATCGAATTGTTCGCCTTCGGTGAATATGTCAAAAGAGGCCATGGAGGCCATGGCAAGTTGGCCTATGTACTCCTCAAAGAGCTCACTACCAAAAAGCATTGCGAAGATTGCCGCCGGATCAATAATTGCTTCACTGCCCCCGAACGAACAAACAAACAAACAAAGATGATGATCTTAGTATACGCAACAACACATGTAATAAAGCAAAGTTATAAAAAAAATAAAGAAAAGAAAAGAAAAGAAAAGAAAAGAAAAGGGAATATAGAAATTAAGAAAAGAGAGAGGGACAAACGTTGAGATTCCAGATTTTCCATAAGCATCGTAAGCTTGTCTTTGAGCAGGGTCACTGAGTACTTGATAAGCCTCCCCAAGAACCTAAAACACCACTTCCAAACAAACTAGTACTTAATACCTAAATTATGTAACAAACAACAACATATACTTGTATATATACATACAGACATAGAAGAAGCAAAGAAGGAACAAAAAATTAGTTTTACCTGAAAATTCTGGGCAGCAAGAGGATCGTTTGGGTTTTTATCCGGATGAACTTGTCGTGCCTATGTTTTATCACCAAAAAAAAAAAAAAAAGATTATTAAAAAATATATATATATATGTATATATATATAAAAGAGGTGGAATGAATAGGGTGGGTATGGATTAAATGGAAATCAGTTGAAAACTAGGGATTATAAATAGTAAACAAAGAGATCCATACATCCAAATATAAGTAATAAGAAAGAATTAAGGTATAGAAATGAATGGATCGGATCTATATTCCATATTCTATATCCTGAATTTAAAAAAAAAATTTGAATTTAATTGTGAAAAAATTAAAGCGATTGGGAAGAGAAAGAGGTACCTTGATGTAATAGGCTTTCTTAATTTCAGCTTCGGTGGCGGTAGGGCTCACTCCCAGAACGTCGTAGTACTCCGTCTCCTTCACCATTTTTCTTCTTTTCTTTCTTCCCTTCCGTCTCCTTTTTCGATCAGACGACGGACTCACTTCGCTTTTATTTTTTATTTTTTTTGTAAAAATAAATAAATATAACTTCTAGTTTTTGGGAGGAGTCGAGTGAGCAGATCAGCAGCCTACAAGAGAATAAAAATAAATAATATCACCAAAATAAATTTGAAAACAAAAAAAAGAAAGAATATTCTCTTTTTCTTTTTATTTCGGCTCTGCCGAAGGCAAAGTCGCGTTGACGCGCTTTCTTTCTTTCTAAAATTCCTTTTTTATTAAGCAAAATAGAAAATAAAAAAAATAATAAATAATAAATGACACGATAAAAATGAAGAAGTCGGTTCAAATTATTATTAAAAAAAAAAAAATGAAGAGGTCGCATTGGAAGACCGGGGTGGTGGGGGACGGCTATTTAATTACTAATAATTATTGATTATTCTTTAATTAAACAATTTTTAGGGAAATTGTAAAAAAAAAAAAAAAGGAAATTTATTTTATTATATTGTATTTTTGGAGAGAAGGGGATATAAGAAAATGGAAATTTAATTTTATGATAAATTGAGGAGGAAAGGAAAAAGAGAGAGGTGAGGAGAGAAGAGGAAATGTCAAAGAACGCAGTAGCGAATGGGGTGGCGGGAGCTGGAGGAGGAATCATTGCTCAGATTATCACTTATCCTCTCCAGACCGTCTGTATCTCTTAATTAAGTTAATTTATCTTTTTTGTTTACTTAAAAATTCCGCCATAATTCATTGTTTCATTCGTTTCATTAATTCATTATTTGTTTTTCCTAAAATTATTTTTCATTTTTCATTTTAGGTGAATACGCGGCAACAAACGGAGAGAAGAGCCAAATCCAAATTATCTAATTATAATTCCAGAATTGCCAATTCTCCTTCTTCGTCTTCTTCTGATGCTTCTTCTTCTTCTTCTGCTAGTCATGGTAGTACTCTAGTTCAAATCCTTGAGGTAGGTAATTTTCCTTCATTTGGCTAACTCAACAATCATTAAATGTTTATCTATGTAAGAAATGAAAATGGTTATTTTTTTTTATTGATATTTATTGGAAAAAAAAAAAAAAAAAAACAAACAAAAGGTAATCAGAAGCGAAGGTTGGGGAGGTCTATACAGCGGTCTCAAGCCTTCTCTCTTTGGAACTGCTGCTTCGATGGTAGTCTTATTTTGTGTATTTGTAGATTAATTTAATTAGTTTGTTTGTGTGGTTAAGTGTGTATACTAAAGGGGGAATTGATGGGCAGGGAATATATTACTATTTTTATCAGGCATTCAAAAACAAGGCTGAGGCCATCGCAGTCGCCCGTCTTCACAAAGGCCGCGGTGGTGATGGCTCTCTTGGCATGTTTTCATGGCTTCTCGTTGCCGCTCTTGCTGGGTCTGTCTCTCTGCCCACTCATTTTATCTTGTTTTCTTTTCTTCTTCTCCACTCTACAATTTTTTAATCAACAACAATAATTTATATTTCAGTTCCTTGAACGTTTTGTTGACAAATCCTATATGGGTTCTCGTCACTCGTATGCAGGTTCTTTCATTTTCCTTTTTTACGTTTCCACTATTCTTCATTCTTCATTCTTCGTTTTCCATTTTCCTTTTATTTATTTTTAGACGCATACTCAAGCCCAAAAAAAATTTTTGGAGGAACGAAATGCTGCTCTACTTAACCAAGCTTCTGAAGCCAGTTTCGATTCTTCTCTTTTGCATCACAAATTGGCTGACCTTGATTCTTTGAAACCTCTTCCTTATGGAACTCTTCGTGCGGTTTGTTCTTTCTTCATTTCCTTCCTACTTCCTCTATTTTTATTTGGAGACTGCACTTCCCTCACTGTCTACTTGCCTTGACTTTGTGTAATTTGCTATTTCAATACAACAATATAATAAAACATTTTTAAGTGAACAACAAATGAGGAGGAAAAGTTTTACAATTTCATGTGTTGTTTAAACGACCCAACATCCTCGCTATTGTTAACAAACCAAACACTGAAACAACATTTATTTTACCTTTTTTTCCCTTCTCAAACGGATTCTGTTGTTGAATACTAAAACTGATGTCGTACGTATTGTTGCAAGGCACGTGAGGTGTATGCTGAAGCAGGAATTGCTGGGTTTTGGAAAGGCATTATCCCAACACTTATAATGGTCTGCTTCTATTAATATTAGCCAATACTAAATTAATCCACTTCTAGAGGCACTGTTTTTATTTTTATTATTATTTTTATTTTCTTTGTTTTGAAAACATGAATAAACGAGTGGTGGTGACTGGCAGGTATGCAATCCGTCAATCCAGTTCATGATATATGAGAGCTCATTAAAGCATTTGAAGGCGAAACGTGCAGCTACCAAGCATGGCCACGGATCAAAAAATCCAACTGCTTTAGAGGTACAATTCAACACCAAAACACACGCATACGATACCTTCTTTTTATCTACTTGTTAATCATTCCTTAATGAATCTGTTGACGTCGGCTAAACCTCGCAACAGAACCAAATCCCTTTTTTTATTTCTTTTTTCTTTTTTCTTTTTTCAAAGTTTAAAAGTTGTCGCTGAATCTGCCATTACTTTAGGTCTTATTTGAATGAGTTGATCTTTTATGAGAGAGGGGTGTTGAATATTAAAAGAAAGGTCTGAATTCTCTGTCTTTCTCATCTTAATCTCGTTATGAATGTTAGGTTTTCTTATTAGGAGCCTTGGCAAAACTTGGCGCAACTATCTCCACTTATCCCTTGTTGGTCGTCAAGGTAAACAAAAAAAACTCGGTTTGGTTGCCTCTTGCAAACATGCTTTGCTTTATAAAAAGCATGCTTCATTTGTTTATCTATTTTCATCATATGTGGTTCGTTGACCTTTGCAGTCAAGGCTGCAAGCAAGGCAGGAGATTGGGGGGAATATTTCCTTTAGATATTCAGGTTTGGTTTTAGTATATTCTGCCATATCATTGGTTGTTGTTGTTGTATTTTTTTTTTTTAAAGTAAATGCTCTATAACATGTTTAAAGAAGAAACTTAAAAGTTCCATTTCTTCGCATAAGCCATATGTCTGTCGTCGCATTATTTATCGCAAGTTTAGGGGGTATTTGGGGTGATTTGGAGACAAATTTTGAACACCTTTTTAGTACTCTTTTCCACTTCATAATCATTTTTTACTATTTATATTTCTAAAATTCTATATTAAATTTAAACTTTAAAAATCTATAATTTTACGAGTACAAGTTCAAATGAGATTTTTTTTTAATTGTATAGAATTTAAAGAAGAACAAAATAAGAGTTATGCTCATAGTATTTTTTTGAATAAATTTTTAAGATTTTATATATTTTCATTCTAAATATTTTTTTTCCTCCAAACACATTTTTCAAAATTCATTTTTTTTGGATCTCCAAAATACTTTATAAGAATCTCCTCAAACGGGCCTTATAGCCCATCTGTTTATAGTAGTGGGTTTGTGTTGCGTTTAAACGTAATACAATTTTTATGCAAATACAAAAGTCATCAACTTTTCAACTCTAAAATAAAATGTAAATATTTTTTATCCAAACACAATGCAAAGTAAATGCTTTTCATTTAAATACAAAATACAAACGTAATTTATTTATTATACGACCCATTAGTTTTGTCGTATGTTTTTTTACGAGGATAAAGTCGGGTGTTGTGTAAATCTGTAATCAGTATGTTGATGGCACAGGTACCATTGATGCCATAATTAAGATGATCCGATACGAAGGGTTGAGTAGCTTTTACAAAGGAATGAGTACGAAAATAGTACAAAGTGTTTTTGCGGCTTCTGTACTTTTTATGGTTAAGGAGGAAATTCTGAAGGCTTACATCTTGACTGCTTATAAATTCAAACAAATCTTATCGACGACGACAAGTTTGGTAAAACGATCACAGAATGCCTCCTGACCCTTTCATCTTCCACGGTAATTTATGTACAAGAATGATACTTGTTATAAAAGAAAGTTAGCCTCATCACAATTAAATAAATGAATATATGAGAACGACATGTCAGCTTATTAAACATGCATGTATGATCGAACAATGTGTCTGATTGCCGTATTAGTTGTCAAAAGAAGCGTCTAGAAGGTATAGGGTTGCTAGGTTTTATACTTGATTGATTTTGTAATACAATTGTACAGAAGCCAAATCATATTCATGTCATTATCATGCTATTAATTAATAGTCATGGAAGATTGGTCAACGCTATGTCCTCTCCAATATCTAAGAAATTAAATAAAAAGGATATGTTGTGTATATAGAGATGTAGCAAATGCAAGAGAGAAGTGAGAGAGCATCTGAGGCAAAGGGCATAAAAAATGAGCGTAAGGTCTTTGTTGCAAAAATTGAGAACGCAGGTATACTTATTGTAACAAATAATAAAGTGAAAGTATTTGAGTAACCGAAGATTGATTGTTACTCAATACCAAAATTAATCAAATTCTAAATTTATTGAATGTGAATAAGAAGTCAATGATTTTAAAACTAAATGCAAGCAGAAATTAAACAGAATACTAATTAAACAACAATGAACTAATATGATTAAAATCTAAAGTTTATGATTTCACTTGGATATATTATGCTAAATCTTCTCAAATCTAATCAGTCAATGCTTATTTCTATGCAGTCAGTAAATTTCTCTAAAATAATTACTAATCTTTCTCAAAATTTAACAATTCATCTCCTCTTGCTAATCTTTTGGCAATAGATTCCTTTGTTGAATCGTAAATAGATTATTTATATGTTTGAACTTAAAGGAGCAAAATTGGGAATTTTAAGTTGGTGTCCCAGCCTCAGCTTCTCGTGCCATGGTGCCAAAGGCCTTGCCTTCTAGCTTTGTTTTACAACACGCATTGGTGTCACAGCTTCAGTTCCTCATGTCGTGCGCGACTAAGGATTTCCTTGGTTTACAAAATCCCGACGTGAATGGGGTTTTTTCTACCACTTGAAATCATAGCATTGTAACCATAAATCCTCGAGCCGTGACACAAAAAAATTTTACCTTCTTGCTTGGTTTTGGGTTTTAGAACCTTGGTTTCACCCTAGTAGAGACATAGATATGTTATTTGGTGGTGACGTATTGGACCAAGACTAAAGCGTTATTGATCTGCATAGTTCGCTATGAGTGATTCGATCTGCTTTTGATGTTCATTGTTCAATAACCGTAATTTTCAGTAAGTGAACAACTCCGTGCATGTGGCTAGTGTGCTTTAATGTTCCAAAGGCTAGGGCGTCTCAGAGTTAGTAAACTAATGAACTGGTTTATTGGGTATACAGTACATATATGATGGAGGGATTGCGTACAGATAAGGAATCATAACTCTTATGTAGAGTTAAGGTTATCCTTTTAGAGGCATTATGCTAGATTGGTAAGAATAGACAAGGCCTTGGGTCGTTTGCTTTGCAGACTACTTATTATTCACATTTGATGAATAATCATTTTCTTATTGGGTGTATAATGGATATTCAAGGTAGCGTGATCAAAAGGTTGAATGGACTTTGCCTAAGTTAATCATATATATCATATGAAGGTTTTGCATTAATGGCAAGGTCATTAAAAGATGTCTTTTCTGAGGCTTGCGTAATTTATAATATAATTGGGAGTTCAGTTTTAGATCTATAGTGGAATGATATTAAAACTAGTGATCATGTGATTGAGTTATTTACTAGAAAAAATGATTACATGAATTCACGGGAGCCGGATTATATATTTCCAATCAGTTCCTCTGCTAGCTCTTATAATTTCTTAAAGATGGTAGTTAGGGTTTAGGGTTTAGGGTTTAGGAGTTAGGGCTTAGGGTTTAGGGTTTAGGGCTTTAGGGCTTAGGGCTTAGGGCTTAGGGCTTAGGGCTTAGGGGCTTGGGGGTTGGGTTTTCGGGTCTAGGGTCTAGGGTCTAGGGTCTTGGGTATAGGGTTTTAGGTCTTGGGTCTAGGGTCTTGGGTCTAGGGTCTTGGGTCTAGGGTCTTGGGTTTAGGGTCTTGGGTTTGGGGTTTGGGGTTTGGGGTTTGGGGTTAAGGGTTTAGGGTCTGGGGTCCGGGGTTTGGGATTTTGGGGTCTGGGGTTAGGGGTTTAGGGTTTAGGGTTTAGGGTTTGGGGTCTGGGGTCTGGGGTTTGGGGTTTGGGGCTTGGTGTTTGGGGCTTGGTGTTTGGGGTATC